>JACGWL010000007.1:6782213-7121982 GCA_034509725.1 Sesamum angolense | reverse complement strand
CTATTATAAAAAAAAAAACTCTTTGAGCGCACTAAATTTAGATTGCCCCATTTTACCCTCAAATTAATTTATTTTCTTCAAAACTGATTTGGTCAAAATAGTAATTTTAAAATTTTTAAATAATCTCATAATTTTATTAAAAAAAAAATTCCCCCACTACTTCCTGTTTCTCTCTAGACTTCTCCATGTTTGTTTTTTTTTTTTAAATTATAATTTTAATAAACTTCCAATTATAAAATAGTATTTCTTTGGCATCTCACCCTACGTTTCTTTATTCTCATGAATTTTTATTTTTTTTCTCCATCTCATATCATAGTTTTTTTTATATGCTCGCGAGAAGCGCGTGCAATGACGACTAGTATATATATATATATATATATATATATATAATATATATATATATATATATGAATTGATTTTTCTATTATAAATTAATGTTGTATCTCATAGTTTATTATATTTATTTTATATATAATACAAGATATACATTTACGTTTCTTGATTTATGATCTATTTATACAAACTATCTTAGTCTTTTATATCTATACTACTATAAAAGAAAACTATTTGATCGTACCAACTTTAAATTGTCCCAATTTACCCTTCATTTTATTTTTTCTCTTTAAAATTATTTGGTCAAATTAATAATTTTAATATTTTTAATAATTTTTTAATAATTTTTTCTTTTTAACTACCCATTACCCCACATTTATCTCTCACCTTATTTATCCATATTTATTATTACAATTTATAATTATAATTTATCCTTTTAACAAATTTCTTTTTCTTATCATTTCACATCGAGATTCTTTTTATATGCTCGCGAGGACCGCGTGCGATGTTAACTAGCAATTACAAAAAGAATCGCCCTGAACAACCATAAAGTAGGGATAATTCGTATAATGATGTTGACATTTATCGGGGTGTGTATGTGTAATTATTCAGAAATTAAGAGATGATTTGTATAATGATATTAACAATCCTAATGAGTATTTTTTTAAAAAATAAAAATAATTTTTATAAATAGATCTTAGGTCTGAGGTGTGCAAATATAATTATCCATATAATAAATATATTTGGCATGGGGAAACATGGTCTGAATTTGGCAACACATGCCCACTTCATCTCCAACCTTAATAAAGCCAAAACTTGACAACATGGTTACCTAAATATTACTTTCTTTAAAAAAAAAAAAAAAAAAGGAAAAATGTATATAAAAATGAATATAAATATTGGTTAGGAAGCACTTTGTAGTTGGTGGGCAAAGCTCAATTAACTACCCAAACCAAAAAAGAAACAAGAATCAAATAAAAATTGGCCCTTCTATTGGATATAATTAACTATTACATCTTTTAAATAATAACAAATATGTTTGGGATTTTTTTATTTCCAAAGACTATGGTCCTTGGTCCACAAAATTCTTGGTGGATTGAATTCCAACTTTTGGTCCACAATTTTAGTCCGATTTAAATTAAAATTTATGGTTCTATAATTTTAAAAAGTGTAACAATTTTAGTCATTTAAGTTAATTTGGCTGAAAAATTCTACGTCATCAGTCATGTCAACATCTAAATTGAAGTTTTTGGCGAACTTGATGGCTTGACAACCTAACATGCGTTTTTTTTTTTTATTAAAAATGACTTGGCAAAAAGAAAATTATCACTTGATGATCTGGCAAGTTTTTCTGAGTTGTAAATCTTTTGTTTGCCCAGGCATATTCTAAAAAAGAAAATGTTAGACTGCCACGTAATCAAATTCGTCAGAAACCCATTGTTAGGTATTGGACACAGCTGATAACGTGGAATTTTTAAACCAACGTGGTAGGAAAGAACTAAATTGCTACAATTATGAGATCAAATTACAAACTTTAATTTGAAAAGATCCAAAAACTTTCACCCACTTAACTTACATGACTAAAAGTATAATTTTACCCCAAACTCGATTTGTTGCCATCCTGATTACAATAATTAAGAATTGCAAGTATACAAATACCCTTGAAATAAAAGCTGTCGAATATAATCACGATGAACAAGAAATCGGACTCAAATTTTTAAAATAAAATAAAAATTCTTCAAGTCGTAGATTGTAATAAAATTGTTATGATTTTTTAAAAAAATAATATTTTTTTATTAATTTTTTTTGGTAATAGAAAAATAAATAATCCAATCCGACTCTATGGTCAATTTGTACAACTCTCCATAAATATGGAACTCCATAAATAGGGTGATCAAGGAATTATTAGATGGGAGTTGATTTTTTTGAGCAAGTCAGAAATTGTAAAGTTCTCGAACATTGACTTGTGCCGAAAGTTGGACTAATGTTGACGTATAATATTTAATTATGATTAAATATCATGATTAATAATAAATAATCGTAATAAAATTTATTGTTCATCGTCACGCAATGATTGTTGGTCGTAATTTTTGTGAGGGTGGCTAAAATATTTGAAATGGCTAAAAGTCATATTAACTATTTTTACTACGGTTCTTAACTGTAGCACATAAATTTTTCATAATAAAAAAATTAATTTTTTGTATTGAATTTATTTAACTATAATTAATAACAATTATTTATAATAATTTTTATAGTCATTAATATTGTAACTAATCGTAATGTTTTTTTTCTAATTTCATTTATTCTGTAACAGTTTAAGAAATTATGTATAATATCAATAGGAAATGTATAGAAAACATAAAGCAATAATACATAGTAATATGGATAGATGGATGTTGGTGGACATGGCAAATTAAAATAGAAGAATTTACAACTATCCAGCTCTTATGAGATTTGAAATAATTATAAATATTTTTTATTATTTAAAAAATTATTAATATTCTTCTTTAATTTGATAAAGTTATATGATCACTGAATGGAGGTTTGAAATTTTTAATTTTGTCATTATTGTATTTTTTTCTTAAAAAATAATTAAAAATTATAAATAAAAAACAAAAGAGGTGAATGAAATTTTTTGAAAAAATATAAAAAATAATTTACTAGTTCGTAAAAAAATTTTTTTTTTTAAAAAAAGAGTACAAGTATAATTTATAATCCATAAGGCTATTTTGATCGGTACACAATAAAAAATATCTAAAAACGTGACTAAAGGATTAGACTAAAATGTTGGACATATGTTAAATTAGAGGGTGCATTGGTAATTTTCAAACTATAAAAAAAATATTTATAATTATATCAAATTTTAGTAAATTTTATTATAATTTACTTTTTAAATAAGGAAGGAAAAGGAAAATGAATAATAGGGAGAAAAGAGGGTGGCAACCTATGAAGTATTAGGTATAGGCATTATTTTTTAAGGTTTTGATACTTTCCTTGTTCTTTAAGTCTACTTTGTTGCTTACTTTTTGCAAGAAAACATTGATTTACTATTGTAACAAATAATGATATAAATTTGTCGGATTAGATTTTTTATTTTAATTAATAATACAAAAAATATAATTAATATTGGAGTTTACCTCGATAAATTATTTAATAAGAATTTATTAGAAAAGCTAAAATCAATGAAGACAATATAAATTATTTATTTATATAATAAACTAATTAAGATTAAAAAATATGTGGTTCTTTATATGTTTCTTATCTTGCATGTTAGTTGCTTTAATTACGAAAGATCATGACAAATGTTAATTAATTGTGGTAAAAAGTGAGGTTTTTGTATTGATTTTATCTGACTGTGTTAGATAATATTGATTTGTTATGATTTTGAATTCGTAGTTATTTATAAGGCATAAATGTATTTTTTATCCTCAAATATAGACACTAATGTGATTTTGGTTCTCAAACAATTTAAGGTTGCAGTTTTTGTTCTCAAACTTAAACTTTTTTTGCACTTTAACATACCAAAATGGGAGGAAAATAGCAATTTTTTTCTATTTTAAATGAAATTTTCATTAAGTTTAACGAAAAAGTTAACGTTAATACCAAAAGTGCCAAAAAAGTTAAAATTTGAGGACTAAAAAATTGCAACCTAAATTTAAAAATGCATTTATCCCTTATTTATAATGTAGGAAAAAAAATAAATTCTTTTGTTTTCTATAAAAATGAGGGGGCAAAGTGACAATAACGATATAGATGAAGGGCCAAAGTGCAAAATTAATAAGAAAAACAGAAATTCTAGAACAAACAAACAGCAGTGTTGTTCCTGGATCTTGGCTTCTGGGTACTAGAATGAGTCCCATATAAGAAAAAAGGGTTGTACACTCACTCAAAGTTGAAAGACAGAAAAAGTAAAATAACAAGAATCATCATTACCCTCACCCCTCCCCCCCAACCCCCACACACTTTATTCATTTCTCCACCTCCTTTTTCTTGCTCCTCCCCACGCCCCTTTCAATGTCTCAACCTTCCATCTACACACACAACACACACTACCCTCCCCCCCCCCCCCCTCTCTCTCTCACACACATTTCTCACTCATCAAGATATATATATTTATATGTTTGTGTTATACATATAAAATGAATGTCACAATTAAAGTCCTCTCTTTTCCAAGGGGAGTAATGATGTTTGTTTGGATTGAGATGGTGGTTCATCAGTTGTCTTAATTTCTCTGTTTCAAATTCAAACCTATAGTAGAAGAGCAAGAACTTTGTTTGGAAAGAAGAGAAGCTGGAACAAGTAGTCTTTCTTACAACCTTGGCAAGAATTATGATCAGTAGTAGAAGAACACTTGTGATCAGTTGCCTTCCTTTCATTCACCTGGCTGCTGCTCTTCTCCTCTCTTCTTCATCAGGTTCCTCATCACTCTTCATCATACTTTCAGTTACATTTCGTTTCATTCATTCATTCCCAAGCTAGCATCGCCTTCTTGTCATCATCATGTCCTGGTTCTTTTGTTGAAATTCTCCAACTCATCATGAGTATATATACACATATATAGTTGTACAATCATTCCTATTGTCAGAGGTTGGGAAATTCTACCTCAAATCGGTTTTGATAGGATTTGAATTAATTATATGATAACTGCAATTCACTTATGGTGATTAATGTATAATTTAAAAAAAAGTGACGATAAATGTATTACAGTTGTTCTGTTTGAGTGTCATGATTGGGAATAGGAGGTTCTTGTTAGTTAAATCTCATACATGTAATTCTAGAACAATGTTCCCTTGTCGAGTTCTCTACAACAGGAAATTGTACTAAAAGAACATTCTTGTTTTTTGGTTCTTGCACAGGTACAAGTTTCATAACAACAGAGCCCAGAGAACTGGCGTACCATGAAGAGAGAAAATTGCAAGATTCTGTCCCAATTTCCACAAGGCAAATGGACATCACAACCCCTATTACAACAGTTCCAACACCCTCAAATCCAACTGATTCCAACCCTGAATCTCCTGTCATAATGAATCCTGCTAATCCTGTCATTACACCATTGGCCACAAACTCCCCTGCATCGTCGAGCGGAAGCTGGTGCATTGCTAGCCGATCCGTGTCGCAGACTGCCTTGCAGGCTGCACTAGACTACGCTTGTGGGCAGGCTGGCGCTGACTGCTCGGCCATCCAGGCCAATGGGGTATGCTACAACCCGAACACGGTCCGTGACCACGCCTCCTATGCGTTCAACAGTTATTTTCAGAATAATCCAATCCCTACTAGCTGCAATTTTGGTGGGGCTGCAGTTACCACAAGCACTGATCCAAGTAAGATAACTTCTTCAACTATTACTCAGACAGGATCTTTTATTATAAATTGATGTTTATGTCGTCTCTGCAACTCGAACGTTACACAAGTAACGTGGATTTTATACACATGGACTGTATATTTTGTGACGTCTTTCATTTAACTCTCACTAATAGCGAGGCCCGGACATAGTCCAGGTAGGTAGGCCTATAGGATAACTCGAGCTAAAACTTATAAGATTTTAATGATATGTTGTGTAAAATAAGATTTTATACAACTTGTTCAAATTTCAATAATAAGTTAAAATCTCCTTACTTTTATTACAACGTTGTATAAGCCCAATACAAGAAATATAATATTAAATCATATCTAATTGACATAGTTAAAATAAATAGTCCTAATAAGTTATTGCAAATTAATATTTTATCACGATAGATAAGCTAAGTTTTTGTATTAATTTTATTTAACCGTCGTTAATAATAATTATCTATCATGATTTTTTATCCATAGTCATTAACACGTAGACAATAGTAAATTTTCTTTTAGTGCCCCCCATTTCATATTTATTTATTTTTATTATATAAGCCTTTCTTAAAAAATTACCAAAAGTCTGTACAACATCTTACAAACTCTCAAACATCTATTTAAGTGTTTTAAAAATCTTATAATTTACAAAATATCTTATAAATGTTTTAATGAGTTTATAAGCTTGCTCTTGCCGTCTTAATTAACGCACTAGTCTTTGCTGTCGATCTTTCTTGATGCATCTTATCCTTGTGCAGGTTACGGTGCATGTCGCTATCCATCAACTAGGTGAATATTTACTAGTATATAATCTTCAACTACTTATAGTAATTCTTTTCCATTGGAGAAAGACATCTTATGGTTGCAAACTTGAATTTGCAGCAGTTCTGTGTTGGCGGATCCCGAGTTTTTGCGCGGCCGACCAATCACTCCCTCTACTTCAACCGCTGCCACGCCAAGTCCTCTCATCCCTTATTTCCACGACGTATTGGTACTCACCATCACGATTTTATCAGCAATGCCATGATACAGTTGATCAATCATATAGGCAAAGTCCCTTAATATGAATGTAGATGACCCTTTCTTACAAGATTGCATCAAATTTGTTGGTTTGAGATCAGCCCATGTATGAGGTCTGTTGATGTCACAATTGGTGCATGCTATTTTTTGAATCATTTGCCAAACAGACATCTTTGTAGGTATGAAAATCAGACAAGGGAGGAAGTGTATAGATGCAGAACCAATTGTATGAGCAATTTGGTGAATTTTTTGCTTTAGTTCATCTGATCATGAGTAGATATATATATATATATATATATATATATATTGTGTGTGTGTGTGTGTGTGTGTGTGTGTGTGTGTGTGTGTAGAGCTGCAAAATTAGTACAACTTGAGTGGTTCATTTTCAGACCAGCATTTTCTTTTTCTGGTGTTGTTCAAAGGTGAATGATAAGAATCTTGGTGGGGAATTGTGTGGAAAGCAGTCTTCTATATATAGATGAACTTTGACAGCATAATTGACTGTGTCCTGGAAAGCCTGCTTGCATTGCAATGGACAATGTAAGGAAAGGAAGACAGATAAAGCAGTTGAAATGACTCAAACCCTATCTATATATGCCCCATTCCTATTGTTACTGTATGATATTGCAACATACAACACCCTAGCTTGCCGACACTATAAAAAATTGATTATTCCCTATATTATAAGTTATTATAATTTAAAAAGTTGTAGTAAATCAATACTGTTTATCACAGTCAAATAAAATCAATGTGAAATCTTACTTTTGACCATGTTTTTTTACCTATGATCAAAATATTTGCCACAGCTTTTAACTGTAGCAAATGTTTTGACTTTACTTGCAAAAACAATAGCTAATAGCCATTGTATAACTGTAGTAGCTAATTAGTATCCGTCGAGTGTTTTTACTTTTTATCATAGTGATTAATTATAATGAACTGACATATTTCTTCTACTACGATGGTGCTTTCTTATAAGATATGAATTTGCTTGTGGCCCATGACAAGACCTGCCCCGGCTTGTCCCGGACCCACAATCGAGTAGGTTGACTCGATAGATCTGATTTAATATCTTTGAAATATCAATTAAAAAAAATAGTTTTTCAAAAACAATACCATAAATTTATAAATATGAGACAAACGAAACTTCTTTGGAATAATAATATTATTGAAAATTTTAATTTTTTTATAAGTTTTTATGTGCATGTTTTAGCTTTAAAATATTAATTTTTTAAAAAATAAGTGTAAGTATATATTAAAAAGTATATAAAATATTTATAAAAAGAAAATCGAAGTTGAATGGTGTTCATAGTCCAAAATTAAGACTTCAAAATCCACTCCAAATAAAACAAATATGAATTTAATTCGACCCATTGTCAATCTCTAATCGAACTGTAAGGCACGGGCATTCGGGCCGTGGGCCTTCTCGATCGTTTGCCCGCGGTGGGAAGTTGAGGTTCGGGCTTTCCCCTACTAGTCTTTAACTTTATTGGAAGGATATGATGCAACAAAATCCGTAAAATCGTATTTTTAGTGTCATATGTTACGATTCTTTTAATTAATTATATTTATTATGATTTTATCATATTTCATTTTATAAATTAATTTTTTTAATTTTAGTTCTTATGTGTATTTTTCATTCAATAATTAATATAATCATTAAAAATCTCATATGCACTTCTAGTTATATATATTTAATTACTGAACGAAAAATGAACTTAAGAACTAAAAAAAAAAAAAAAAGCAATTTATTGAATTTAATGTGAGAAAATCATAATAAAATTAAACTAAATTAAAACTCTAACATATGAGATAAAAAAAATACTACTATAAGTAATAATTATAATTTAAATTGAACATTTCACAACAGTGTTCAACGAGAATTGTTATGTTAGACGTCCTTATCTTCTATCCTTTTCAAGCTAATGGGCACACTACATTTGAGTCTAAGCTTGAAGTTCATCAACGCTCGTATAAGCTCATTTAGTATGATGAAAGGTTTCGTATTTGAACATTGGGTATGTCACGAGTGTGTGAGTATTTAAAAAAAAAGCCCAATTAGCTTTGATTTTAGACCCTCGAAATTTGTTTTATGATTTTAAAAAAATATGCAAAATAATTTTCAAGAAATGATAATATTCACACATTCTTAATTTTGTTCATGGACACACACATAATAATTAACATAATTAATTGCTCTTTTATTAAATTAATTAAAATTATTGTATAGAATGACGTAAATATGGTGGAAAATAAAACACTAATTACTAATAAAAATAAATAGAGACCAAACTCAAAGTCCTTCGTATTAAATTGAATATAATTGACATGACGTGAATTTAATCTAACTTAAAAGTTTTATCCACGTCAGATTAAGAGTGATCCATCTGGTGTAGTTGTTGACATTGCCTTAAAATTTAATAAAATATACCTACCATATATTATAATTTATAAATATTTTCAAGATACTTCGCAAAAATTGCCAAGTAGTCTTCTATCACATACAATCTTATTCTTGTGGAGGTTAAATTACGAGCACGAATAAAGGAGAATAAAAAAAATTAAGTTTGGATTTTTATCACATTTTCATATCATATGTTAGCGTTACTTCAATTAATGATCGAAACGCGAATGTATAATAAAACATAGGGTAAATTACAAAGGATTCCCCTAAAATTTGTTATAATTATAAGTATCCCTCTTACTGTTTGAAAAATTATAAATATCTCTTTGAAATTAACGATCATCTAATAATGGGCTGTCACGAGGGGTATTTATTAGACAGCATTAATTTCAAGAAAATATTTATAATTTTAAAATAAAGAAAAAATTAATTATAAAAAAATTTAAAAAAATAATTATTGTAATTTATCCTTTACAAAAACAAAATAAGTAAATAAATACCAAATACAATCCAAAATCAAAGAGAACAATCCAACTAAGGATGTCTACAAAACTCTTATCATGTCACATGCCACTATTCAAATTTTATACACAAAAATAGGTGGAAAGGGCCCTCTTACCTATTTGATGAGCCACATATTACACCTTTCGGCATCTCCAATGACCATCTCCCAACAATAATTCTCACCACAAACCTCCCATAGGTATGGAGGAGAGCCGCCACCTCCTCCGCCCACTTCTCAGCCCATCCACCTCCCCCGCCGTAGCCCCACCGCTAGACGATCATGTGGTCGACAACCTCAAGCCCATCTCGTCGAATTCAAGCATAATTCTCCGGCTCTCTTTAGTAGTTTTTATAGGCATAGTCTCCATATGGGCAAACCATGAGGCCTCCAAAGGGTATGACATAACTATAGTCAACGAGTCGGCCGACACGTTCCTAGGCAATCGATTCCAACTTTTCTATGTGTCGAATGATGAAGCAGTTCGTCTCGTCATCCAGGCAAGTAAAGTTGTCGAGAATTTTCTTTACCCTGATCACGATAGCCGCATCAAGAAGCCGGTCAGCCACATAATTGTGAAGTTGGCTGATCGGAATTTGACCGATAATATCATTGTAGAATCGGGCACGGACCAAATATTTGTACTTAACATAAGTCCTTTGGTTATGGAAGGTACAAATTTTGGGCAGGCGATGTTTCAAGCCTTGCAACGAGGCGTGGCACGTATATGGCTATGGGACGGTCGAGGTAACGCGCCCGAAAGTCTAATACATGGCATTGTAGAATACATGATCGACCACTTATGGGCTACACGGCAGCGGTCCGATCACGATAGGGCTAAGCCACTGCGGTCAGCCACCACGTGCTGGAAGGACGGCGACTCCAGAGTGGTGGCGGAATTCTTGGACTACTGTGAGCGCCGCCGGCCCGGGTTCATTAGAAGATTGAATCACGGAATGATGGATGGCTGGGATGATGGCAAATTGGATGGTCTATTAGGCCAGCCGGCTCAGAATCTGTGTACAAGTTATGAGTCCTTAAGGTACAACATTTCCAGCGCGTAGTGCATCAGGTGTGTCACCACATGTTCCTTGGTCAGCATTGTCCACATGGGGAAAGAAAACCCACATCAACAATTATTGGGTGGAGGTGCGTGTGGGTCCACCGTACCACATGGGAGGTGGAATCGAGTGGTCCAGGTACGTTGTGTGGGGCCTGATGCTTCCATTGTTGATGATGATGATGAGAAAACGAGTTTCATGCTTATCACCGTCTTGTGACCCTAATAATTCTTTTATTTTCTTGAGTTGTAATTTTTTATATTATTATAATTTGGCTTTGGTAGGAAAAATCAGTTGACATTTGTGAAATATTCTTTTTTTTCTTTTTTTTTTTAAATTTAAATGATCGGCTTGAATGTTCATATTTTATTTTTTTATAAAATATATAGTTGAATTAGAAATAATAAATGGAGTTATGGAAGGCATAACTCTATAATTGAATATAATATGGATAAATAATGTGATTTTGATTATATCAAATAGTCAAATCTTGATTTCTATATACTTTCACCCAAAATTGAACATGAAAAAAAAAATTGAATAATAAAAGCCGAAATTTCTCTTTATTTTTTGGTAAATGACATTGAATTCACTGCAGAAAATTATGTTAATAGCTAGAAAAATTAAAAAGGATAATAATTTTGTTTAACGAATTTAGCAAGGGAAAAGAATTTTAACTTTTTGTGATTTTAAAATTAACCTTAAAAACCAAATATTTCATTGTTATAATTAGAAAGGAACTTTAATGTTGCAAAACTTCATAGCTGGCCTCGGCAAAAAAATTGAAAATTTTCCTCCCAAAAAAATTAATATATCTTTGTTGGTAAAATTTTTACCCAAACAAGCAACAGAAAAAGTTTAATGTTATTACAATAATCATATCCTACTCAATAACAACTACTAGTACAATAGACAACAACTCATACTATGCAGTAAACAACAATTTCTTTTATACAACATACAACATCCCACACATCTGGCACTGTTCGAACCCATGGCCTCTAAGATCATAAGGCCTTAACTTCACCAATTAAGTTAGGCCTTATTGGTGAAATTTGTGTTTGTTGTTAATGGTATTATTTCTTATAGTAGTTCCCTTGATTTTGGATACAATTATAAATATTCTCTCGTTGTTTGAAAAATTAGTTACTCTCTGAAACTAACGCCCATCCAACAATGGACCTATTTCGTTAGGGTTATATTAAGAATTTGTATTGAACTGGCCAAAATTCTCTTTAAAACACTATATTACAAGGTCACATATTTCCTTAAAATACTTTCGTGGACTAAAAATACCTTTTAAAAGCATACAATGCATAACACAAAGGGGCAAATGGGACATTGCCTATCAAAAATATTTAATATTTTTCAAAAAATATATAAGCAAAATACCAAGGGTAATTAAAATTGATATTTCCACATACCGAGCAAGAATTACATAATTATGTCAAAATTAAAGACTTTGCCGTTTTTTTTTGCCCAAGCTAAAATCAATTTTTAAATAGTTTTGTAATCTAAAATGAGATAATAAAAAGTAAATAAAATCGACAAACACCTAACACGATTATATTCCTACAAATTGTGAAGCTCACTACAAAAATAAAATAAAACAAAATAATTCTAAACTATAAATCACTACAATTTAAAAGTCGTGACAAATTAATATTATCTACGAAGGTCTAATAAAATCGACATGAAATATATATAAACTTTAACTACGATTAATTAATATTTATCCTGATAGCAAATAAATTAAATTTGCGCTCAATAAATTTATCCACGAAAGAATCGGATGCTGAAGTTTGCGAAACTCCAACTATGGAAAATTACCTATCTTATTCCATATTTTGCAAGCAAATTTCTTGTGCCTCAAGGGCAACTTGTTCTGATTGAGTTTGATCAAATTTGAATTAATTATATAATTAGTAAATTTATTATGTGATTGGTGTACAATTTAAATTAAGTGATCAATCACATGACAAGTATATTACATTTGTTTTGTGATTGATTAAGTTGTGCCAAACTTGATTTGAATTTTTTTGTTAAAAAAAAAAGGGGATAATTACACTCCCCTCTCCTGAAGTTTGGTGTAATTACACGTTAATCCCCTGTGGTTTGAAAAATTACATCTCGCACCCCTGAGGTTTGCTTTCGTCTAATAAATTAGTCCCTCTATTAGTCAAAATTCACCGAATTTGCTGACATTAAAAAAAAAAATCTATATTTACCCTTAATTGACTTATTACTGACTTATTGTAGGTCAAATAAATCTTTTTATGACCAAGTTATCATCATATGTCTTCACGCGTTAATGCATATGAGGAGGCATATTTTCACCTTTATAAGGGTAGTTTAATTCGAAAAAATAGTTTGACCTACAATAAGTCAATCGATGATATATATAATATATATATATATATATATATATATATATAATTTTCATTCAATTTTTCTGTTAATATCAGCAAATTTAGTGAATTTTGACTAACAGGCGTACTAATTTATTATACGGAAGAAAACCTTAAATGTGCTAAATATAATTTCTCAAACCACATAAAATTAACATGTAATTGCACCAAAATTCAGGAAAAATGAGTATAATTATCCTTAAAAAATAAATTGATGGCTCAAGCCTAAATTTTGTGTAGCAAAATTGACTACCATACTTCCCTTAAAAGATCACAACAGATTGTGACAGTTAGCCGCCGCAAGGCTATTCAGAAATTGAAATTTTGCTTGTGAAGTTTAGCCTTTGTTTTCACGTTTGGAGAAGTAAAAAAGGGACGTTTCTGCGATAATGTACCATCAAAGTACGGTCTTTTGTTGATGGGCTCTCTTTTAACCCGCAACCAAAAAAGGGTCATAAGCCCCAGCCTTTCATTTTGGCCCTATTCATTCTAAGACGCACTTTACAAGCATTGTTTGTGAATTGGTCTCGATGGGGTATTTATAGAAAAATTAAATTTGTGTCTAATAAAATTACGCCACTTATAAAATAATATTTAAATATCAATTTTTATTTATATTTGAGAATATAATTAAATTTAATTTTGAAAGTAAGTACTAAATTAATTAATATTAATTAATATTATTTTTTGATCAATCAAATGACAGAAAGTGCCGAACTTTATTCTTGGTAAATGAATCATATTTTTTGAATCAAGCAAGTATACGTCAGTTTCAAATAAAATTTTATCTTGCAAATATTGAAGTAAATACCAAAAAAATCATGAAAGATCAATCAAATCATGTTACCTCTTTATTTAAGTATGGAAAAATCTTTCATCCTACAACTGCAGATAGGGGTGTTTTGGCAATTAAAAAATACAAGTGAAGACATACGCAAAAGAGCATTCAAGAAGTTCAAAATCATCTCTAGCACAAATCAAGGAAGACCCACGACGTTCAAGGCCAAATCCAAGATGTTTGTCGTAAAGATCACGAAATTCCATCATTTGATTTGAGAATGAGTCCAACAACCCGCGAATTAACATTATCAAGTCACAAATTCACCTTGGCAAAGATCAAAGCTTCACTTCCACCAAGAGAGACACCCAAAGTCCAAGTCAACAGTATTAAAATTTATATCATCTATTCGAGAATAAGTAAAAAAGACTCTCGATTAATATTATTGAAAACTCAAATCAATATTGAAGGAGATCAAACCGTCAAGATCCACCTTCAAAACATCGAAGTCAAAGATAGCTTTCTTGAAATGAAGAATCATATATTCAAATATAGATTTTGTACACACATACTATTTTCAATTAAATCCAAACATCCATAGTTAATCATATATAGTCCTGAAGGAGAAGTCATATTTTAACTCCAACGTCAATGAAAAATCTCTCCAAAACTTTGAGCAAACTAGCTACCACATTGATACCCCTCGTTATTTGGTTAAAAACCTCTAATTAAAGACCTTTTTGCTCTTAGAAAAGCGTTAGATTACGTAATAGGACTAAGATCCACGTATTTTTTGTTCGAGTCTGACCCACCAATTCAAGATAACGATCATCAATGTTGTTCTAGTCTGAGGGTCCTTATGCAGGCCCATGGATTCATACGACCTGGGACAAATGGCCCCTGTAAATATCGAATGTCCTCATTTGAAAGGTATGGATTTATGATAAGTCAGTTCTAACTCTTCGATCTCCTTTACCTTAATTATTCTATTTGTATTTATTACTGGAGAGTTTTAGTTGGGGTCCATCTCAAGTTCCTAACAAGTTTAATGTTTCAAGTCAATCCTTATAATCTTAGTAGTGGACCTTGTGGATCACAACTCCAGCATGACCTAACAGCGGACCCATCTTCGACCTATACTTGCTCTTGGTCCTTCATACGACCTCGATCTTAATCATGTCCCAAAAAATATTGAATTATTAATTCTTTTCTTACATTGTGTTTGGAATGATGAATTTGAGAGTTGAAATTTTAAATTTCTAATAACAAAATTCTTTACGTTAATTTATTTGCCTGATTTTAATCCCTTCAAATCTCATTTTGAATATTTTTATAAAATATTGATATATTTCAAATTCTTCTATATTTGAATTCAAAGATTATAATTAAGATTTGAAATTCTTAATAAGAATTATTTGAATTTGTTCAGATAATTCTAAATTCAAAAGATTTTAAATCTTTTAATTTTAATTTTAAATTATATTTTTATTGAATATTATTGGATTTTAATTTCTTTTCATATGGCGTCATTTGAAATTCATTTTCCAAATCTAATAATGTACAAAGTCATTTAAAATCAATCCCCTAATACTATATTCAAATATTGTTAAATCCCTTCTAAAAATATAATATTAGTAAACTCAATGTATATAAAATAATCATTTCACACTAGATGTCCTAATAATGTTTGTATTTTTTAGTGGAACAAATTTATAATTTTTTGTATAATTAATCTGCTGAATAATTTTACAATATCTCTCGTAGTTTTTAAAAAAAATTACTACAAATAAATAAATATCTAAAACAAAAGTAATTTTAAAATTGAATATCATAAATGAAAGAACTCATATTGAGAAAAGATCAACGGTACATTTTACATTAGTAGTAGGCATTGATTAGATATATTTATATGATATTAATAATTAGTATATAATTATTATAATTATCAATTGTAAATATAAATATTTGATATTAATAATTTTAATCGACTTATTCAATAACACAACAGTGTATCACTTTCAGTTAAATAAATAAATAAGGGTGATTACACTCCCCTCCCTTAAAGCTTGGTGTAATTACACGTAAATCTCCTGTGATTTGAAAAATTACATCTACCACCCTAAGGTTTGCTTTCGTCTAACAAATAAGTCCCCCCACTAGTCAAAATTCACTGAATGTATTGATATTAACAAAAAAATTGAATGAAAATTGATATTTACCCTTGATTCACTTAAAACTGACTTATTACAGGTCAAATATTTTTTTCGGACTAAACTACGCTTATACGATCAAATATACCTCTCCACATGCATTAATACATAAAAACGTATAAGAGTAATTTGATTATAAAAATATTTTTCTGACTTGCTATAAGTCAGTAATAAGTTAATTGAGGGCAAATATAATTTTTTTATTTTATGGCTAATGTTACCAAATTCGGTGAATTTTGACTAACGAAAAGACTTATTTATTAGACAAAAATAAATATCGATGATGCTAAATATAATTTTTCAAACTATTGAGCTAAAAAAAAAAAAAAAAAGAGAATTCACATACAATTACATTAAATTCAACAGAGGGTGTAATTATCCCTATAAACAGATAAGAGTTCCTTTTTAATAAATGTGTTTGATCTCAGCTTAATATACTGTTGAAGGATCATTACGAAAGGACAGGTCATTGAATGATATGATGCTCCGCAGCAACGACAGCATCAGAATTTGGAATTGAATTCCATCATATCAGAGCCCTTGATTTATTGCACCATTCATTGCAAGTACAGAGTACAGACAGATGTCGACGCCACAGTACTCATAATTATACGCACCCGCACGCATTCCGGTGCGCCTGCAACCAGAGACCCCTTCCCCTGGAATATCAGTTCAGTTTCAGTGTGCAAAGAAGTGTGATTTCTACCCTACATTTGCTTTTGTTGTTTACATTCCAGATTTTAAAGTAACACATATAAATATTTTATAATTTAAATTTTATATCTGATATACTTAAAATTTATTTTTATTTAATAAATAAGTCTCTATTTATTAAAATTTATTGAATTTGTTAATATTAATAAAAAATCGAATAAAAATTCATATTTATCCCCAAATGACTTACTATTGATTTACTGCAGGTCAAATAAATTTTTTTATAACTAAATTACCCATATATATTTTCACACGTTAATATATGTGAGGCTAAATTTTCACCATTTTAAAAGTAGTTTGGTAAAAAAAAATTATTTAACTTGCAATAAATTAGTGATAAATTAATCGATGTTAAATATTAATTCATTTAGTTCTTTTGTCAGTTTCAAAAAACTTGGTTAATTTTGATTAGCGGAAAGACTTATTTGTTAGATGGGTGAAAAAATTAGGGGTACTAGATTTAATTTTCCAAAGTACGTGAGATCTATATGTAATTACACCAAATTTCAGTAGAGAAGTTTAATTATCCATTTTTTATATATATAAATAGCTTATAATTATATCAACGGATAATTACACGTTTCTCTCTAAAATATGGTATATTATAATTTACACGTAAAGTTCATGTAGTTTGAAAATTTATATTTAGTACCCCTGAAGTTTGCTTTTTTTTAACAACTAAAGCCACTTATTAGTAAAAAATTCACCAAATTTGCTTATATTAACAAAAAAAAAAATCGTATAAAAGTTCATATTTATTCTCGATTGACTTAATACTAATTTTTTGGAGATATAATAAATCTTCTTTTTTTTTATCAAATTACACTTATATATCTTTACACATTAATGCATGTGGGAATGTAAATCTTTACGGTTATAATGGTAGTTTAGTCAAAAAAAATATTTGACATGAAATAAGTCAATAATAAATCAATCAAGAGTTGATAACAATTTCTATTTAATTTTTTTGTTAATGCCAACAAATGCAGTAAATTTTAACTAAAGGAGAGACATGATTATTAGACGGACAGAGATACTAGATTTAATTTTTCAAACTACATAGGATCTATATATAATTACAATAAATTTTTTGGAAAAGAGGGTGTAATTATCCCTTATATCAATATTAATAAATTGAGCAATACTTCAACTCAATCAATAAATTCACATTAAGTGAGAGAAATGCCATTATAAATAAATTTATATTAAGTGAGACCGCAAACTTATTTATGGAACCTCAATTTCATCCACCAGAATATGGGAGTGTTTGCAAAAACTTCTACTTTTAGAAAAAATTATTTTTGTAGAGAAAGTTGTAACATAATCAAAAGTGGGTTGTGTTTGTAAAAAAGAAAAAAGCAGACAAAAATTAAATTGAATAGTGTTTGAGAAAGAATCACTTCTAAAACAAACTTAATTGATTAAAGATCATTTTGTTCTCATATGTTAAGAAGATTTTATTTTTATTATATTTTGCGTTTGTTGTTTGTTATAATTCATATTTAATTTTTCTAAAATATTAATAGAAAAAATAAATATTTAATTTAATAATGCTTCCACTAAGTAATATAATTGTTGATTCATACAAAATGATTAACTTGCATGAATGAAAAAAATTATTTTATTAATTAATCATAGCCATTTAACTTATAATTTTTTGATAAATGAATAAAATAATTAGATGATATAGCAAATGGAATATAAAAATAATAAAATATTTAATATGTGAAAGTGTAAATTTGGTTATTGTTAAATTATTCAAATTATTTAAAAATTTTAATATCAACTTTAAATATGAAAAATTTAAAATAAATTAAAAACGGTAAAGTTGAATTAAGTTATTATAATAAGGGTAAAGTAGTAAAAAATAAAGTTGAATTTATTTAAAAAATAATTAATGAGCAGTTGATTTGTACTAAAAATTCAATTTTGGTACAATTTAATTGATTTAGTTGTCTTGTAATTTTAAAATTTTGGCGATTTTTATCATTATTTGATTAATTTGGTCGAAAAATTGTATGTGACAAGCACATGACCCAATTAAATTATAATTTTAGTCATGTGACTTAGGGGGAGTTAGCATTTTTAGTCCTATGAATTAGGAGAGTTAACATTTTTTGTTTGCATAAATTTATATGCACGACTAAAATTACGAGTAAATTGTAATTTCCGGCCACATTGGCCAAAAGATAACTAGAATTGCTAAAATTATATAACTAAATTATAAAATTAATTTATACAGAATTAAAATTACTACTCTTAAATTATAAAATTATAATTATAATTTTTCCCTATATTATATGGACCGATTTGGCGGTCCAACCAGGCAGGCAGAACCGAGTTTCGAAAGAGTGGCGGTAGTAATAAATGAAAGGAACGTGGTATCAACAGTCTTCTCTACCTAACATGCATGCTTCATCATGAGACCACGTAAAATATTCGTATGATCAACTCAGCTCAAAAAATCATGAGTTCGAGTCTCGTTAATATGAGAGTATTGATCTATTTTAATAATAATTATTAATTTATTATAATAATTATCATTGAGGATAATTATACTGTTTTTTTTAAATTTATTGTAATTATACGTAAATTTTTAGTGGTTAAAAAATTATGTCTAGTATCCTTGACGTTTGTTTTTATCTCAAATATATTCCTCCATTAGTCAAAATTTATTGATCATAAAATTGAATGGAAATTCATATCCTAAATGACTAATTCCTGACTTAATTATTGCAAGTCAAAGTAATTTTTTCTGAGCAAACTATCATCATACATCTTCACGCGTTGATGGATGTGAGATATCAATGAGGGGATTTATTTGTTAGACATAATTAAAAGTATTATATGTAATTTCTCAAATCATAAAAAATTTAACTATAAATATAATATATTAAACTTCAAAAGAAGACTGTATAATTATTCTCAATTATTGTTTTTAATTATATATTTAATATTAGTAATTGGCGTATATTGATGATTGATAATTAAAATTGATAATATAACCGTAACCAATTCATTTATTAAAAAACAAAAGAAACTGAATTCAGGGTGATGGGTTGTCCGTTTTCAACCCCATCAAGTTTTTATTGTTTGACTTAGCACTTCTTGCACCAATCTCTGCGCCATTCCTTCTTCTACACTTCACTTTTATCATATTGTCAGTCTCTATCTATACTCATTGGCAAATATATATATATATATATATATATTAGTAACCAAAAAAAAATTTGTTCTAAAAGTTGTCGTTATAAATAATTGGGTAAATTATATTTTGCCATCCGAACTATGACCGATTTTACACTTTGGCATCTAAACTTTTTTTTGTGTCAACTTACCATCTGAACTTTACGAAATTTTACACTTTTACCATTTATAACTATTTTTCACCAAGTTTTTTGTTAAAAAAACATCATATGCAATGCATATGTGATATTTAAAGGTCATTTGATGTGATATTTTTCACATATGCACAGCATGTGATGTTTTTTTTGATAAAAAAATTATCAAAAAGGCGATCATATATGGTAAAGTGCAAATTTCGTAAAGTTGAGATGGCAAGTTGACACAAAAAAAAGTTTAGATGCCAAAGTGTAAAAATGGACATAGTTCGGATGACAAAATGTAATTTACCCTAAATAATTAGTACTACAAGAAAATAGTTGGATAGCAACGCAAAAAAAATTAACGTTGAAGTAATTAGTAAGTAAAATTTTCGTTGCTAAATCACATTATTTAATATAAGAATTTACTTCCTAATATTTAGCAACGAAAATTTACTTGCTAACAAATTATAACTACGAATTGTTTACAATATATTAAATAGTGTAGATTAGTAACGAAAATTTTACTTGCTAATTAGTTCGACGCTAACATTAGTATCAAATTTTCTCGTAGCTATTGAGCTATTTTCTTGTAGTGTAGTCCTCGTTGCACATGATTCTTACGAACATAAAAAAATATGATGTAAGATTAAGAAAAAAAAATTCGTAAAAACAACAACCATGACTTGAGAGTGAGGAAAAAAAAATTCTGTTAGAAAAAAGAAACATGAGGTAACAGAGAAAAATATATTATAATTATCAATTTAATAAAAATAAAGAAACTTATAACTAAAAGAAATATGGTGAAGTTTGATGCGAGAAAATAATGGAGTAGTGGATGAGAGAAAAAAATATGTAATTATGAAATTATTAAAAAAATTAAAATTACTATCCTAATCAATTTTTTATAAAGAAAAAAAGCGAACGAAGGATAAATGTGGGCATTCTAAAACTAGTACGCCAAATGAGTTTTCTTTTATAAAAGTACTAGACATGGTGGCACGCACTACCTGCGCGCATAATTTTTAGTAATGCTTTTATTTTATTGAAGCTCATAATCATTTCTTTATATTAAAATTTGTCATTGTCTTACAAACTCACATGCAAAACTATTTGGTAACTTTTTAAAATGCATTAATTGGTAATGCGTATTTTACTCAATTAAGTTAAAAATTGACACTTCATATGATATATGTTATATTGATAACGATGACTATATATACATGCAAAAACAAATATTATTATGTTATTTCAATTAACAATAAGCTGAAATAAAATGGGATTAAATTTTTATTTTTGAGTCCATGTAATTGCATGAAATTAATTTTCTAAAAGAACTTGGTTGAATAGTTAATTTAACATGAGTTGGAAAATTGAGGGGTACATTTTGTATTATAGTAATTTGGTGTAATGGTATTGTAATAAAGAGTTGTGGCTAAAGAGAGTGGGTAAAATTGAATTAACTTTAAGGGTATTTTAGTAAAACATAAATTTTGGTGTAGTGGTACGAGACTACCACTTTGTATCTATAAGAGCTATTTTCTTTATAATAGTATATATATATTAGTGATATGTGTATGGTAATATGTAGCGACAGCAAATAAAATTATCACTATATTTTCGTTTATCACTATAAATATATCACTAATTGTTATGGTAACAACTTGATACACAGTTATTGTCACTAATAATTATATTGTAACAATATCAAAATTATTGAAACTTAAAATGTATCTTTCACGACACTTTAAAATTATAAGGATATAATTATGGTGATAGCAATTGTGTATAAAATTATCACTATAGACATTTAGTGACATGTTTACATTGTTACAATACGAATTATAATACATATGTTTTACTAAAAGTATTTTTCATCTTGTAATTTAAATTATTTGGCGTTTTTTCATCTTTTAACTTTTCAGTATAGTATTTTGGTTCAGCATAGTTTTAACATTCACGATTTCATTTTTTTTTTCTTTTTGGAGTTCACCTCCATCGGCAACAATGATGAACTCTAGCAGAAAACGGACTAACATAAAATAAATAAAAAGATGTATGACCAAAATAATACTCTAGAAAGGTAAAAAACGATGTTAAATTTGAATTGAAGGATTTGAAAGCATGTATTTCAAATCCTTAATAATAAATCATTTGAATATATTTAGATATTTTTAAATTTAAATGATTTCAAATTCACTCATTCTAATTTTTAACTATGGTTTGATGAATATATAGATGAATTTCAAATTATTTTCAAATGAAGTAATTTGAAATCATATTTTCAAATCCAAATTCATCTATCCAACTACAACATAAATAATTACTGGATAAAAAATGCACTTAGGTTTATGATTTTTCTTATATTTTTAGTTATTCTATTTTAGTTTACATTTTTTTCCACTTATGTTATCTTCTTAAATAACAATTACTTTGTATTTTATTCTGATTAGAATAAATCTATTAAAAAATAAAAACGAAATCTAATTTTAATGATAAAAAAAGTTAATTTAATATATTATTTTATACATCTAAGAAATGCACACACTAATAAAGAGTGCCAAATTTACTGATTTATATATAGTGACTACTCCATATAATTGCTATAGTGTTTTATTATTTAGCATAGGGAAAACATGCAGATATTGAAATCGATATGAATTATTATATTTGTACTCGATTTATTTCAATTAATAAAAAATTCATCGCTCTTATCTAAAAAAAATATAAAGATAGTGACATTTTTGGACCAGTGCTAATTATGAAATTAATTAGCAGAAAATATACATATAATAAAACACAAAATTAAATATCAAAATTAAACAAAACCCCATAATTATATCTATAGTCAATTAAATAATAGTAATATATTTCACAAAAAAATAATAATAATAATAATAATTACTTAGATATTTAATTTCAACCAAAAATAAAAATAAAAAAGATCATCACCACCACCACCATCAACCAAAATCCCATTAGGGTTTCCTTATCTCTTTTTCTGTACTACACCTTCATTCCCCGCCAGCATCAAGTACTTGTCCCTTCTCGTAAGACTAGTGCATTCAAACCCCAATGCCATACCCAATTCCTTCTGTATATAGTTCGCCACCTCATAGCTAGACTTCCCGCCCGCACAGGTCAGCTCTCTCGGCACCCTCCCAAGAATCTCGACGCTATAGCTCGGCCTAGGGTTCATCAAGAAGAAGATGGGGTCCAAGCACTTGAGCCCACTTGCCGTCGTGCCGTAGAACATGGTCACATTGGTGTTCATGGCAACGGGCACGATTTCGTCGGCCAGTTCCGCAAACAAAGAGCTGAATCTGAGCAGATACGGTTCCCTGCAAGTGGTGCCTTCAGGGCAAACCACCAGGTCTCCTTCACTCAGCAGTTTCTGCATTGTTTCGCCGTCTCGTTTTCTGTCTCGGGTTAGCCTGACTGTCTTGATGGGGGCCAAGATTTCGGACATTTTGCTCAGGCTGTATGTGACTGCTGTCAAGGGTTTTCCGAGGGAGGTGCTGAGGAAAACAGGGTCCAGGAGGGTTCTGTGTGTGCAGACATAGAGGACGCCTTTGCCATTTTCAGATTTCATGGGAGGGCGGCCTTTTACTTTGAGGTTTACTCCACTGGCTATGCCTAGAAGGATGGCTAGATTGTAGGGCAAGCATATGCCCACGAACAGTCGGAAGACGGCTAGCAGGATTCCGATCGGCAGCCACATGAACATCGATAAAGTTGCAAATGGCGTTGGCAGGAACGCTAGCCGGCCGTCGTGGAAAACTAGTGGCTTTGGGTATTTGTCTCTTGGCATTACTGAGCTTGGATTGGACTTGGCTTCTTCGTTGCTTACCACATATGCTTCCTGTGAAAATTGTGCCAAAATATAAAGAAATATTAAAGAATTGACTCAAATGGTAAATTAACAAAAGTGATTATTTAGGTAAAAGAAGAATGAATTTGACTGTAGCTGTAAGGGATAAATGACATAGTTTTTACTTAATCAAGAAACACTAAAAGCAGGATGTCAGTGGGATCTTATAACTGATCTACTTCAACAAAATGGAGAAAATTCAAAAATCTACTTAAAAAACTGAGTTAGCAAGAAGTGATTATTTGAAGTAGATGCAACATAATATATACCTTGCAAAGAGAGATTAACAAATGGTCATGAAGGCTTGAGCTCCCAATACCAATATCTGGTCTTTTTTCACCAAACAACTCCTTAAGAGCTCTGTGCTTCACAAGCAACCCTGAAGAGGAAACCAAACCAGTGAAGAACTTCCCTTTAGAGTGGAGCTCAGTTCCCACAACAGAATCAACACTCAGATACTCCTTAAGAAACCCCTCCACCATCACCCTAGGCACACTTGTGAAGACCACCTTAGATCCAGCTGAACAGACAGCCTCATAAGCATGAAAATTGAGGTTTTCAAGGTAGAATTTAGGTAAAACAGCTCTGGACACACTTTCCATGTCCTTCAACCTGAGCCCACAAAAAGTCAAGAAAATCATGGCCCTCAGTTTCAGCTCATAGTCCAAAATCAACAAGAAGGGGCAAGATAGAAGCAGCAAGAAGGCCCTGAAAATGCTGCCACCTTCGAAAGCAACCAGCATGAAGTAAGGAAAGAAAGAGTGGGATCTCAGCAGGCAGCCATGGATGTCACACACAAGTGTTTGATATTTTCTGCCATGGAGATTGCATTTTGTGAGACTGGGGTAAAGAGGGAACTGATGAGACGATGCTGATGATGATCTGATTGATGGGTTTTTGAGGAAGAAGCTGAAACCATGGTTCTTGATCTTCATTGCTGCTCTGTAACATGAGTTTGCCAAGAACTGGTACAAGAACCAGTCTGCTAATCTGAGCAGCACCATGGGGAACTCCATGGTTCTCACTGATGCTGTCATCTGCAATATGTTATGTGCTTTTAAATCAAGAAAATATTGTAAAGGGAACAAGAAAAACTGAAGCAGTACTGGAGAGAATTGGTACAGATGCAGAAGAATTTATAGAAGCAATTATGGGGTATGGAGAGGGATGGGGGTGGGGAGGTTGACCTGACCATGCAGATTTGCTTGGTTTATTAATTACATTACTCATTTCTTCTTAAACATCTTTTTCATCTGTATGGGGTAGCATTAAATTTTTCTTCCTTAGATTTAATTTTCTTCTTCTTCCCTCTTGTAAACTTCAAACTTTTTCCCTTTCCTAGGTGAGCAGTATTGGTAGGTAATATTTTGGTCACCGCCATCTTCTCATTTTTTCCATTTTTTCTTTGGAAAATTATGGGGTTAAATACCAAAAACTTCCTTGTAAAAATCCGGAAAAATTGTAATTTTCGTCCTGCATGAATTCATTTTAATAATTTTATTCTGTAATTTTAAATATTTTGCATACTAAAGAGAAAAATGACCTAACCTTACTAATTTGGACGGAAAAGCTGATCCAATTAAGCTGGTCTAGTCGTACACTTTTTTTTGTCATTTTAACGAATTTGGTCATTTGCCCTCAATATACTAAATTTTGAAATTACAAGATAAAATTATCAAAATAAATTTGTCGAGAATTTTAAAATTGACATTCTCATACTTATCGAACTGAAGTTGCATATTCTCTAAAAAATACTAATATGTAAAAACTACCACTGAACCCTTATATAAAAAAATGGCAACATTAAACCCCTTAAGATGAAAATGACAACATAAACCTCCTAAAATGGAGACAGTAAACTTTTTTTTTTTTAAATTTAAAACGTTTCGTTATTTTTATATATTATATTTTTGCCTATTAGTATTTTCACATCGAGGTAAAATGCAAACTCAAAATTATGCGTAAAACTTCATAGTTAAGTTTGCATAGGATTGTGTGCATGCGGAGGTTTAAGTTAAAGGATGGCGTAGACCATAGGCGACCTGTTCATCGGCTTCGTCGTCGTCGTCGTCGTCGTCATCCTCGCCCAGAAACGGGTGGCCATGATCAATGTGTTTTGGACTGAGAATTAATTTCTGATCAAAATCTTGACCTACTAACTAAAACCAATTAAGTTTTGATTGTTAATTTCACAGAAGAATTACTGCTCAAGTTTCTGCTTGCTGCAGTTAATTACAACCACCGCCAAAAACCGTTGACTTTTTTCCGGGTTGAAAAAGAATTGGTTTGGACAACCTTTTTGTTTTTGGTCTTTGCAATTAATTGCTGGATCGATCGATGGATGCAATAAATGGAACTTGTTCTGAAGAGTGTGGATAGATATGACATTGATGAACAGTTGCATCATGCATGTACGCGGCTATGGGACTTTTTTTTTTTTTTTTTAAATTATTATTATTTTGATATAATATTTTTTTTTAGTTTTTATGATTCTTGAATTACTTAAAATAGAAACCGCTGCTTTGGAACTCACTGCAAAAGAGAGAAAATCGACCAGATTAAAATTATCTTCTGAACGGCACGTTCATGTTCGAAAACAATTCAATGACAATCTGATACAACAATACTAGAAGAAATATGACTTTTCGTTATAATTAACTAGCCGTCGTGACACGTCGTCCTTGAGTGCATATAAATAAATAATATTTTACGTTTTATACTATATTATGAATAAGAAAAGATATATATAAAAACCAATACATTATATTTCTAAAAAAAAGAAAGAAAGAAAGCAACAAAGAGAAAAAGAAAATCAATTTAGGGGTGTAATTGATATAACGATAAAACTAGTGTTGTGGTGTCATAACCGCCGTTTGTGAGAGAAAAAAGTCTTTTTTTTTTATAGTATAAATTATCATAGTTAAAAGAATATATTATATTAGAGAAGGTTAATTAACCACAACTGTACAACAACTGTTAGTTGTTATTTCTGCAAACAAAGTCAAAACACTAGCTAAAGCTAAAACTATCGCAATTTTTTACATTTCAAAAAATAATCTATTTTTTTTTTTTTTTTTTTTATTATGATGTGAAAATATCGGAATAAAATAAAAATATTCGGGTAGAGTAGTTGTATTTGAGCATTCGCTTTACAGAAAGAAATTGGAAAAAATAAATAAATAAATAGATCGATAAATTATTATAGTGTATGTCAAATTTTCTTTCTTTAGACGTTTAAAATAACTTTTAGAAGTTTGAATTAATTGATCAAAATTCGTTCAACTAGAGACTAGGAATAGGGATTGGTGGAAATCCCAACTGCATTTCACCAAGAATTTCTAGACTTTCCTGTTGCTATTATACCTAGGCACTGGTCTGACCCAATTTCAGCCAACTAACACGATGCATTAATCCATGCACGATTTTCGATCCTATGAAAATTCTAACTCAAATCGAATATATTTGGATTTGAATTATATATATATATATATATATATATATATTATGTGATTAATCTATAATTCAAAAAAAAATAACTAATCACAAAATAAGTGTATCATACCTTGCTTTGTGATTGACTCAGTTCTACCAAACTTGATTTGAGTAAAAAAATTCCCGCAATGTCGTGAATATGAACATGGGTCCATCTTTATTAATTTTCATGAGTTTGTAATTCTAGTTTTGAAATGTTCTTGCAACAGTCAACAGAAATTCGATCATGCAATTGTTGTCAATCATGAGTTTGGTGAGTGTTCAATCATTCCATATATGTGAGTGTTTCGATCGATTCTGGTAATGTCGTCTGCATAAGATTTGCATGCAGCTCTGCAGGTTTGAAATAGTCTAACCATGCCTACTATGTTGTCCCTTAATTTATTTATTTTTTCCTTAATTAAAATTACCTAAATGATTTGTTTTAGGCTTTTAATTATTGTTCATTTTCATAGCACCCCTTTGTTTTTTTTTTATTTTATTTACGACATGTTTTTATATAGTCTTCACGAGTTTATGATGACGATCTTTTAATTTAATGCATGGTTTAAAATAATTGTAGTGAATGATCATTCGTTTCGTATTGGTTTAGAAATAATTTTAATTATGGAGAGTATATAATTCGGATGCTCGAGCACCAAGATCAACAGAAGCAATGTGAATATATGTTTATTCTTTTCATTCAAAAAGGTTGTTTTTTTTTAATTATTCCAAAGATAGGAACCTTTTCTGTAAAGACGTACCATTTAAAAAAAATACATTAAAATATAATTTGTTTTTTGAACGTTGAAAAGAATAAATAAATAAATACAAAATAACTAATAAATTTTTAGCTTAGCAATTAATTTAATTAATCATGTGCAAAATACTAAGTGCTCTTATTATATATAATAAAGTGAATAACAATTTACTTATCTGTATTAGCAAAAAATACTAATTAATTGACCCCCAAAATGTAAAAAAAAGAGCATTTTATCCCTATAAATTAAAATTACACTTTACTGACTACCTAACCTACTTAAACAGTTGTTTACACGTAAAAATACTACCTCCAATATATATTGAGACAATAAACGTCGCCTTCAACTCCACAGACCATATATAGAGAGATGGCATAGAGGGAGATTTGAAAATAACCCTAGATCAAGAAAGAAAAAACTCCACATTTCCGTACAAAAAAACCCTAATTTTTGTTTCAATTTAAGCTTAAAATCAAGATTTATCTATCGAAAATTGGATCAAGTGGGTTCAGATCAGGCTTGACTAATTTTGTAGCGGGAGGGTTGAGCCTCCCCTTGCCACCCCGTAGACTAGAGTCGGAAAAGAGAGAAAAAAAAGAATATATATATATATATATATAGATATATATCAATATTCCACACATTTGGTGGAATTCGAACTCATGACATCTAAAATTATAAGGCTTCGACTTCGTCAATTGAGCTAGACCTCAGTGACCAGTATAATTTTTTACTTTTGAATTGATAATGGCAATATGTCATGTCTTCTGTAGCAATTCGAAAAGTCTAATTAGGAATGTCCACGGTTTAATTAACCAACTGGGCTGAATCAAATCGAAACTTCTGTACGTATCCAAATTGTATCTAAAACATTCAATTAGGTGTTCAGTTTTTATTTTCTTAGAAGTTCTATGCTCAGCCCTGATTTGATTTACACATTTTTTTATATATTGATTATTTTATACTATTTTTGTTATTTTACTTGTTAAATAGTTAAAAGATAAATAAGAAGTGTAATTATTTTTAGTATTTAATTTTTTTATTATATATGAAAAATTCCGAATTTTTTCGTTATTTTCGAAGTTGAACTAACTAATTCGGTTCGATATCTGACACTACAAGAATATAACATTTAATCATGACTAATTATCATAGTTAAACATTAATAATTGTAGTAAAAAGGTATTGACCACGGCCACGCGACATTTATTGACCGTGGTTCTTGCGAGAATGACTAATACATTTGTCATAGCTAAAAGTCATGACAAAAATATTTACCATGACTCATTTCATGGCGAATACGTTAAGTTTTTGCATCACTTTTTATTTAACTCTGATTAATAATATTATTTTACCACGACTTTAATCTATAGTTAGTAAATCATAACCCATAGTAACTTTTCTTCTACTGTGATATAGTATTTTGCCACAAATTTTTAGTTTGTCAAAGTTTAGGTTCTATTTTAATAAATGCACTGATTCAATTAAATAGCTGAATAAAATTATTTATAGGATTAAATTTTATGAATTAGCTCATTTTCGATTTGATCAAATTTGAATTAATTATATGACAAGTGTAATATATTTATTGTGAGATTAGTGTATAGTTTAGAAAAAATAACCAATCACATCACAAGTTTGATACACTTGCTCCGAACAAGATTTTCCAGCCGAAGAAAGTTGGCTCCAAAATCTTACTAGAGTGTTTGCCTAAGTTTATAAAGTCTTTTAAAATATCTTATAAAATATTTAAATGTTTTTAAGTTTTTAAAATTTCTTTGAAAATTGTTTTTAGGAGTTAATAAAATTTTAATAAAGTTCTTTAGTTCTAACTAAACTATTTACAAATTGCCGTAATAATTAATATCTTGTATAAATTTTAAAAATATTTGAAAAATATTTGTATTAATAAGATCTTTTAAATAAATTTCACGAAGCAATTTTTTCGTCGTGCTCCTTATTACAACACGTGTAAGAAAACATAAGGCTATATATTAAAAAGCTGTCAAATAAGTTTTTCTTTAATCACCTAATTTTATCAATAATATTTTCATCCACAGTTATTTATTTTCTTTTATTTTCTTTCATTGAATTAAATAATATAATAAAAATTATATTAGGCTTAAATTAGTGTTCTCCATGGCTTACAAATTATAATATATTGTTTTGAAATTTATTATAATTATAATATTGTCTTGACGTTTAAAAAGGGGTAAATTGCAGTTTACCTACCTGTGTTAGGGAAAATAGGCAAACAACCATCTTATGAAAAATAAAATGCAAATTCAGTCCCTTATAGTTGTCAAAATGTAGCAATTGATCTCCTTCATAATTTAAAACACAAGGGAGCAAATTGCTATTTATTTTTATAAGGGGGTAATTTGTCCATTTTCAATATCACGGGAGTAAATTGTTATTCACCCATTTAAAAAAGGGTAAATTGCATAAAACACATGCCATGTGTTTTAGGAAAATAGCGCAAAATCCCTCTGTATTAAAAAAATAGGCAAAAATACTCCTGTGTTTTCCAAAATGATGCATACTCTCCCCCTCCGTTAGTTAAGCCCTAACGGCGTTAAATTTTTGCTGAATTGACCGTTATACCCTTTTATAGCCACCGTTGATCTTTGAATGTAAAAATAAACGGTTCAGATTTAAAATAATTTAAAAATATTTATTTATTTTTATATGCTTTATATATACATTATATATATATATATATGTGTGTGTACCAGCCACGGCCGCCGCCTAGGTGGGCGGCGAAGCCGTGGCCATCGCCCAGAACAGTCTGGGCGACTTCGCCGTCGCCTGCGCAAAAGGGGGGCGACGCAACGCCGTGGGGGGTGACATCGCCCTGGATCTGGGCGACGATCCAGGGCGATGTCTCCCCTAATTGCAAGTTCTGGGCGACGGAGGCGTCGCCCAGTCTTCTTTATAAAAAAAAATAAATTAAATGTCGCCCCCTTGCCGTGGGGGCGACATCGCCCCTGATGCCTAGGTTCTGGGCGACGGAGAAGAAGAAGAAGAAGGATTATTTTTTTTTTTAAATAATAATATTAAATGTTTAATTTTTAATATAATATACTTAATTAGTATATTTTATAAATAAATATTTATCTAATTAATATATTTAAATCATAAATACTTAATAATATAAATTAAAAAATTGATAACTTAATTAGTATATTTAAATAATAATATATTATTCAAATAAATATTAATTTATATTTAATTAGTATATTTTTATAAATAAATATCAAAATATATTTTAAATTAAATAATAATTTAATTTAATTAATAATATATAATATCATAAGTAATTTTGATTTATATTTATATAAACTTTTAATTTAAAGAATGAATTTTAAAACATGTGCACATTATCAAACAAAGGGGTAAATTGAATATTTTGCCCACTTAAAAATCTGAAAATCAGCAAAAAATAAGAACAACTTGCACAAGCCGCGAGTGTGGCTCACTCTCTGTTAGTTTCTAACAGAGAGGGGGTATTTTGCTGTATTTTATATAATAAGGGGGTTTTTTTATCTATAAATATAACACAGGAGAATTTCGCACTATTTTTCTAAAATACAGGGGAGTGTTATGCAATTTACCCTTTAAAAAATAATACATATTTTTAAAATTAATGATCATTTTTGTTTATAAATTTATTATAGCGAGTATTTGTGTGTTAACCTTTTAAGCGACATTTATAATTTGTGGTGAGGTTTCTATAATTGTGAAAAACGAGCTCGTATAGCAACCGCTATGAATTCTTCAGATGTATTTCCATCTTTTAGCATTTTCCGAAAATCATATATAGAATCTCACTCACGCACTAACACACACAGGGGAGTAGAGAGAGACGGGAAGAGAGGGAGAGATGGAGAGGCCGCAGAAGAAGCAAGTGCTGCTTTTCTACTGTGAGGAGGCTGAAGATTTGGCGCGCAAGGTTGCTGCTCACTCGGACCTCGTTCGGCTCCAATCCATCAACTGGAGGTAAGCCCACAAACGCCCTTTAATCCACAAAAGGAAAACAGAAATGAAATGGGTAATTTCTACTTGTGCCCCTTAAATGTTATAAGCCCTTTTCTTGAAATATAGAAAAGTTTGCTCTTTGTATGTGTTCTTGTGGTGTTCGAAGTGGGTCGGTTTTGTTTGTTTGATTCCTGTTATTGTCCAAGGTAATTGTGGTTGCAGAGGTGAAGTGACTTTTGTTGTGGGATTGAGAAGTCTCAACGTATTGCAGTTCTGTTGGAGCTGAGGAAATTCTTTTTGTCTTTGCTGATATGGGTTGTGTGCCCTCCAGCAGATGTATGAATAGAGGGAGGAAAGAAAAGATTGTGGATTATAACTCAGTTGTAATTTTCTTTAGCTTGAGCCTTGAAGCATTAGTCTTGTGAATTAAAACATACCACTAGAGTTGTTTTGAGTGCACCGTGAGTTTTGATCTCTGTTTATTTGTGAAGGCTAATTTAGATTTAGATATGCTATATGGCAATTAGATTGAAGGATAGCTAGCACATGAGTTTATTGCGGGGTTCCTGAAGAAATTTTGGCATCTGTGCTGGTGTAGCGTCTTTTCTTTGTCTAACGTTAACTATGCTATCTTCTATAAATTGTTTCAAAGTTTAACTTGATTAACAGGGCTAGCAGTTTTTCTGCATGGTGTAATTTGTATTTTGTCTTCTATAGCATGAGGCATTGTTTGGTTGAATGAGTTGATCTTTCGATGTTATACAGGAGTTTTGATGATGGATTTCCAAATCTCTTCATAAAAAAACGCCCATGATATCCGAGGCCAGCATGTTGCGTTTTGGCATCTTTCAGCTCAACTTCAGTCATTTTTGAACAGCTTTCTGTCATATATGCACTTCCTATGCTGTTCGCTGCCTCATTTACAGTGGTGTTACCTTTCTTTTCCAACTGGTTCCTTTGAACGAATCGAAGAGGAAGGTGATGTTGCAACAGCATTTACATTGGCTAGAATGCTATCAAATACCCCTATCTCTAGGGGGGTCCAACCAGTTTAGTTATCTATGACATACATGCTCTGCAGGTTTCTTTCTTACACACATACTAATTGCTTTTTTATATTATTGATGCCTCTGATACGTCTTTTTGGATATGTTTACACTTTCTCAATATGTTTCTTCGAAATATGTTGCTGCTTTCCTGAGCTGTTAAATTATATGAATTATCATCTTCCAGGTGGCAATGTGATTTTCTTCTCATACAAAACCACTAATGTTGTGTGTGTGTGTAGCAGTTGACAGGAGTAGCAAGAGTTCCTAGTCTTTTGTTTTCCCTATAACACTAGAAAATTGGATCTTAGGCTTTGAGTTACATATCTTGTTTCTTCAGTCTGTAATAGATGTTATAACTGTATCAGATTTGTAAGGCTAATTAATTAAAATTTTCCAAAATTGCTGTTTTTCTTTTCTTTTATTCTTTTCCTGCCAAATAGAAGCCAATGTAACAAGACATGCAATTATTGCATAGGTATTGTATCGTTGACTGGAGATCTGAAAACAAATATGATTAATCTTGCTTTAATGATTTTGTGGACACACATAATCTGGAGAATGTCTCATGGCTGTCCCAAATATTAATCAAAATAGTGAACAGAATTCAATATTCAGAGATGGGTTTTATGATGCTCAATAACGGGAGGTCTAGCATCACCATAAATTTTTCATAGATCCACCCAGCTATGTTGGAAAGATGGTGTTGGTCTTGACCTTGGGGTTGAGTGGTGGCAAGTAAGGCAAAAAGGGCTTCCCTTTATCCAGGACTAGACCTCGGTACTATCTGCTTAATTTGAAATTCTGATTGTTACTGCAAATGTCTATTTCTTTGTTCATGACATCATTTAGCTCATAATCAAAAGAAGTAAAGTTTGGAATGCATACTATGTATTTCAACATTCTTAAGATTTTGCACCTAAACATCTACTCATCCTATTGGCTCTTTGCATTTAATCAGATTTCTGATGATCATAGCTGTTCAATCCTTTTCCAAATATTTAACTGATGCAGCATGGCAGCATCAGCATATTTTGTGTAACCTGCATATATCATTTTTCACAAGAAGAGTATTTTGGTGAAGACACCCATTTATGGGATAAATGGATAATGGATAAATCTATTATTAAATGTGTGACGGGATTAAATAATGATATATTGTGTTAAAATTTTATAGTTTTAGGCGGATAGCAGTGTGATACTTAAACATGTATTATTTACAAGTAAAGAAATAGTGCATAAATACTAAATTTGTTCTTACTACCCAACCAATTCACATTAATCCTCGGCTGTGAGTTAATCACATGGGCCTATTTTTTCAAGTAAATAAGGGATTGGGCTGCATAAACTCCTGAATCCAGCCGAATATCATCAAGTAGATGTGCCCTCAATTTATTCTAGCTGGATAGGATTCTATGGTTCACTGTGGGTGTCTTTAAGTTTTATGGTGGTTTCATCATGTCTTCATCTTTGCACATTTGTAACAAGATATGGACATATGTTGATCTCATATTTATGGAACAATCCTATATCAGTTGGCTTATTGAGTATCATGGTCATGAGTTCCAAAATTAGGTGATAGAACTAGAGTTGCTCCTATATTTGCTATATAATTCAGGAACAGATATTCGGTCTTTTTGACCTTTTGACATTCTGAATTGTCTTGGGGCGTCTCATGACTTCAGTTTATTCATAAGGGTCCAAACTAAAGTCATAGATATGAAATTTCTTTCATCTGCTGATTTTCTACAGGAAAGATTTTATTTCAATGATACCATTTTGCCTGTATTTGAGACTGGGATCCCACTTTTGAAGCAACGGCTTCAACAACTTCCAAAATCAGATAAGGTGAGTACTTCAGTTTTATGAAAGGTATTGCAGTTGCTTTTTTCGAGAGCAGGATTTTATAACAATCAGAATAATTCAATTTTACTAAGTGTAAGGCTGGTTCTTATGTAAAACTTCTTCTCCAGATTGTTGTTGCATTTCCAGATGATGGAGCTTGGAAAAGATTCCACAAGTTGTTGGATCATTTTCCCATGGTTTGTCTATATTAAAAAATATTGATTTTGTTTTCCCATTCGATTTGGATTTGTCATCTTGGGCATTTTGTGTTCTGTCAATTGAATATAGGTTATCTGCAACAAGGTACGTGAAGGAGACAAGAGAATAGTAAGGATAAAGGAGGGTGATCCTGCTGGTTGTCATGTTGTCATTGTTGATGACTTGGTGCAATCTGGTGGCACTTTAATTGAATGTCAGGTTCTCCATCTTCCTTTCCACCTTTAATTTTACTAGACTAAGCTCTATGAGTTTTGCAATGTATAAGCTTGTTATCCACTGATGAATTGAATGCAGATTTCATTTTTGCAGAATAATTCTGGAAATATAGGTTCTTGGTTATAACATTTTGGCTAAATAAAATTGAAGAATCACGAGAATATGATTATAGCAGTTTTGGTGGTGGTCTTGATATTGTCATTGCAGTTGGTAAGGGTAGCTGCAAATGTTCGTACTCGTGCAACTCTCATAAATCCCAGCTTTATTTCGAAAAGGATTCTAAAGCTATATTTCCAATAATAGCATGAAGATTCTCATTTAACTAGGAACTCGGAAAATCATTGAAGACATGGTCATTCATCTCCACAAAATGATTTTTTATTCTCAAAACTTGACATCTAAGCAGATAGACAAGTTAGCGTTGGGTGTATCAGCGCATGCTACTACTAAAATTGCATCTTTCTCATTCCGCTTCATTGCTTTTGAACTTTGTCAGAAAGTTTTGGCAGCTCATGGTGCTGCGAAAGTAAGTGCTTACGTCACCCATGGTGTATTTCCCAAGAGGTCATGGGAGCGGTTTGTTCACAAGAACGAAGGTATATCTGCTTTCGCTTGGTAACGGTTTCTTTCTTCTGTTTCTGGGTTCTGATGTTCATTGTTGTCTCCTGAAGAGTCGGAGAAAGCATTTGCCCACTTCTGGATCACCGATTCATGCCCCAGTACTGTGAAAGCCATCGCCAGCAAAGCTCCTTTTGAAGTGTTGAGTCTTGCAGGATCTATAGCCGATGCTCTCCAAATCTAAGGAATTCCAGACGCTAAGCAGCCATGTTGGACAAAGGAATTGAGCAACTGCTTGCTATATAACAACTCTATATTGCGTTGAAGAACTCATTCGGGAATTTAGAATTGGTGTCCGTCGAGCCCATGTACTGTGGCACCTGACATTCCCACTGACATTTAACCAATTCAAAGCACGACAATGCTATATTTTCATATATATAAGGGGGTGTCATGTTTGAGCTCTGTTTTTTACGGTGGACTTTTTCTCCTCCCATGATGTTTTAACCTGAATGACTTTCTTTGAAGGCCTTAAATTCGAGCTACAACCAGTATTTTGTATGCCGAGCACATGAATAATTATCACATACTCCTCATAGTCCATTCAACGCAAGACGAACCAAGGTACCCAAAGGTAAGGATTATAGAAAATATTGTACATTCATCTCATAAATCCACAATTCCCTTAGCACAACACATCAATACACCAAAATGTTGGACATCCTCTGTAAAAACCTACTATACACTTTGAAGCACAGGTTATGTATACATATTTTCGATCCTCAGCCAGCTCTTATACTATACATTTGCTAGAATTGAAGGATGTCCAAAAGTCAGCACCACTTTGCCTTTTATGATCTTTATCCAAATCAAGTTGATACTGCTTTTTGATATCTATCTGGCATCCACTATCAAGCCTGTGAATTACTCCATCAGTGGTGGTTGCTCCCATGCCTCCAGTGGGACCATTCCCGAACGAAATAGGACCATTTCTTGACATTGACACAACTCAGGAACAGGGAGAGCCACTTTCTGTGAAGTTTTCAGCAAAAGCAAGTCCTGTTGTGTTCATAGCCCCAGAGGCAGCAATATTCACAGCACAAGTCCCAAGTGCTGCCCGGTGTGTATCCGATGATTCAGGTGACTCCGGTTAGAAACCGATGATTCAGATCGAACATGATGATATTGTGAATCAAGAAATGCGCCAGTTCCCTGTCGTCTGGATGGAAATGGGCAGCCCTTTGATGACAATGACCTGGCAGAAGATTTTTTTATGTGCTCTGAGTGAATAGTGGGACTTCCCCAGAGAAACTGAGGACCAGTTCCAACACTAGATGGCTTGGAATCACCAAAAGGACGACACAGGTCCAGGACTTGAACTTAACTTAGGATCTGGAACAGAAACATGTTGCTGATAGGCCACTCCATCTGCGGTATTAGCCGGGATGGATGATATTACCGGGTTCACATGGTTTATCCTTGCAGGATCTTTACCAATGGGTCCAATCTTCGCAGGACTTGATACATGACAAGGAAGAATACAGGCCAAATCAGGCACGTGATTCCTTCCTACAGGGCCGACCCCTGCTCAGTTCAGCATCTGAGCAAGGAATTTTGCTCGATTGTACTGCCAAAACTTGGCCAGCTACCTGCAAACACACGCACCGTCTCAGTTGCACGTAACATACGAATCAGGACATTTTACAGGATGAAGAAGGGATATCGTTAAATAGGCAGATCATCGATCAGCATGCCTGGAGGAGATCGGTATGGGGGAACCAACTTGACGCCGGGGACCTCCAACTTCATCTTGCTCCTACTCTTGATTTTTTTGTTAATATTAATAAGTTCGCTAAATTTTAATTAAGGAGCGGACTTATTTGTTAGATGAAAGCAAGAGTGTTAAATGTAATTTTCGAAATCATAGAGAATTTACGTGTAATTACCCCAAACTTCAGGAGATGATGGAGTAACTATCCCTATATTTTAAGCATGTTCCAAGTAATTCTTATCTAAAGGGAAAATAAAAAGACGAGGAACAGTAATAGAGAATCGACAACATAAGCTGTACCAGTTATTTGCAAGCAAGTATGGTATACACACATTTATATGTGCATAAAAAAATTATGATGAAGGATTTTTTCTGCATTTCTTATATCAATAAAATAATTAAAAGAAAAGGGGGGTGGATCTTTATTCTTCTTATACAAAATTATTGAATATAGGATCATTCACCTACGAATCAGCAAAGAATCAATCAATCAGAGAATCACATCTATACATGTACTAAGAACGACAATGAGACAATCACATCTATACATGTAATAACAGCCCCAAGAAGTGGGATTTCCCTAATAATAATCGTTCTCATAGTACTATAACCAACATGTCCATGCAATGCAACACAAATTAAGGTATCCAAGAGTAAAGATTATATAGAAAATATTGCACATTCATCTCATAAATCCATAATTCCCTTGGAACAACACATTGAGACGGACATGTTCGACGTCCTTTCATTGAACCTACTATACACTTATATCTATACACGTTCCGACACTCGGCTAGCTCTATAAAATACTATACATTTGCTAGAATGGAAGGAAACGAAAAGGAATTGAGGAGAAAAGGGAGGAGAAGCAAAGCGTATGGCGGTAGAACTGTTTGCATATCAGCAGATGCTTCACCTTGTACCTATCCCTTTTGTTAATAATCAGCTGTAGTCATATACATAGACAAAAGGCTGCCACGCCTCACTGAACATTCTTCCAAGAGCGAAACGAGCATCCATCACAAAAAGTGGACATCGTCACTAGAAGAGTAATGATATAGGCAAACTGTTCACTATTAACACGAGATTTTTATATACGAGAAACTATACAAAAGTTAGCACATACTTCCCACCAATTCTTGTTGAGAATCAGCGATTTCAGTTCCGATCACTTCTCATCTGGATCGCCCCCCTTTGGGCTGTCCAGAGAATCTCCAGCATACGATCCATCTGGCTGACGGATAAATATATTCAGGTTGCCGGTGGGGAAAGCGTCCTGAGTTGCCCAAAAATGACAGGACATTAGTTGTGGGATTTACTCTACGTGTAGTACCAAGTATGATGTCATAAAAAGAAGAAAAATATAGATAAACATTCTAGAACAAGCATTCCTCATACGAAGCTCAGAGGAACCATCCTTGGTAAAAAATAGACAAGAACTTTGAGACTGTTCATGCAAGATAAACATTAAAATTTTTATGAGTTTAGACAGAATAGGTTATATGGCGAGAATGCTATTGTTATTAAGTAATTGTTTTGGGGGGAACTGTTTATGTATAATGGCAACTGTAACATACCAGATCACCATTGTCTTGGCCCTCGGATTGGAAAACAATTGGTCGGCATCGCTTGTCTTCATTCATTAAACTTGAATTCTGAAAGTGTGAGATAAGAGCAGTCTTTCCCTGGATTCTTGCATATGCCAATGAAGCAACTTTTTCACTGTTAAACTTTTCCCATTTCTTCCCGTTAAACGCCTGCAAGCATGTGAATCACAAGATAAATGAAACCAAACATTCTTGGATTTGTAGAGAGATAATCCATTGCTAGAAAAGTATATCACATGAGCGACCTTAACATTTAGCAATGCTTGAAAAAGAAGAAACAGGAGTTGAAAATACCTCGTAGAAGGTGATGATATGAGAAGGAGCCACCATATTGATGAACGCGTACCCAACGTTGCACTTATTCTGGTAAAAGATAGACGAATATAATTTCAGTTTTCAGTTCACCATAAACGGGAAAAATGTTTCAACAAAAAAATAATAATAATATAATAATAAAAATTACCTTAAAATCTATCGGTAAATAGAGAAAATCGTATGTTCCCTTGTGTGTTTCGTCAATAGCTGCAAGAAGCATCTTTGAAGTGTACCTTCAGAGATGAAAAAGAAGACAAATAGAAAAGAAATCAGTGACTGCGTAAAAAACCTCCCATAAAGCAAATTTTATCAGTTCTTACTTGTTGGGAATGTTTTTGATCATCAAAGTAGTCCTAACATCTTCGCTATTTATGATCTTGTCCAAGTCAAGTTGATACTGTTTTTTGTTATCCATCTGACTTCCACCATCGGGCCTTCTACTTCGACCACGGTCAATTATTCCATCATTGCTGGTTGCTCCCATGCCTCCAACGGAACCATTGCCAAAATAAATAGGACCATTTCTCGACATCGACATAATTCGGGAACTAGGAGAGCCACTTTCAGCGAAACTTCCAGCAAACGCAACTCCTATGTTCATAGCGCCAGGGGCACCAATATTCACCGCAGGATTCCCGTTACCGTGACCAAAATTTGGGACTCCAAATGCTGCCTGGTTTATATAGGATGATTCAGGTGAATCGGGATAGAATCCAAAATGTCTTTCCAGTTGAATACCAGATGGAGCAGATCCAACATGATGATGATATTGTGAACCAAGAAAAGAGCCATGCTGACTAGTGTATGGAAAACCAATCCCCCGCCCTCTAGATGGAAATGGGCGGGCCTTCAGTGATGCCGACCAGGCAGACGATGTGTTCTGCTCTGAGTGAATAGTGGGACTCCCCCAGAGAAACTGAGGACCAGAAAGTGTTCCAACACTAGATGGCCTGGAATCACCAAGTGACGACACAGGTACGGGACTTGAACTTAACTTGGGATCTGGAACAGAATAATGCTGCTGATAGGCCGCTCCATGTGTGGTACTAGTCGTAGAAATTACCTGATTTAAATGGTTTATCCTTGCAGGATCTTTGCCAATGGGTGCAATCTTGACAGGACTTGATCCATGAGAATGAAGAATAGAGGCCAAACCAGACAAGTGATTGCTTCCTACAGGGCTGAGCCCTCCTAAGCTTGGTGTCTGACTATAACCATGCAAGGAATTTTGCTCAACTGGACTGCCAAAATTTGGCCAGCTACCTGCAAATAACATGGCACTTGTTCTGGTTATACTTAATGTGGGATCATGCTTATTGACACAAAGAAGAAGAGAATGTCAACTAGACAGCCCATCCATCAACATGCCTGGAGGAGAGTTTAGTATGGGGGAACCAACTTGCTGTCGGAGAGATCGAACTTCATCTTGCTCCTGCTCTTGACTCAGTTGCAGCATTAAGCTGTACACAGGAAGCACATTCATCAGAGTATGTAAACTTTACCGAAATGAAAATTTATAAACCCATAGGAGAATAACAATAATAATGAATCAGAGAACACCAGATTTCGAGTTCTGTTTGTCAGGAGCATAGTTAATTAAGGTGGCAAGTACATAAAAACTGACTTCTTTGCTGTAAAATTTATGCAGTACACGGGACCCAAGATGACACAAGTAACAGCACCTGCCCATGCATGCAGAAAATTATACGGACCCCCCTAGAGGTACAGTAACATAATTCAAAAGTTTGATACGCTTCAGAATATAGAAATATTCCAACTGCCAAAAATCCTATATAAAACTTCTAACTTCAGAAAATTTTGTTCAACTTTTTCACCACAGAACTGTAAAACAATAAAATTTTGAGGAAGGGATCTAACGAGAGTCCGAGACATCACTATTTGGCCAACCTTCCAGCAGAACAAAAATGATATAATATATTAAAAATGTTCTTGTATCTCCTAACGTTTCCTGATTGCCTATGGCAGGCACTATTGTTATCTTCCTATGCTATGACCCTGTATTTGACCTAGTAAAAGTATGGTACAGGCAGATGCTGCCGAGCAGCTATTCCTTCTGCATGAAAATTACAACAAAATAATAACAGCAATAACACCAGTAAGAGGCATGCATTGATTGTAAACAGAAATAGAAAAATGGAATAGTAGAAACAACCATGGCGTCATCAGCCTAAAAAGAATCATAATTTCAAAGCTCACCTCCGACGGGCTCCACCAGGCCGGCTAGGTTCAAGCTTTATTCGCTTCCCAGCTATGTCACTTCTATTTAAAGCCTTCAGAGCTGCCTCTGCAGCTCTAACATCATAAAACTCGATGAACTTATGGTGCCGTTTGTGAGGTGTTTCCCTTATCTGCATTTAATGCAGAATACAGAAGATACAGTTCTGGGTGAGAAACAATAAGCAAAACAAAACTGACAAGACTTAACATGGTCAGAATATTCTACCTCCTTAACTTCCCCATAAGCTCCGAATATCTGGCGAAGCTCATCATTGGATACAGAAGCATCCAAATTGAACACCACCAAAGTTCCTTGGTTAATATCTTTTTCAGATGGGTTATCCTGCATGTAGCAGGAAAGAATAGTTTAGATCATTTGGTAAGCAATCATGTGGTCAGATTTAGGGGTGCCAACAACTGGAGCTCAAGTTAGTTTCTGATAATTTTGAGCTCTGTCTGGAGCTTGAAATTGTTCGAACGAATTTGAACTAAGCGAGCTAGTAGATTAAGGGTTCAGTTCAAGATCAGCTAGCTTATCCTGATTATGGTTTTCTATTACTGAATATTGTTACATGTTATGAATCACATTAACATATAATTTTAAATTAGTTTTTACTGCTTTATAATACAAAAGTATCATTATCAGTACAATAATATTGTTATTTATTTTATTTTTACAAATAATTAAATAAAAAGATAAAATTACTACTGGAAGCTTTCAAAAACCTTGAACTTGAGCACCAGCTTGAGTCAAGCACTGCTCAAGCTGGCTAGCTAAGCTCACGAGTTAACTCGACTCATCTCACACCCCTAGTCAAAATGAAGAGATATCAGGGTTCAAACCTTTGGAATTGAAAAATGAATATCAAGTTTCCTCCGTCTCAAGGGCTTATTTTGTAATCCACGCATTGCATTCCGAGCAGCTCTTATGTCATAGTAAGATATCATCACAAATCCCCTATGCTTACATGCAGTATAAAGCGTTCTGATATCTCCATATTGCTATTAGGAGGGGCAGAAAGAAAAGCATAGCAATAAATTAGTGTATTCAATCAAATTCTCAGAAGTTTGAAATTTCTATGGTGATAAGAGATGGACAAAAGACCATATCATGAACGAAGCTTTGTAAAGAAACAGCCATGAAAAAGAAATGAGTGACTACACTATCAGGTACCGTTATAAAGGCGCTTTGATCATAGTGATTCTAAGATGACAGAAACTTAGGGTCATCAAAGTTCTGGACAGAAATTTTGCCCTAAGTTGAGAATCTATGTACTAATTCTTCATCTGGAAGCAAAATCTTTGATATATACAAGTTCTAACGACCAGAATCTGCGCTCCAACTCTCAGAAAAAAAAAAAAAAGAATCTGCGCTCCAGAAATACTTTTGTCAGAAGCAGTGGTCTTTTATCAAAGAGGAAATAACCAGCATTTACACAGCTGAAAGGAATATTCCTTACAGCAAAAGTAATGAATCTTCAAAGATTACATGCATTAGGCACTAACATCAAGAGCAAAAGTACGCCTCTTTGAGATGGTGAATTTTATCAGAATTATTAAAAAGTTTAACAGACTAATACATAAGAAACAAAATAATACTAAAATAATTTAAACTAATGAGCAGCTTCACTACACATATCTTTATCATATCCTTGACATGAAACCATGGAGATTCAGGAGATAGGTAGATTCACATAGGACTGTCACTAAGCATGTTATCAAGTATAATAAATATGAGCGCAATAAAACAATACAAAATTCTATAGACATTCAGACACTGCTCTGTTTCAAAATGGTATTAGATAGTTACGATATGTGCATTCATAAGAAGAATAATAAAGTTAGATGATGTCAATAGAAATTCATCAACAGCAAAAGCAAACAGCTACTTCACCTAGATTTCGTCGAATCACAGAAGGTTATTTATCCTTCTCTTTTTTATTCAATAGATATCACTTTTTGGAAATATACGGAGCAAACACTTTTTCACCCCACATCATTCAACTTGATGAAAAAGACATTTTTTCGCTCCAGAAATCAGACGCTTTTCGTGTAATCAACAAGCTGCATTATGACAGCTTCCAAACATATAGTTTCTTCTACATTTCGGCATTATAAAAATGACAATCTACATCAGCACACAAACAGAGAGATGGGAAGTACAGAGGGGAAGTGTGGGAGCACGAAAGCATGGAAAATTAGCAAGTAGTAACTTTAACAGAAAAGTACTTAGCAAGCAAAACCAATAGAAGGTGAGAACTAATTATAATATGAGAACTGCAGATTGAGGATATGTCTATTTGAAAATAATATGAAGCATCTTAACAATACCTCAAAGAGAGACTTAAGCTCAGAGTCCTCTACATTACTGTTGATATTCCGAACAAATAATGTCCTTGAAGGGTGCTCTCCATATGGATGTTCACCGCTAACAGTTCCAACACCATTTGCATAACCATAATGAGAAAAATTGCTAATACTAATACTGTCAGATGTACTTAACCTTGATATACCGTTCACCAGATTCTCTGGACTACCAGGTTCAATTTCGAATCCCCCCCACTTCCAAACAAATCATCGTCCAAGTCCTCAAGTTGAGTCGGCAACCCACTGAGGTCAAAATCATCCATAAGACCAGCTAAAAGTTCATCTTCATCACCAGGAAGATTGCTTCCTATCATACTTGGTTCAATGTCTTCAAGTGGATCCTTTACCCCACCTTCAAGGTTTAGTTTACTAAGGCTAGGGAAGTCATCATCAAGTATCTGAACACTTTGTTCTGATCCATTAAAATTAACTGCAAATAAGAAAGAAGCTATTCTAAGAGACCATTCCAAATTAAAAAAAATTCGCAAAAACTTAACCAGGAGCTTAATCATTCATGCTCACATTTCCCATGTGAAAGTACAGGCAGTGAAGTAGAAAACAAGCTAACATCAGTAGACGCATGATACGCATCACTTCCACTAGGAAGTTTCCATGCAGTTTTTTCTTTTCCTGGAGAGCTCATCAATGGTATTTTAGAAGGACCTACAAAAATGGACGTAAAATAATCTGGTGATTGAAAAATGTAGTTCCTTAAAAATTCACTTAGAAAGTATCAAATAGATGATCAAAATGAGGAAAAAAGTGGCTCTGTAAACCAAACCTGGAATGAAATTTCTCGATGGTTGCTCCATTCGGACTATTCCTGCAAAAACATCATATTAAAAATTAAATTTAAATATCAGAGCTCCGAGTTCGCAAGTCCTTAAACAAAAAGATGTTGACAATTTTATAACTTAAAGATGAGAATACTCTGAAGAACACTTGGAAAACATAGCACAGTGTGAGATATAGTGATAAAAAAATCAAAAGCATCACAATTGGCAAAAATATTTAATCGGGTCAATTCAAAGAAGTTCACATCAACGAGAAGAGAAAATATAAATGTCTTTAACCAAGTCCCGAAATATGCTACACTAACCAGACAATTCCAGATAAACATAAAGGAAGAGAGGTCCATTAGTTTGGTTCTTTCCAATAAAAAAGAAGTCATTTTCACAAACAAGCTGAATAAGCACACAGAGAGGTAAAGGAGCACGAGCACAGAAAAAAGCAAAACTTAAGTTTACTTCTGTACGCATCTAACGACAACATAACCACAAGCATACCATATTGACAAACAGAAGCAAATGATTACACCAATTACTTAGTAAGGGAAAATGTAAAACATTGCACAGAAAGAAAAATAAGCTCTATCTCACAGAATGATCCGAATACGAATCACAACAGCAACTAAACTAGTAGTATTGAAATGTTGACCAAACAAATCAAGAATAACACTTATTGATATAAGGTGCTCAGCCTCTAAATCAAAGTAAGAACTCAGTTCATGTGAAATCTCAACCAAAATCAGGTGCAAATAAAACAATACATAAAGATGAACTCGCTCTGCACACTTTAGTTTTGGTCAACCCACGCCAAAATCTCAAAAGCTAGCATGTATAAACTAAACCGACAAATTTCCCAAATCACACGAACTACAAAAGATCACGAAACCCATTCGAAATTTAACACTTCTACTCCACCGCATGCAGAAATTAGACAAATCCAAGAAAAGATCACAACTTTACCAGTCTAATCCATATAAAGATCGACTTTAGCCTAAAATCATCTGAATTAGAAGCTTTGAACACAACCCAGCATCTTAAACCCAAGAAGCAAAAAGAAAAATGTAATACAACGAAAACCACCTCAATTATACAGTTAAAAAGCAAAAGGACAAAATTTCCGAAAACCACAGAGAGACAAACAAAGAGAGAGATAGAGAGAGAGTACCTCATCAGCAGGATGAAGGTGACTGATGACTGCCAGAAAAGAAGATGTAAGAGAGAAACAGAGAAGGGGAAAAGAAAAAGGGCAAGAAAAAATCCAAGGCTTGGTGGAAAAGAGAAGTCAAGAGGAGTGAGAGCTGAATTCACAAGTCACAACAAGAACCAACAAAGAAATGAAAACATCAGTTCCGTAGAAGCAGAGGAATTGCTTTCGTCTACTCTTTCACTTCCTTCTCTCCCGCCGGGACACCAGTAAATGTTTTAGAGAGAGAAAAGGAACACTCTCTCTCCTGGGGAGAGAGAGAGATGGCGGGTGGGGCCCACAAAGCAAGAATGGTCCAAAGGGAACACGGTGGGGAATGATTGGAGAGGAAAGAGGGTATCCCAACTCTCCCTCTATTTATTGATTTGCATCACATTCATATCAACAGTGAGAGAAAATTCATTACTAGATTTTTTGCTTAGTAAAAATCTTTCATCTCCAAAGACAAGAAGATTATTTATTGCTTTTCTGTATATTCTATGTTTGGTAAGGCCTGTTTGGTTGCTCATCCTAAATTTGGAACTCATGCATGATGGCTTTGTAAAGCTCTTCATTATGTTCTCTCTCTTTTCTTACTGTTTTCAGAGAGAAGAGAGGAAGTATTTATCTTTGCAATAATTTTTATTTTTCTATTGTAAATAAATTATAAATTAATACGTAGTAAAAGTCGGAATTATTTGAAAACAAAAGTAGGGAAAAAAATAGTTGAAGTGTTTGAAAAAAGTCAAAAACTGCTTAACATTTAAATCTTATCATAAAATTGCAGAAGCTTGGTGGGCAATCAATTATAATTTTTGGCGTAAATCAATTTAATTTAAATAATTTAAAAGTATAAACTGTAAATCAATAAAACTCTTTTCAACTTATTTATAATAATAAGTTGATAATCATTTATTTTAAATAATTGTAATTCCGCTCCCCCAGTTCTCATAACAATAAAAAATAATATTACCGTAGGCTTTGCTCAAATAATAGATATTTCATGAACTACCTTCATCAAAAATAGAAAAAAAATATTATCAGCATATAAATAATAAAATATCGAACACGATACTCGATATGTTCAGTCTTTTTTTTTTTGTCAAAATAAAAAAAAAACTATATAGATATTGAAAAATACACCTAAAGTATAACATTATCCATTTTTATTAATATAATCATAATAAAAATATTTTATAAATCTCCTACTCTTAATTGAATATATTAGTTTTCTCAAGATCCAAGAAGATGACTCATTGAGATACACTTAAATTGACTCTAGCACTATAAGACAATATTCCTCACCTAACATATGCTTATGTGCAAGATTCATAACATCATAATTGGAAGACAAAAATGACCCTTCCAAACAACCCCTTAAGTTCTTACTTATTTTCTCATTTATCCATTTTGTGGTGTGTGTGTGTGTGAGAGAGAGAGAGAGAATATTTGGCTGCATTTAAATTTGGTTTGAGGTCCGTTGACACTTGAAAACTTTAAATGTGCAAGAAAAGTAGATAATATTGTGGATAAATATTTGGGCTGGAATTTTGGGGTAAATTACAAAGATTGCCACTGGTTGGTATGTGGGCATGATTGGTGGAGAGGGACATGATTGGGAACAAGTTAGGGGGGAAGTATCTTCCCTTTATTTAATCCCATCCCCATTAATTTTTTAAAAAATTCAAGAAGAATGTGTGGGAGTTGATGTGTTTTTTATTCACAAAAAGGGGCAAAAGAGGGATTACAATCATTTAGGAGGAGTGAATTCAATTATTAAAACTGATGAAATACTTTTTAAATTATGATAAATTATAACAGGACTTCCTAAGATTTGTCATAATTATAAATACTCTCAAAATTAACGATCGTTTAACACCCCTACGATGAACTGTCACGATGGAGTATTTGTTAGATGATATATAATACTATGGGTATTTATATATATATTTTTTTTTGAATAATGAGTGGGTAATTATAATTATGACAGGCTTTAAGGAGCCTGTTGTAATTCAAACTTTAAATTAGAAAAAAAAATATTAAAATAAAATAAAAAATAAATTATTATAAATAACATACCCAAGTTTAGGGAATTTGAATCCACGGTGTAGTTTCAACATCTTCTGGATCAATACAAGGTTAGGTCGGAATTAAATCGTAGTGGGGCTACCAACTGAGGAAATTTGATTGTCTCGCATAATATTTTCTCGATAAAGTTCATTGAGATATTACTCGATTCGATTATCAGAACCCCACGAACATTAAATATATCAGTAAGTCAAACTCATCTTTTATTAATTAACCATTATGAACGGACCACAAAATAAATAATTGATCACTTAACATAACCTTGAATATGAATAAAAAAATATATATGAATAATCGGCCTTCAATCAACGACTAAAAATCACCAATAATTTACTGCACGAATCAAATGCAGAACTAATCAAGGCACACATTTTATATCGATTCACAAATAAGGAGTTTGATAACTTATAAGCCCTAAAATCTTATTTATAACGAGACATTTTTTCAAATAAAAATTATAAAACTAATAGGAAAATTAAAGTGAATAATATGTCATTTAATTTAATAATGTTAGGATGGCTTCACATGCCAAATCAAAACCATTTAAAAGAATGTACTTACATACTATTTTCGTCCTCCAAGTCAAAATTTGGCCCCACAACTTTTAACCCTTCATTGATCATTTATTATTCAAGCCCCCGCAACATTTTTGCAGTAAAATTTGATTTTGAAGTTTGATTCATAAATATTTAGGAGTAACCGTAAGGAGTACAATGACAATTTAGTTGGAATCGAATTAGTACAATAAAGTTTTAAAATAAATTAAACGAAATGTCGTAATTAAGAATAGTTGCGATCCCTTCCCTTAATGTGTGTTGTAATTACATTTAGAACTGATGTGATTTGAGAATTTACATTTGACACCCCTGAGATTTGTTTACGTCTAACAAATAAGTTCATCCGTTAATCAAAATTCATTGAATTTGTCAATATTAACTAAAAAACTAAATAAAAATTAATATTTACCCTTAATTGACTTATTACTGATTTATTGTAGGTCAAATATTTTTTTTCCGTCTAAACTACTCTAGCAACGGTGAAAATATTCATCACATGCATTAATGCGTAAAGACATATGAGGGGTATTTAGTCATAAAAAGACTTATCTGACTTGCAATAAACCATAATAAGTCAATTGGGAGTAAATATAGAATTTTTTTTGTTAATATTAGTAAATTTGGTGAATTTTGACTAATAAATGAACTTATTTGTTAGACGTATGCAAACATCAAAGATACTAGATATAATTTTTTAATCCACATAAAGACCATATGTAATTACATTAAATTTTAAGAGAAGCGATTGTAATTATTCCTTATAGTTATAATAAATTTTAAAAGGGAATAATTGTAATTTATATTATATAAAAAGAAAATATCATTTTATGTAAATAGGAACGTAGTGCCACAACGATTAATTTATCTTAAAGCTTACGGTGTTGAAAGGACTTAGTACAATAATGTAGTACATTATGAGATTATTAATCACAAAGATAATGATCCCTCTCATTGCAACTCTTTGATTGGACTATGAACCCAACCTTGTCTTTTAATTATTATTATTATTAATTAATTAATAATATATTGTCATGAATAGGGAAGGAATCAAATGGGTAAATGGGTGAGGCTGTGCTAGCCACGCCACTACCACATTCCTGTGGGGCCCATAAATATATATATATATATTTTTTTTTCTTTTTTTTTTTTTTTTTTTTTTTGAGGAGGGAGGGGTGTGGTTTAAAAATTTAAGTATAATTATACCCTCCAATTGGTTTGGTGATCTGGCCGATATTTTAGTCTAGTGGTTAAAATTATAAGATTCGAGGTTTTATAAATAAGTTTGAGTTAACGATATAAGCTCATTAAACGGATGAATATCTATCTTATTTTATTTGATTTTGATCAATTTTACATGAATTATAATAAGTTAACTATCGGTATTAGTTATATCAATATATTGGTTGAATGAATGAGGTATTGCTCAATGTATCGAAATGAATTATTGTAATTTATTTATGATTGTCAATAAAATACAAAAAAAAAAAAAAAGGTTTGGTGATGTCACGATTCGAATCCAGACTGCCCCCAACCCCCATCTCCGTTGTACTAAAAAAAAATATTAATTTTTAGTGATGTTGTAAATGACATTTTTTGTCCGTATACTTATGGCCAAAAATGACTTTGATCTCTAATATTTCGAAACATGATTTTGGTTTCTAATTTTTTCAAAATGCTATAATATTGGTCAAATTCTCGAAGTTAATGGAGCTAGAAATACGATTGTGTTGGAGAAACAATTTTAATGATTGGACCAAAATTGTAATATTTTTAAATATATTAAAAATTAAAATCTTGCCTCAAAATATTTAGTCCACCAAAATCAATTTTTACCCTATGTATAGGAACAAGAAATGCAATTTACCCTACTTCCCTCTATTCTAGTGATGGTCATATTTCCACTTTTGTTAATAGTAATAGTTAATTATTAGTTTTATATATTTAATATTGATAATTGATATATTAATTATTGTAAGTTGTTACATATTAAGATTACGATATGAGTTTGATGGATTGTATTAAAAGAAAAAAAATTGATTTTGTTGGGGTCAATCCGTTAAGAATTATTAGACTCGAGACTCAATCCGCCCCAAATTTACGACTCGTGACCTAGTTTAATATTTTTAAAAATTAATAGATATATTTTTTAAAAATGACACTATCATAATTTAAATACGTGACAATAACATTATTAAAATGTTAATTATTTTATAAATTTATATATGCATACTAGACTTTAAAATATTGAAATTTTTACGTGTGTGTTGCTTTTATATGCATTAAACTACTTATATCATTATATTAATTTATAAATTATAAATTATAAATTTATGTATTACATGTAAGTACAAATAAATATACACACGTGTTCTATATTTTTTTATAAAAGGATGTCCAATATATATATATATATATATATATATATATATATATAAATTAAAGGATATGACATATTTTGAATCGGATTTGGGTCCAAAACATTAAGACTAAAAAACCATTCGAAGGATCGATTATGACTTCAAAATTGGGTCCAAATTAGAACCGAATCCATTGCTATCTGTATCTTTACCTTAATAGTAAAAGTGAGGTTTCAAAACAATTCACTATATAAAATTTTGAATTTCAAATTTTAAATTCTGGTTAGAGGGTGTTTGTGTCATTGTCTGAACTTACAAACCATTTAAAATATTTTATAGGATTTATAAAATATTCAAAAATATTTGATAATTTATTTTATATAATTTTGCTTTCGAACTACTTAAATTATAAATAGCTCTGTATTGATTTTAACAATTTATTGGTTAGTCGCAAATTTCAAACGCTCTGACTTTAATTTTTTTTTTTATTTAAATTTTATTCAAACACCCTGAAGTTTTATTATTGCTTGTTTTACAGCACATTCTAAAATTTAATTCCACCATAAAAGTAGTAGTTATTGCAAATACTACCTAAATATACGACGATCGTGTTTTAAATTTTGAATATATCAAACTTTTTTAGCGAATAAAAATAGTCAACAATAATTAATTAACATAACTTTCTTATACCTCTAAATAATGATTAGGGCATTTATTCATCAAATCAAATGAACCCAACCCTAATTGATTACCAATTCAAAAAATGAGGATGGAATTTAAAATGGTTTTCATTCACATACCTGATTTGATCCGCTAAGCCCCATACTGTAATTGTTTGTGGATTTCTACGAATGGGCCGTTGGTATAAAATCTGTGGCCCAACAAGCTTAATTGGGCCTATGAACCACCATATTTTCGAACAAATTTTTAATATTTTATAAAATTTTAAATATCTTATATTATATTTTCAAAAGTTTATAAATCCGTACAAACACCCTCTTAATCTTATAATATAGAGGGTTAATTATTCTTTAATAATAATTTTACAAAATAATCATAACTAATTTTCTCTAATCATATTATATTTATATCTTTTTTCTTACTCAACTTCATTTCTCCTCCCTCATTTTTATAATTGCTTTTTGCTAAAAAAAAATATATATATATATTTAGTGTATATTTTTTTTACCGATTTTTTATAACAAATTACTTACTAAAAGTTTAATCAAATTGATTAATAATTGTATTTTTAATAAATTTGAGCTTTAGAGAATAATTACATCGATACTCTTTGATGCCAGGTCCAATTGTCTAAATACTCCCTCCCTTTACAAATTACATCTACATCTCTTGAGGGATGTTAGTGCAATAATTTTTCAGGCGGTATTCGTGTAAGCTTTGCCTTTAAATATGAGGTGTATTAATAATTACAATTATAGCCTTAAGGAATGTAGTTACAATTTTATAAAAAGACAACGCGTGTTTGACCTAATCTTAGGGGTATCAATATAATTTACCCTAAATTTGAGTTCTACACGTGTTTGAGACAATAAATTTGCAATAAACCTGCACTAAACTGGGTCTTCTGCTTCTTGACGGATCCATCCAAGATAAATACAAATTTTACTTTTTAAAATTGTCCCAGCTACCTAAGCTCTTCCTCATACCTATAAAAATGGATTTCCAAAAGACACTACATACAACAATAAAAAATAAAATTCCATGTTTAAAGTTCTTTGGCACAACGAAACTTTACAACCGCGAACGTTTTACGATTTATTGACATTAGAGTCTAAAAAATTTTGATATTCTATTTTAGGGCAGTCCGATATTTTCTCCGATAAGTTTGGAGAAAATCATGCGTCCGCATCCAAAAATACGTTTAGTGCTCTTGAATCACAACTTAAAAATGAAAAACGGAGGGATCATATGCATCCTGAAAGATTGTAACTTCTTCAATTAAATTTATCAAAATGCCATTAACACATATTTTCCAGTTCTTTTTTTTTTTTTTTTAACAAACTCACAAATCTTTATGTACACTAACAAACAAAACCTAGGTTCATGGAAAGCTTCACGTGCTTATAAGCCATGAAAAGCCCTTAAAGCACACGATACACACACTTCGTTTCAAAGTCAGAAATTTACATTCTTGAATTATTTTCAAGGGACAATTACACTCCTCTCCCCAATATTTTATATAATTACACGTAAATCTTTTGTGATTGAGAATCTACATATAATATCTCTAAGTTTTGTTTCCGTCTAACAAATAAGTTTCTACCTTAGTCAAAATTCACCAAATGTGCTGATATTAAAAAAAAATAAAAAATATATATATATTTACCCCAATTGACTTATAACTGATTTAGTAGGTTAAATAAAAATTTTTATGACAAATTATCCTCATATGCCTTCACGGGTTAATGTATGTGAGGCGGTATATCTTCATCGTTATAAGAGTAGTTTAGTTAAAAAAAAAAACATTTGACCTGCAATAAGTCAGTAATAAGTCAATCGAGGGTAAATATCAATTTCATTCCAAAAAAAATTGTGTTATATCAGCAAATTCAACAAAATTTAATTAATAGGGAACTTATTTGTTAGATAAAAATAAATATAAAAAATGCTAAATATAATTCTCCAAACTATAAAAATTTAAATATAATTACACAAAATCTTATAAGATAAAAGTATAATTATGTCCGTTAAATGATAACAAAGTACTAGGAAGCAATATCGTTATATTCTTTTGCAAGTGGGATGCGACTTTAGTTTTGGCCCACTCTATGACGACGGACCCCGTGCAACACGTGGAAATATATTGGAGTAAAAGTACGGTCGTACCGACATTTTAGTAAAAACTGTAGGAAGATCATGCGACTTTGCCTATAATTCGAAGAAGTTGCTGTACGATTTATGACTGGACTAGATGTTCATGTGGGGATGAAGAAGAATTCATATGGCTATCTATGCCTAGACAAGTGAGATAAATTATAGGAATAATTATATCTACACATTTTACTTTATAATTTATTTACATAAATTATGTTTATTTTTTATGTAATTATAGAATTATTTTTATAATAATTAAAAAGTAAAGGTAGTTTGTGTAATACTATTGACGTATTTTTAGACTAGATATATAATTTATTTTAAAAATATGTGTGGTTTGTGTAAATGATGTTGACGTTTTTAGGTAGGTGGGTGGGTGGGTGTGTAATTTTTTTAAAAAACATATGTAGCTCAGGGGTGTGGATGTAATTATTCCTTAATTATCACATCAATAAGTTTTATATTTTATTGTTACGTGGCATAACTTATATAGTTTAATGGATAAATTGCAACGAATCCTCGTAATGTTTGGAATAATTACGAATATTCATTATTATTTGAAAAATTATAAATATCTCTATGATGCTTGATGAAATTATCAACTTTGTTCTTACTGTGTTTTTTTTTTTTTTTTGTTTAAATGAAAATTTGTAACCAAATCAGACAAGATGGATTGAAAAAATTTAAAACTTGTAAAAATATTGTCCACTTAATCTATAAAAAGGAGGTCATATGCTTTTAGAAGAGATAGGTAAATTATAATTTACAATCCACAAGGACATTTTGGTAAGTTTACCATAATAAAAAAAAAAAAGATGAATACCCAACAAATTGAGCTAATTGTTAGGCGGTCGTTAAAAATAAGAGGGTATTGATAATTTTCCTAAGATCATTGAGGTATTTGTAATTATGACAAATTCTGTTGGAGCATATTGTAATTTATCATAACATGTATCAATTATCATAATCAGTTTATATGGTTGTGTTTACATGAAATGATTCAGATTTGATTTACGAAAATAACTTCTTACGACGTTGTATCGTTTTGAAATTTGTACGCATTATGTTTGGACTAATAGATGTAAAGGTCGGGATTTCAACCCAAAAATACAACTAATTTATTACTTGTTTTGATAAATCTGTAAAATAAAGGATATTGTTCGAATATAATTTTGAACTATATTTTGTGCAATATTAATAAATTTTAAATTCTTTTAATATAAAATTATTTGAAACACTTTACCTAAAATCATTATCTAAAGTCCAAAATTTTTCATCCTAATATCCTAATATTAAAAATATATAAATATCTATAAATTGGCTAGGTTTAAGTTCACAACATCATAATCATGATATATTATTGCTAATACTTTAAAAAAAAATTGAGATGCATTATTACTAATAATTTATGTGAATTTTTTTTCAAACTTCAATATTCTTCATCAAAATCCTAAGAAAACAATTCTGATGTAAATAGTGAATTTTTGAACGGGGTGTAAATATAATTTTTTAACTTTTTTCGAAGAAAGTATAACTTCAAATTTTTAGAAGGAATATAAGCATAATTAATTATTTTTAAAAGGAAATTATAAACCTCTAACAACTTATTTTCTGATCGAATAAGCTCAAATCCTCCAAATATTTTTTAATATTTTATAAGTTCTCAAACACCTTTTATTTTAATTTATAAGGTCACCCAACATGCCACATGAATAAGACATTATACACATGAATATAATAAACTATATTTTGGAGGTTTATGTTAATTGAAATTAAGGTAAACTACAATGGATTTTTATAAAATTTGTTATAATTACAAATACTCTATTAAAATTAATGATCGTCTAACAAACGCCCATCTGCAATAGGCTGCCACGCAGGGTATCTGTTAGATGACCGTTAATTTTAGAAGAATTTGTAATTTTTCAAACAACGATGGAGTGTTTACAAATATAAAAAAATTCAAAAAGGCCCGTCGTAATTTACCTTTAACATTTTTTTATTAAATAAGAAAAAAATTATTTACACTTTAATACATGTTCTGTTCTTTCTTTTTTCGTTTTTATAATATTTGATGTGAGTTCAAATTAAGTGTCAAACCTCAGGTTGATGTAACTTATAAAACAAGGCAAAATAAAAGTCGTTGACGGGAGGGGTTAAATTTTGGTAAAGATTGGCACGTTTTTAATATTCTAACCCTCCGTGCCAGCAAAGAAAGGGAACGATTAATGAAAGTGACCATAAATCTGTCCCCTTTTTTTATATTTTTTTATTTTATGGGTAATATAAAGTATTTTATTATTTATTTGTTAATCATAGAAAATAAATTATTATATTTGAATATTAATTATGATGAATTAATCATTATTATAATTTTTAATATTATAAAAGTAGATAAATATCCAATATATTGGATCGAACTCAACCTCGTAATATTAGAATTTCAAAACCTCAACTCCGACACACGACGACCGTTGGATTGGATTAATTTTTTTTTCATTTATAGTAACTAAATCAACGTTTCGAAAAAATCATCAGAATATTACTACTCAACTTGATCACTACAGTTTTACAAGATCAATACATTAAGAATAAAACTACGACTCCTCCCGTTATACATTTATATTTAATTCTACGTTACATTTAAAAATAAAATAATAAGAGTGAATTATAATAGGTTTTTATTTAGGTTTGTCATAATTACAAATACCTAATTTTTATTTAAAAAAATTATAAATACCGTTAAGGGATTAACAACCGTCTAACAAATGCTCCCTCGTAATAGCCCACTATAAGAAGGTATTTATTGGACGACGATTAAATCTAAAAAAATATTTTATAAATTTTAAAAAAATAAAAATTATTTATAATTATGAAAACTCCCATAGACTATTGTAATTTATAAAAATAAAATAAAATAATAATTTTAAGTAATAAAGTAGTGTATTTGTACTTTTTCCGTGAGTAGGGTGTCACAAGCTATGTATAGTTTGTGTGAATTGCTGTGATCACAAGGAAGGCATGAATTTTGATCCACATAACCAAAAATACTTTTATATGTTGTCCAATTTATGAAGAAAATTAGTTTGGTAGGGGAGTGGTAGGTTTCACCCACCTACTATATATCCTACATTACCCATTTTTTATTTTTTCTCATTATTAATATTTTATAAATAAAGTTGAAATTTATAATAACATTATATATATATTTGAAAATAGTGAAAAGTCGGAACAACTAAAAGCGTTTCTTAAATATTCAAATTTACTTTTTTGAAACAAAAAAGGGTATTTTTTTATTAAATTACAAATATTCCTCGAGACGTTTAGTTTAATTTTAAATTTTTAATGCGTACGTTTTGATTCGAGCAATAAAGTTTAAACCCGTCTTAATCTTATTAATTCGCAAATACTACTTATGTAATTTGTAATACCCTCGTATAATATCTTAGAAATCTTTATAGTTGTTTTTTTAATTGTTCATATTTACCTAATACTAAGAATGGCATATGTTTAAATTTAATTCAAAAAATAGTCATAAAAGTCTATTTTAGTTCGTATTTGCGTGAACGTACTGATGCAATTTCGTATGCATGTTGAATTAATTGATAAGAATAAAATACTTTTTTCTATCATAATGTTACGAAGTTGATTTCATGTAATGTTGGAAAATATTATGTAAATACGTTAAAAATTAATCGCTAGAGTTGGAATTACCTAATTAGATAATACTTAAAATTAGTTCAAACTATGAATTTGGGAAAGTATTAGAGTCAATATGGTAAAATTATGAGAGTCAAATACACGTTGGCCCTGAATTATTCTTAAAGTGGCATTTAGCCCACTAAGATAATAATTGTAACTACTGTGTGTGGCACACTCAATTTAGTGTGCAAAATTAAATAAAAATTTAAAAGATAATTTATATTTTAAAAAATGTATGTCAATTTAAGGAATAAAAAATATTCAAATTTTTTTTTTTCAAAATAGAAGTTATAAAGAGTTAATGAAAGTTGAAAATATGTGGGGTTTAGAAGAATGCGGGTTTGGGAAGAGTAGGAGGTTGGGAAGTTAACAAATAAATAAATTAATTAAATTAAATATTAAAGTGAGACAGCAAAAAGTTTGTGTTCTCACTTAATAATAAAGTATAGATACTTATACCCTCACGTAACTAAATAGTTGAACAATATTACACTTATCTATACTATTGTAAAAGGAAACTCATTTGGCATACCAACTTTAGAATGTCCAAATTTACCCTTCGTTTTATTTTTTTTCTTTAAAAAAATTTAGTAAATTTAGTAATTTTAATATTTTTAATAATTATTTTATTTTTCTTAACTACCCAATACTCCACATTTCTCTCTCACCTTAATTCTTCATATTTATTATAATTTATAGTTATAATTTTTTTTTCATAATTTTTTATCATCCCTTACAATAATTTTTTAAAATAATTTTTTTTTTTGTATGCTCGCGAAAACCGCGTATAATGAAAACTAGTATTATATATATGTAACTCGAGTAAATTATTTTTTTAATGTTTTCTATTTCAATTTAAATTTAAATTTTTATTAATTGAAAAAATATATTTTATACAATAAATTAGTAAGTTAAATAGTTGTCACATTTTACATAATTACAATAAATTAAAAATTTTCATGTAAATATTTTATTAATTTGCATTATTTAACTTTCTAAATCATATTTTAATTTATTATAAATAAATTATATATTTACTTTCAATTACAAAAATTTTAATTGCATTCAGAATACCAAATGAAAAAAAAAAGAAAAAAAATCATTGAACTGGCAATATTATTCAAATATTTGGTTGCAGGAGGTAAGTATTATATTTATTACTTATAGAGATAAGTACTACCTTAAGAACTATTAAGGGGCAAAGTATATTAAACCCAAAATTTAAAATACAAATACAAATAAACAAGAATATTTTTGGAAAAAATATTGGATTGATTGTAAATTGTTAAATCTTATTTATTTATTTTTTTTTAGGAAAAACACTATCCTCCTTAAGGTTTGGAGTAACTATATACACTTATGTGGTTTGAAAAATTACATTTAATACCCTGAATGTTTGTTTTCATCAATAAATAGATATTTTCATTGTAAAAAATCTCGAAATTTGATAATTTTAACAATAATTGAATGAAAATTAATATTTACTCTCCAATTAATTTACTACATACTAATCACTGGTCAAATAAATCTTTTGTCACAAAAAAGTGATAATTACAATCTCCTCCCATAAGGTTTGGTGTGATTATATATAGACTTCCAATGGTTTAGAAAATTATATCTAACACTCTTGAGGTTTACTTCAGTCTGACAAGAAGTCCATCAAATAGTCAAAATTCGTCGAATTTGCTGATATTCACAGGAAAAAAATTCTATATTTACCCATAATTAATTTATTACTAATGTATTATAGGTTAAATAAATATTTTTATGATCCTCATACTTCATCACATGTTAATTCATGTGAGAATGTATATTTTCATAGTTATAAGGATTGGTTAGTTCAAAATAAATTATTTGACCTACAATAAGTCAGTAAGAAGTAAATCAATAGGAAATATTAATTTGCATTCATTTTTTTTGTTAATATTAGCAAATTCATCGGATTTTTAATTAATGGGGGAATTTATTTGTTAGATGCAAACAAATATCAGCAATGCTAAATATAATTTTTTAAACTATAAAAAAATAATGTGTAATTACATCAAATTTTAATGAAAGAGAGTTGAATAATCCAAAAAAAAAAAGAAAAAAAAAAGAAAAAAGCATGAATAATTGCACATGCATAAAAAGGTTAATACGTATACACAACTCATAAATACATGCACAATATACGCCGTCCATATATATATATTCAAAAAAGCGCTATCTATACGTATTCATATACGCATACCGCATCACATCAGAGGGATATTCTGAATTTCAATTTCCCTATCTATTGTAGTTTTCTCCACCTCTCTCTCTAAAACCCCAACCCTCTTCTCTCTCTCTCTACTTTGTGTCGGTGTTAGATCTCGCCCCCTTCACCCACCCCACCAGCTGCTAAAGGGTTCCTTTAGATCCACATATTCGCGAAGACTCATATGCAGAAAGCTTGGTACTGTTTATAAATAAATAGAGAAGAGGGGGGATTTTTTTTTGTTCTTTTTCTAATTATTATTGGGGTTTTTTTGTGTTGGGGGTGTATATGGTTGGTTTTGTTGTTCTATGATTGTTGGTGAGGAAGGAGAAGAAGCGGGTCGTTATATGAAGGATCGTTTCCTCTTTGTCTTTAACAACAATACGAAGCAGACGAGGTGGGACTGCTCCTTCGCCATCCGAAGCCGTGGTCGATGGGGGAAATGTGGCTGAATTGTCTTTCGACCATTCCTTCAGAAACTCGCTAAAGCCAATTGAATTTTCTTCCTTGAATTTGTTCCGGTTTGGGGGTTGCCGCTGAGATTGTTTCGGTGGGGGGTTTTGAATTGCCTTGACGCAATGCAGCCAGATCACAGGAAGAAAGTGAGCCTCGTATTCTTTTTCCGTTTTGGCTTCTTGATATTTTTGTTCTGGTTTCTTGAATGACTTTTTGAGGGGTGTTTGGGAGGTTTATGTTTTATGTGCACGAATTCTGGTACCAATATATATTTTTTATCCTTTTTTTTCTTGTACCAGATGTTTTTGATATAATCGTTAGCCATGCTTGATTATCGGGTGTAATTTGTTTCCTTTTTTACTTGTTATTGTATAAAATGTGAGTTTTTAGTTGAAGTACGGGTGAGTTTTGGGATCATTTAACAGAAGTTTGTAATTCTGCATGCTTTATTGTCCTTTCTCACTTGTGAAGAAATGAATTGACTTGCATCACGCATTGCTGCCAACCTTTTCCTGTTGTTTACATGTTGCTTTGTTTATTCATTGAAAACATCAAAATACATGGTTCCATATTTCCTGAGAATTGGTGACAAGTGAAATTGTATGGTAAAAAAACCAAAGAAAAGAAAAAAAGGAAGACAAAACAGACAGTGTTGGGAATTGGAAATGTGTCAATTCTTTCTGATCGGCTTTTCATTTAGCTGCTTCCGATGAACCATATATTATAAATAGAAGTCTGGTCATATTGATATGGAATTGGACTGAAGTTTATGCTTTTCGTTTATACACTACAGATATTCAATCAAATTTTATAGTAATGCTGTACATCTACAATGGACTAAATTAGTCTTATCCTATGCAACAGAGTTCAGCAGAAATGGACTTCTTTTCTGAATATGGCGATGCAAGCAGATATAAAATCCTGGAGGTCATAGGTAAAGGTAGCTATGGTGTTGTTTGCTCGGCTATCGATACTCATACAGGTGAAAAAGTGGCAATAAAGAAAATACATGACATTTTTGAGCATATTTCTGACGCTGCTCGAATTCTGCGAGAGATAAAGCTTCTGAGGCTTCTGCGACACCCTGATATTGTTGAAATTAAACACATTATGCTTCCACCTTCAAGGAGAGAATTCAAAGATATCTATGTTGTTTTCGAGCTAATGGAATCAGATCTGCATCAAGTCATTAAGGCTAATGATGACTTGACACGGGAGCATTATCAATTTTTCCTATACCAACTGCTTCGTGCCCTTAAATATATCCACACAGGTGAGTCTGCTGCTCCGTGTGCTTGCTCTTCTTGCCTTGTTGAGAGGGATGGTTTCAATTTTGTTGCCAATGTCTTTTCCTTCGCTAAGTACCTAACTGGTGAACTTTTTGCTTTCAGCTAATGTTTATCATCGAGATTTAAAGCCAAAGAATATTCTGGCAAATGCAAACTGTAAACTCAAAATATGTGATTTTGGATTGGCTAGGGTTGCGTTCAATGACATGCCTACAACGATATTTTGGACGGTAGGAGAGTTCTAGATATTTATAATTGGATAACCTTTTAGTTTTTGCTTATCGTTAATGTGTCTTGTGTCATAAAATACAGGATTATGTTGCTACAAGATGGTATAGAGCTCCAGAATTGTGTGGCTCATTTTTCTCAAAGGTGTAATTCTGCATTTTCTTTTTAGTTTTGTTTTTTATGAACAATCCATAATGGTGTATTTAGTTATTGAATAGAATTGTCAGATACTATGAGTTATCTAAAATTTCATTTTTATACTATCTTTTCAACATCTATCTACATAAATTTCTTTTCTTATTCCAGATTCAATATTGGCCTACCTGAGTCGCTGAAAAATATTTCTTAGCACATAATAGGTAGCCTAATTTTGTAAAAACTCCTTTAGATTAATTCAGCATAATTGGACTGGGTTAAGTTGCCACGAACTTGAGCTTGTAGTTCAAAGTTGCTGGTTTTCTGGAGCTGTCAAAGATCGAAAATTAGTAACTGTAGTTCATAGTATCATCTGGTTAAAAATTAAGGTGCTGATACATGGGCCTTATCGTAGAAGAGAGTAGCTTTTTATTCTGATGGACGGAAACAAGTGAATAATATCTAATATGACTTGCATGGTTTGGTTTTTCACTTGATTATATTCTCTGATTCCAATCAGATGTGGTGAATGCCTAATGCGTTAGTTGTGTGGTTTCCCCTTGATGTTTCATGACATTAAATTTTGTGTTTCCACAGTAACATGTGTTGGTGTTCTCAATTTTTGGCTGCATATTTTTTCAGTATACTCCAGCAATTGACATATGGAGTATTGGCTGCATTTTTGCTGAGGTTTTGACGGGGAAGCCACTTTTTCCTGGAAAGAATGTTGTTCACCAGCTTGATTTGATAACTGATCTTCTTGGAACACCATCCATGAGTACCATTTCTCGGGTATGCATCAGTTCACACTCCGAGGATTAATTTTATTTTCAAGTTGATCTTTTGCTACATGCCCCAACCTTCTCTAGTATTTTGTTTTTTCTGTTCTTTCTAGGTGCGGAATGAAAAGGCTAGAAGATATCTTACAAGCATGAGAAAGAAGCAACCTGTTCCTTTCGCACAGAAATTTCCAAATGCTGATCCTTTGGCGCTTCGGCTCTTGGAGAGGCTCCTTGCTTTTGATCCAAAGGACCGTCCGACTGCTGAAGAGGTTTTGCTTTGCCTAGTTTCTTGCAAAACTGCTCTTCATCTGAAGTTTCTTGAAGTCTAGGGTTTCTTTTGATTGCATTATGTCCTTAACCATTTATATTGTTGAATCAAGTTTTTTATATGAGTAAATCCTGAATTTCACTTATCTGCTATGATAATATTGTTTAGTAAACCCCTTTCCCTTGGGCTATTAACATACCTCTTTCCTATTGATGTTTCAGTTGTTTCAATTTTAATTTTAATTTCTTTTTGGCATTCTCAGGCGCTGGCTGATCCGTATTTCAAGGGATTGGCCAAAGTTGAGAGAGAACCATCCTGCCAACCAATTTCGAAGATGGAATTTGAATTTGAGAGGCGAAGAGTCACAAAGGAGGATATAAGAGAGCTAATATTCCGTGAGATACTAGAGTACCATCCTCAATTACTGAAGGATTACATCAATGGAACTGAGAGAACTAATTTTCTATATCCTAGGTAATAACCTTTTTCCAGTGCTTTTATTCTTTATCACATATCTCCCTTTTAATGTAGATAGTGCTAATCTTGGAACATATCTCGTGTAGTGCCATTGATCAGTTCAAGAAGCAGTTTGCTCATTTGGAAGAAAATAGTGGTAAAGGTGGAGTGATTCCACTTGCAAGAAAGCATGCTTCTCTTCCAAGGTATATATGTGCTCAACTGCTTTTTTTCTTTTTCTTTTTTTTTTTTTTTCCAATTATTGGCACTGGTTTACCTGTCAAAATAATAGAAGAAAATTATGATATGAATGTATACACACAGCAGCAATGTGCTGGTAGGCTGCCTTTCTGCTGGTAATTGTGCTAGAGTGGAAGCATTTAATAATATATATCTGATTGCTCCTGCCATAAGAAAATATGCATAGTATTTGGATTTTTTATGATTTCTTGCATCCTGGCAGTGAACTCCGTCTCAAATATTTCTGTGACATGCCTTTCCCGTGCTATAAGTTTAATTATCTTATTGTACCCTTCTTTTCCTTGTCTATTAGCCTCATGGTTGCGTGGTGATTCATAATTTGGACGTGGATTTTCTATAGTGTAGGAGCTCACTATGTGGTCAAGGTGGATTGCTTTTGGATATGGCATATTTAGAAGCTAATGTGATTGGTTCCATGTCTATTGTACTTGAGGAGGAAATAAGGACAAGATGTTCCTAATTATGAGAAAGAATATATTTTGCAAAATATAAATAGAATATGAGTAAGTCGATTGTTTTGGTTTCTGAATGGAATCTGTTTCTAAGTCCTTCCAAAATGTTGGTATGTCCTAATATTGGCTTTTAGGGAGTTTAAATGGTATATATGTGGAATTGACCCAATCAACATAGAGGAAGAGCATAGTGTCTGATTTATTCTATCAATTCTATTATTCATCTACTTTCTTGTTTTTCCTCAAATGTGGTGTTTGAAGGGTTATTCAAAAAGTCGATTCTAGACAGTGATCTGATGTCATTAATATAACTTCTTGTTTCTTTGCTGCACATATGGTGGTCATGATGTTGATTAGCGTGAACAGTTATGTGCTTCCATTATTTCTTGCATAATAAAATCTGTTAGTCATATGCATGGCAACGGGTCTGTGTAAACTGGTGCCCCAATTAAATGCGTCTTGGGACGGGTTCGGGTATAATTTTTTTGAATCTGCCTGGGTCTGGGGCGGATCCCGGGTTCTGATGTGGACCCGCACCCGACACAATTATTATTAATCAATAGTTTATTCTCGATATTTTGAGATTTTGAGTTCTTTTATTCACCCACTCACTTATTTGGAAATTATGATTTGAAATTCAATATATATGATGTTTGTATTTCAATGATAATAATGAACAACCTTGGTAATTTAGTGAACAAGTGAAATGTGGTCTGTTTTCATGTGTTAAGTGATTTGAAAACTTCAATAATTTGTAGTACTTAAAATGCATGGTGTTTTATTTATTGTTGTATGTTTGATCAACTTGTTATTTGGTTAATAGTGTTGAATAGTTGAAATATTGATTTTGTTCAAACTTATGACTGGTGAGTTAATAACTCCTGTCTTGTTTTAGAGTAGTTTGTTTGACAAATTGGACTGATTCAAATTTAAAATAATTATATAATAGTCCAAATATAATTGTATAAATTATAGGGTAAATTACAACCACCTCTCCTGAGGTTTGTCATAATTAGGAATACCCCTCGTTGTTTGAAAAACTACAAATACCGCCTTAAGTGGAAAATAATTATTTAGCCCCTAGATAGTGATGTGAAAATTACTACTTTACCTTTGCCAAATTAAAAAAAAAAGTTTGAAAAAAAGGTAAAAAAAGTTTTAGGTGGATGAAGTAAATAATTCATAGAGTATATTAGTCTATAAAAATATTTTAAAAAATTCTAAAAATATATAAAATGTTAATTCATAATTCGAAAGGGCACTTTGGATGGTTCACACAAGAATTGCATGGAAGTGTAACGGAGGCTAACAGAATGGGCTCGTTGTTAGACGGATGTTAAATCCAAGGGGGTATTTGCTATTTTTCAAACAACAAGGAGGTATTGTAATTATGCCTAACCTTAAGTGAGGTGGCTGTAATTTACCATAAATTATATAATTTTTCTTAAGGTTAATTACATACCTTATCTGAAAGTGCTAAATTATACTTTCCCTCAAAGAATTTTCAAAATTACACTTATGCACCCTTTGGAAATCCACCGTTTACACTTGACATCCTTCCGTTAGAGTTTGGACGGAAATGCTTATGTTGGCAAAATAAATGCATAAATTTTCAATTTTACCTTTCATTCAACATTCTGCTGAAATATATTTATACTTGTAAAGGGGTAAATTTAATATATATATATAAAGTTATAAGGGTGTAATTGTAATAAAATATTGCTTCCAAATTGTAGTAATTAGATAGAAAGTAGCCATAGATGAATGAAAAAATCTGTCATATTTTGGTGCTTTTTTTTACTTCGTATATTTAACAACTTATGTTGATGCAGGTCTACCATTGTACATGCCAATGCTGTACCTTCAACAGAGCAGACAACTATTGCAAATGCAAGAGATCGACATAATTACGAAGAATCATGCAATAGAAACTCAAGAGATTTTGACGGACTCCATAATAATCTCTCGAGAACCTTGCAACAACCACAAAGGATCCAGCAAGGTACTTATCTGATTAATTATGTTAAAGCACCATCTTGTTTTTTGTCTGGTGTTTGAATTGTTGTGCCTGTTCCTGCTGAAACTCTCTTCTCTTGAATCTTTTCGTCTTCAGCTAAACCAGGCAAAGTTGTTGGTCCAGTTCTGGCCTATGAGAACGGACATGCCGTCAAAGATTCATATGATCCTAGAACTCTGTTCAGGAACACAGTCCCACAGGTTATTCCCTCGCTCTATAGTTACCATAGAAACGGCACAGGAAAGACGGATAGGTCAGTAGGTGAGACCCGACGAGACTCATCATCCAACACAAAACAAATACCAAACTGCGGCATGGCTGCCAAATTAGCCCCTGATATAGCAATAAACATTGATAACAATCCGTTTTACATGACTCGTGCTGCGACGACAAAGTTGGACCATGTCGACGACAGAGTCACGATCGACACAAACCTGCTACAAGCAAAAGCTCAATTCGGTGGGCTCGGAGTCGCTGCTGCGGCTGCCACTAACGTGGTTGCCCACCGGAAGGTAGCTACTATCCAGTATGGTATGGCAAGGATGTATTAATCGAGGGTTTAGACAAACTCAAGCAAGTGGACTGATTAGTTAAATGATATGCAGGAAGTTGCATAGAGTTTTTCTCCTTTGGGGTGAGGGTTCATACATTGTAACTATAGGTGGTGTACAGGGGAAATGTTGGGGCACAGTTCCATCTCCAGAGAGCCCTTAGGATGGAGTCCTGTAAAAACTTTTTTCTCATGGGAAATAATAAATAAGGTGTGAGTACAGTATTACAGATTGAGATGTCAATGTTGTGGCCAAACTGCCTTTCCTATGGATTCTCTGTTTGAAATTGGTGTGGTGTTTAGTGACCTAAGTCACCTATTAATTATAGGAAATTAGGTATAGGATGTGCATGCGAATTGAAATATGAGGTGGAAAACAAATTTGAGGAGAAATATTTGGAAGTTCATTCAAACTTTTAGTTAATTACATTTGGACCCCTTTTGACAATGCTAACTTATATTTTGTTTTCAAAGAAGTTAGAATTACATTTACATCATCTTTAAAAATTCTGAATTTGCATCTAATTTCTTTTATGTTAGGTTTGAGTGAAAAATGTTGATGTGAGCAAAGAAAAATATATAATTTTTTTATTTTTATTTTGTGTCCCATTTGATTTTTTTTTTTTTATAAATACTTTTGTATTTATAAAGAGATAAATGTAATATATATTAATAATTTGTGGCACATCCTAGTGTGTGCAGTTTTTATAAATATTATTCAAACTAAAATATTTATTATTTAATAAAGTATAAACATTACAATAAGTTAATATTAAATTTGTAAAAAAATTATAACAGGAAAAAAGATGAAGAAAGTTTAAAAAAAAAAATAACTATCAAAAGATAATGGGGTGGGAAGTTAGATGATTTTTTAAAAAAATTAATTAAATATTAAAAAACATACCAAGAGAAGGAGACACCATATTTAAAGAACATAAACCGATTATATAACAAACATTATTTTCTTCCATGTCTAAGCAATCTTGTAATCCTTCATATAACTCAGCCCAAATATCTTGCTGGTGAAATCTTATCTATCGTAATTTTTGAGTTTCAACCTTGATATAGTTGTCAACAACATATTGTTGTAGTAGACGTCCCCCATGGAGGAGAATAGATGGAATAACTCCACGAATCTAAAATTGAACATATAAAATTGTAAAATATCCAAGTGTTAGTATAAATTTATTGAGAATTGTAGAATGACAACGATTCCTGCAACATATGCATAATAATCACAACACGTGATTCCATTTCCCCAAAATGAGCGAAAGTCACAATCCCAATCATATGTTCCATATGGAAGTAATAGTGGGTATTGAGTGAATCATAGTAGCCCGATTACTCTTTAATATTAAATAGTCGACCAGTATTGCTTTGTACTATAGATGGCCCTAAAGACGGACATAAAGTTGGTACAGAAGGCTGTTGCGAGCGTTGGTACTGAGGTCAGTGTCGTTGCACCGAAAGTTCAAGTACCAGATCTAAAATCTTTTGGCTGTGAGCAGAGCGCCAAAGAACTTGAGAACTTATTGTGGAGATGGAAAAGTATTTTCAGGTGGCAAGGGTGCCAGCTGTGGAGAAGGGGTCCATTACAAGCATGAATCTCACCAGAGACATTAAGTTGTGGTGGCATTCTCGTTTGTCGGATGACGCCAGCGCTAACCGAAAACGTATTGAGACGTGGGAAGTGCTGAAGGAGTTGAAGGATCAATTCCTTCCTTGTAATACGAGTTGGGTTGCAAGGGAATCCCTGCGTAACTTGAGGCACACAGGGAGGATTCACAAGTTTGTGAAAGAGTTCAGCTCTATCATGTTGGATGTGAGGGATATGTCGGAGGAGGACAAGCCGTTTAACTTTATGGTAGGTTTGAAACCTTGGGCACAAACCGAGTTGAGACGACAAGGTGTAAAAGATTTGCTTTCGGCCATTGCTGCAGCTGATCGTTTGGCAGACTTTAAAGTTGTGAATGACCCGGAACAGAGGAATGATCATTCGGGGAAAGGCAATGCCAAGTTCGGTAAGAAGTTTACGAAGAAGGAGAAAGCTAAGGAAGTAGTGACAGAGATTTCAAGCCTCGTGCGATAGAGAAATTGAGGGCTGACTGCTTCATCTATGGGAATCTTGAGCACCGAGCGAGGAATTGCCGGAAACACGACAGGTTGAACGCTATTGTTGCTGAACAAATAGATGTCGAACGTGGGACTAAACTAGCTCGGATGGTAGCAATGCAGCTAGAGGTGTTGCAGGAACAATTTTGCAGATGTGGGGAGACACATCACAAAGGTCTGATGATGGTGGCAGACCAAATCAACGGTAAGGAAATAAAAGCACTGGTGGACACGGGGACCACAAACAACTTTGTATCTGACTGAGTCATCCATAGGCTGGGTTGGATGTCAAGCCATGGGATAGCCAGGTGAAGGCTGTGAATTCCAAAGTCGTGCCAGTAATCGGGATTGCCAACAGGGAATTGTGTGTGGGTTCATGGAGTGGGCATTGTAATTTTATAGTAGGGCTGGGCGATTTTGATGCAATTCTTGGTAATGATTTTTTTGTAATTGCTAATGTGATAATACTTCCTAGGTTGGGTGGAATATTTATTTCAGGTAGAAATAAGGCAATATTTGTGAAAGGGGGGTATGATGGATGCACTACAGCGGGTAAGAAATCAGAGATGATTGAGGTAAGACCGTCGAATGCTAGTTCATCAAATAGAGGGACGCATTCTCCTCGACTAGCCAGCTTTAGCTGCATTAGGAAGATGCAGGAGGAGATGCATAGAAGATGGACTAAGGCGCAACAAATCTGTGTTGATTCACGTGTGGGCATTCTGACAGTGTTCGTGATGGGAAGTAGGCATTGATGCGAAGTACTTCAGAGGTGATTTATACTAACACTTGGATATTTCACAATTTTATATGTTCAATTTTAGATTCATGGAGTTATTCCATCTTCTTCTCCGTGGGGGACGTCTACTACAACAATATGTTGTTGACAATTATATCAAGGTTGAAACTAAAAAATTGTGATGGATAATATTTCACCAGCAGGATATTCGGGCTGAGTTATATGAAGGATTACAAGATTGCTTAGACGTGGGAGAAAATATTTAAAAAATATCAATCTAAATTTATTTGTATGTAATTAAATGAAAATTGAGCTATTACAAATTATTGCATGTCAAATAAATATTTATCAACTAAAACCATCCTTACACATCTTTACATTAATTCATGTGAGATAGTTTGGTTATAAAAAATTATTTAATGTAATAAGTCAATCATAAATATAAATTTTATACAATCTTTTTGCTGATAGTAGCAAATTTTATAAATTTACTAAAGAATGAATATAGTCAAATCTCAAGATATAATATCTAATTTCTCAAACTAAGTTTTTTACGTACAATTACATAAATCTTAAAATATATAATTTTTTAATTTTAAATTATACACATACATCGAGTATATATTTTATTGTGAGTATAAATTAATTAGGGATTATTTCATTTTTCCATACCCGAAGTATACATTTTTGCCAGTTTTAGTACCCTAAGTTTTTAGTTTTCATCCACCTGAGTACCTTCCGTTAAGTTGACTGTTAAAACTAATGGTTAACCCAATTTTGGAGGAAAAATTAAGCGAGAATTGTCTATAAGGCATGCTTGGCTTTCAATTTATTCAACACAAAAAATACAAAAATATATTTTATTTATTTTTTATTTTAATTTTAAATTGAGGACAATAATTTAAAAAAAATACATATTTAATCCAATTTATATCCAAAAAATACCAATTTTACTGAAAAAACACTTTTTTTTTTCTTTTGCTTGGCCAGAATGCAAATGTTGTCATATTCTGTTCATCGAGGGTTTATGTTATAAATTTTTGATAAGTGCACAATTTGTCATGTTTTTATGGTAATAATGCCTTATTTTGGGACTAAAATACTTCTAAATCATATACTTTATTGCATTTTCAGCACATAAGGTATGATGAGAAGTAAAGATGGCAAGATGAACCTAAAAAGGGCATTTGAAGACAATTGGAGAAAGAAAGACGGATTGTGACAGTCTTGCAGATACGACTAAGCGTGCCCACGCTTAATGCCGTGGTCGACCTTGCCAAAAATAAAGAAAAGCGGATTTTGCTAAAAGGAAAGAATATTTGCTGACTTATACTGATTGACTTTGATAGAATTTTAGAATGGAAAGTTAGCATATATGTAAGGGATTAGTCAAATATTAACCTTTTGGGAATGATTTCGTACCTACCCTCTTTTGTATCCAGGTTCGTGAGGTGCTCTTAGTATAAATAGGAGGCACCTCACACCTCAAGAACTATCATATATTCGATCCTATGCTTTAATCTAATTTTTTATCTTCCAGTTTTAATTATTCTTCTCCTTCTACATTCTTTTACTTGTGCCGAATTGCTAATGGAATGCCACTTTCTAGTGTGTCTTCCATTAGCATGTTAGGCTAAGTCTTTATTTTTCGGTTAAAGTCATGTGATTGCTTGATTCCTAAAGTAGTTGTGAGGTCTAATTTATGTTTAATACAATCGTTAAAATTAGTATTCATGTTATTCTCTGTGCTTTAATTACAAACTTCTGATTTATGAATGATGTGACCAATTATTCGTTATCAAGATAGTTTGCTTAGCTAATCGAACTTCACAAATCCGTAATTGTTTGTTTAGTTTGATAACTAGTAGCAACGTAGCATGATTAGCCATGTGGAAGTGGTTAAGATGTGTTATGGGGAATGCATGATCTAATCTAAATAAATCCTCGTTGGAATTTGTTAGTTAGGATTAGGCCTTTCTAATTTCTAATGCTGTTGATAAATTAAATCCTATGGACGTTCCTAGGGTTGTTTATTGATTAGGGAATTGGCCAATGGACGTTCCTTGCTAACGACAAGGTAAGGAAAGGTAAGTTGTTAGGTCGTACCAACGACTATAACTAATCTATTCTTTTTAACGATTGTCATTTTTGCATCAATGATCGACTAATGGAATCAAGCATGAACTATACTTTAACCGAAAAAGCCCCCCTTCCATATTAATTCACTCTAATTAACTTTGTGTTTTTATTGTTCGACAAAATCCACTCCCCCCATTTTTTATTTTATATTTTGAAGAAATAAACTAAGACCCAGTCCCTGAGGATTCGACCCTACTCATCACTCCTACAAGAGTGCCAGTAGGAATATATTATTTTTTGTGGTCTCGACACCCATCAAATTTTGGCGTCGTTGCCGGGGATTGGCGTTTTGATTAGTTAATTTCTTCTTTGTTATCTTTCATTATTGATGCCAAGGTCTTCTCGTATAGGTGAACTTACATTCGACCCCGAGATCGAAAAAACTGCACGAAGAGTTCGTCGGGAAACCAAGCAACATACTGAGGAGGCATCAACTTCATACGAGGACGGAAAAGATATAACGCTGGAATTTGGAGAGTTCTCGGGAGAATCCGAAGAAGAAGTCATGGCTATAGTTCCCGAAAGAACGATCAATGATATGACTTCACCCGATCTTAACCAGCAGCCGTTATGCATTGAGTACCCGGATTTAGAGGTAAATTTTGAACTAAAGTCTGGTTTGATTCACTTACTTCCCACTTTTCGCGGTCTTGCAGGTGAAGATCCGCATAAGCATTTGAAGGAATTTCATGTGGTCTGCTCCGGTATGCGACCACAAGGGGTCACCGAAGAACAAATCAAATTAAGAGCCTTCCCTTTCTCTCTTGCCGATCAAGCGAAAGACTGGCTATTTTTCCTACCTTCGGGATCCGTCACAACTTGGAACGACCTCAAGAGACGATTCCTTGAGAAATATTTCCCTGCCTCCGAGCTACGACAATCCGCAAGGAGATAAGTGGAATTCGCCAATTTGCAGGTGAAAGTCTCTTTGAGTATTGGGGAAGATTCAACGAGTTGGTCAAGAGTTGTCCCTACCATCAGATTCCAGACCATCTGTTGATCCAGTACTTCTATGAAGGACTGTCAAGTATGGACAGAAAATTGATTGACGCAGCCAGTGGAGGGCACTATTTAACAAGACTCCAACCGAAGCACGAAACTTGATTTCCATCATGGCGTCCAATACACAACAGGTTGGAACTAGATACGATGATCCACCAAGGAGAAGTAACGAGGTAAGTATAGCTGCTCTTGATGATCGATTAAATGAGCTCACTTCTCTTGTTAAAAAGCTTGCAGTAGAAAGAACTCAACATGTAAAAGCATGTGGTATATGCACTTCACCGGCACACGTCACTGATATGTGCCCAACACTTCAAGAGACGCCTACCGGACATGCTGACGCTATAGGAGGATTTTCCGGACAGCAACAGAGGAGGTATGATCCCTTCTCCAACACCTACAACCCCGGTGGAAGGATCACCCGAACTTGAGTTATGGTGCACAATCGCAGAATTTTCAGAGGCCTCAATACAGACCACCTATGCCGCCACCGTCTAATCCTAAGCAAGGTACGCATCTTGAAGATATGATGAAATCACTCATTTCTAACACTCAGCAAATTCAGCAGAACACCCAACAGCAAATCCAGCAATTGCAACAGAACACTGAACATCAATTCCAGCAGTTCCAACAAAGTGTTCAGCAATTCCAACTTAGCACGCAAACGAGTATCCAGAATTTGGAGTCTCAAATGAGTCAGCTGGCATCATCCGTTAGTAAGTTGGAATCCCAAGGTAAGCTGCCCTCTCAAACTGTTATTAACCCTAAACAAAACGCTAGTGCTATTGTCCTTCGCAGTGGAAAAGAATTGCAAGAAAACACAGACGAAAATGACACTAAGCGGGCACGCTCAGAAGAGAAAACCAGAAAAAGAGGTTGAGATAAACAAGATCAAGATGACGAGACCAAGGAGGACAATCCTAAAGTGTTGGTGACTAGACCCCCATTTCCGGAAAGGTTCGCCAAATCCAAGAAGGATGAAGAAGCAAAAGAGATCCTTGAAACTTTTCGCAAGGTAGAAGTCAACATCCCTTTGCTCGACGCTATCAAACAGATACCCCGCTACGCAAGGTTTCTCAAGGAACTATGCACCAGCAAAGGTAAGCTCAAGGAACGAGTAAGCATGGGGAAAATGTGTCGCAATCCTCCAACGAAAACTACCTCCCAAATGTAAGGATCCAGGTACTTTTACCATTCCATGTAAAATTGGTCTGATTGGCATAAAGAGGGCTATGTGTGATTTAGGAGCTTCAATTAATGTAATGCCCCTCTCCATTTTTGAGTCTTTACATGTTGGTCCTTTGAAAGAAACGGGAGTTGTCATTCAGCTCACAGACCGATCAGTTGTCTACCCCGAAGGAGTCCTAGAAGACGTTCTAGTACAGGTAAACGAGTTGGTTTTCCCAGCAGATTTCTACGTGTTGGACATGAGGGAAGATAATTCCCTAAATTCCACGTCAATCTTGCTAGGGAGACCATTTCTCAAAACAGCTAGAACGAAGATTGATGTATACGCTGGTACCCTCACCATGGAGTTTGATGGTGAAATAATAAGCTTTAACATTTTTGATTCCATGAGATACCCCAGTGATATACCAACTGCTCTTTTTGTGGATGCTTTTGACCATTTTGTACAGAAATTTCCAGCAATCGACGATAAGGATTACATAAAGCTTGCATTGGAAGAAAGTCCCATGCCAATGAAAGAAGAAAACATGGGCGTTGATCCTTTGGTGCAAGTAAATACTAAGTTTGATGGTGATAGTGTGTTTTTGGCAAAAATCAACAAAGTCCTCACCTATGGTCCAAGAACTTATAAGAATAAAGCGTTCCATGACAAAATAAGTTCGAGGAAAGAATTCTCTTATGAACATCAAAGTTTTCATGGGTCCACACCATCTCCGGAAGCACTACATAGAAGAAGTGGGCTCAGAATGCCCAACTTATTCAAGTTGAGGCACAACAACGTCTAGCCAAAGACGTTAAAGAAAGGCGCTAAATGGGAGGCAACCCATGATTCTTCTATCCTTTCATTTTTTGTCATTTTATTTCATTTGAGTGTTGTGTTCATATTGAGTTTCATGAAGCGTGCCCACGTCTAAGGATTCGTCCAAATCTGTCAAAACCTCCAGTTTTAACAGATTTGTCGTCCCCTTTAAGCGTGCCCACGCTTAGTGACTCGTCCTAATCTGTTAAATCATCCTGCTTGGAACAGATTTGTTGCTTCCACTAAGCGTGCCCACGCTTAGTGGAACAAAGTAATCTGTTTTTGACACCACTCTTGCCTATATACGTATATTATTATTATATATAAAAAAAATTGAAAATTCAAAAATTCAAAAAAGGGAACTAGGTCAAAATTGTTTCCTAAATCTCCCTAATCCTCTTCCTTTTCTAGGTGAAGAAACCACAACTCTCATCCTCTGATACAAAAGCAACCAGCCGATGTATCACCACCACAACCCACCAGACAACGCCGCCGGAAACCAGCCACAGCCGCTACCGTTCACCGCTCTCCGCCATCCTCCGCCATGGTGATTGGTAATATTTCTCTCATCCTCATTTGATTTCTTTACCTTGTGGACTGTCGAGGAGGAGCAGCAAAAAGATGAAACCGAGGAAAGGAATGACACAAACATGGCGGACGTGGCTGGAACTGCACCACACCAACAAACCACGTTGGACGACATTGCAAGACGCATAGCAAGAATGGAAGCCAAACTCATTGGTTTATTCGAACACGTCGGGCTGACGCCCAAGTGAGCGCCGACGCCTTGACCACTCACAAACATGCACTCAGGGACGTTTTCTTAACCTTCTTGATTCTAATTCGTTTGGGTTGCAAGTTAACATCCACATTGAGGGCAATGTGGACTTTTAAGTGTGGGGGTGTGTTTATGTGTTCATAACTTGGTGGTCTTTGTTGCTGAAATTTGGGTATTCTTTGATGGAAGTGTTGGATGGATGTGGATAATCTTTTTGTGGGATTTGTGAAAAAATTGTGATTGATTTGATGAACCTTGAGAAAATTTTGAAGTTTTTTTGGCTCGAAAAATTCTTTCTCATTTTTAAACCGCTCTTGACTTGAAGGCATTGTGTGTGAAAAGAATGCACTTTCATGTTCTAGATGATTCATAGCTTAAAAACCTGTTTTTACTACAAAAAACTTGAGTCGAAAATCTTTTTGTATGAAATTAGTGGACTAAAACAACCCGTGTGAGATTTTGAGCCTAAAACATCTGTGAAAATTCCATTCTTTCTTGAGAGTGAAATGCTTCTGTGACTTTGTCTTCCTAGAACTTGCTTTGAACCACGTCGAGGTCACATAAATGTGCATGCATTTGGACATGATAAAGCAATAGGATTAAAACCACTTTTAGCCTAATTTGACTACCACACTACATTTTGACCTTAGTAAAACCACTTGAGCCTTTTTAGCCTTATTTTGTTGATAAAAACCATCAAATATGAACCTATTCCGTCGTTCTTTAAACTCCTCCTTTTGACCTTTTCAAAAATCATTAGAGCATCAAAGAAAAGAAGGTGTTTATTCCAAAAGAACGAGGCAAATTGTTTGAAAGTTGTGGTCTTTTGTACTCAAAATGATATGCCTCAAAATGAGTGTGGGGGTATTGTTGTGGTTTTATATGGGAGCTAGCACTACTACCTTGTCCTATGCCTATTGCGAAAAAGAGAGAAAGAAAAAGAAAAGAAAAGAAAAATATGGCCAAAGAAAGCAATATCTTTGCCAAAAAAAAAAAATGATGATGAAAGAAAAAAAAAAAAAAAAAAAGAAAAAGAAAAGAAAAGAAAAATCTCTCCAAAAAGAAAGCAATATGGCATAGTTCAAGAAGTTATCAAAAAGTGTTTGGGGAATGGGAATGCTACTCTTAAGAGCTTTAATTTGACATTCACTCGATTTCTTGTGCTCTAATTGAGATTTGGAATTTCCTCATTATCTATAGATTCCTACCCCTAAACCAAAGCCCCATTACAACCAAAATAAAAGACCTTTTGATCCTTATGTGTGCATATTTCAAAGTGATGGAGATATGGTGTATAAGCAAGCTTATGGTGAAGCATTGTTACAGCAAGTATCGAGGGAAACACTTGAACCATATACACTTGAGAGTTTGGAAAGATGAGAGGAATAGTCCATTAGTTTTGTATGATTGATCTTTGATGATAGTTATTGTGTGGAAACTCGTTCTAAGGCATATTGAGTCATCTTTTTCATGGATATGTCATTTGCTTTGCACATAGTTCCAAGTTTGATCATGAAGAGAATTTTAGATGCTAAAATAATTCTGATTTTGCTCGAGGACTAGCAAAAGTCTAAGTGTGGGGGTATTTGATAAGTGCACAATTTGTCATGTTTTATGGTAATAATGCCTTATTTTGGGACTAAAATACTTCTAAATCATATACTTTATTGCATTTTCAGCACATAAGGTATGATGAGAAGTAAAGATGGCAAGATGAACCTAAAAAGGGCATTTGAAGACAATTGGAGAAAGAAAGACGGATTGTGACAGTCTTGCAGATACGACTAAGCGTGCCCACGCTTAATGCCGCGGTCGACCTTGCCAAAATAAAGAAAAGCGGATTTTGCTAAAAGGAAAGAATATTTGCTGACTTATACTGATTGACTTTGATAGAATTTTAGAATGGAAAGTTAGCATATGTAAGGGATTAGTCAAATATTAACCTTTTTGGGAATGATTTCGTACCTACCCTCTTTTGTATCCAGGTTCGTGAGGTGCTCTTAGTATAAATAGGAGGCACCTCACACCTCAAGAACTATCATATATTCGATCCTATGCTTTAATCTAATTTTTTATCTTTCAGTTTTAATTATTCTTCTCCTTCTACATTCTTTTACTTGTGCCGAATTGCTAATGGAATGCCACTTTCTAGTGTGTTCTTCCATTAGCATGTTAGGCTAAGTCTTTTATTTTTCGGTTAAAGTCATGTGATTGCTTGATTCCTAAAGTAGTTGTGAGGTCTAATTTATGTTTAATACAATCGTTAAAATTAGTATTCATGCTATTCTCTGTGCTTTAATTACAAACTTCTGATTTATGAATGATGTGGCCAATTATTCGTTATCAAGATAGTTTGCTTAGCTAATCGAACTTCACAAATCCGTAATTGTTTGTTTAGTTTTGAACTAGTAGCAACGTAGCATGATTAGCCATGTGGAAGTGGTTAAGATGTGTTATGGGGAATGCATGATCTAATCTAAATAAATCCTCGTTGGAATTTGTTGGTTAGGATTAGGCCTTTCTAATTTCTAATGCTGTTGATAAATTAAATCCTATGGACGTTCCTAGGGTTGTTTATTGATTAGGGAATTGGCCAATGGACGTTCCTTGGCTAACGACAAGGTAAGGAAAGGTAAGGTTGTTAGGTCGTACCAACGACTATAACTAATCTATTCTTTTTAACGATTGTCATTTTTGCATCAATGATCGACTAATGGAATCAAGCATGAACTAGACTTTAACCGAAAAAACCCCCCTTCCATATTAATTCACTCTAATTAACTTTGTGTTTTTATTGTTCGACAAAATCCACTCCCCCATTTTTTATTTTATATTTTGAAGAAATAAACTAAGACCCAGTCCCTGAGGATTCGACCCTACTCATCACTCCTACAAGAGTGCCAGTAGGAATATATTATTTTTTGTGGTCTCGACACCCATCAATTTTTCATACTTTTCTTTTACTTATTTTAATAAATTTTTATTTTGATTTTTTGTGACTAGAGAAATACATTTTTTTAATAAATTTATAAAAAAATTCTCTCAGCCAAAAACAATAATTGAAATGTATGTTTTATTTTATGCACAAATAATGGTATAATATATCAAAATATGGATATGCAATTTTATTTGACTCAAAAGTACATTGACATCCTTGAGTAGCTTATTCAAATTTTCTCAATTTTTTTTCGCGAATAATGCTACCGGTGATAGAACATAAGAATTTGTTAGTTTTCTTAAATTATTACTAGCGAATCATCTCTACAGTACTCCACATTTAGCATGAATTTTTTTCTCATAATAATTTTAATTGGGAGAAAATATTTGAATTGGTGTTTCCATAAGGATTTAAATTAGTATTTTTCTAATTACAAATTGGGCTAATTTTTTTTTTACATTATTGTCCTTAATTATAAAATTAAAAATTAAAATTAAAATTAAAATTTTTGATGTGTTAAATAAAATGACAGCCAAACATGCCATTATATAAACAATATTCCGCCTAATTTTTTCTTCTAAAATTGGGTTGATCGTTTGTTCTAACGGTTAACCTAACGGATGATATTCAAAACGAATGAAAATTAAAATTTTTGGATACCAAGTCTGATATTTTAAAAATCTAAAATACTAATTATTTAAAAAAAAATACTTTTAGTACGAAAAATAAAATTATTCCAAATAATTACATAGAGATATTTAACCATGGAGGGTAGAGAATATATGAAATGAAGGAGTGATCTTCCCAGCCAAAAGTGAATTGGCTTTTTCGCACGTGCTCCGCATAATCACTTGATTGCCATCCAATCCGAAAGTCGTTTTCGCTTTCTCCCACTAAAATCTCAAACCCTAATTTCATTGGAATCTCTGCGCAATCCTCCCCCATTTCCGCACCAAGGTAGGTTTAATTCTTTTCTAATTCTCACCTTCTTATTTCTTCCCCAGGGAATCGGATTTCAGGACAGTTTTCCACGGAGAAAGTCCCAGAGTTATATAGCGAATCCCTTAATTCTCTGTTGTTGAATTTAAAATTTCCGCGGGCCGTTTCTTCACACTCTTTGGCTGCTTAGAAACGTAGGATAAGAAGTTCGTTTACTTCTGCTTTTGGTTCGGTTTTTGATATTTTGAATTAAATCTGAGCCCATGCTACAAGTTTCTGGCTTTTGGTTAAATGATTATCTTTTCTTATTTTCTTGTTTTCATTTTTTGGACGTTGTAGGACATATAAATGGCCGATGCTACAGTAGTCAACGGAGAAGTTTCCGATGATCGGACGGTGGATATTGCCGGAGATGAAACTTCGTCAAAAATTTCTGGGCTCCACCAAATGATTGCTGATCTTGAGCGGGAAAATGGGATAACCATTAAGGAAAATGAGGGCTATAAGAAGCAAATTCAGGAATTGGAGGCCTCTGTGGAAGAATTGAGCACAGCGAATGAGGATTTGAAGAAGCAGGTGGAGAAGGCAGAATCAGAAAATAAAAGGTGCGGAGCGGCTCGAGCAGCTGAGCTCGAAGCTGAGGTGTCAAGGCTGCAGCATGATTTGGTGTCGGCGATGAGTGATTTACAGGAATCGACTGTTGAATTATCGGACTTGAAAGAGGGAGTTGGAAGAGCGAAAGAGAGGGAGAAGGAGAAGGGTGTTAACTTAGAAGCAATTGGGAAAGAGAGGGACTTGTTATTGTCTAAGGTTGAGAAACTGGAGGGAGTCGAGAACAGTTTGAGGGGTGAATCGGATGGGAAGGAAAGGGAAATTTGGAGTCTGAGGAAGAATGTTGAGGAGTTGGAAGGTAGTGTGGAAAATAGTAAGAGTGGAGAAGTTGAAATGTTGGAGAAAGACCATTGAGAAAATGAAGGAAGAAATTACTGGTCTAGAAATCATTTTGGAGGAGAAAGAGAAGGTGATTAGTGGGTTTGAAATGAAGGAAAGAGCTGTTGGTGTGCTAACGGTGATGCTACCATTGAGATTGAAAAGAAGGGATTAATTGGGGGTTTGAAACAAAAGGATTGGTTGTTGGTCGGGGCTCAACTGTTGCTGCTGTTGCTGTTTTGGAGTTGCCTGCTACGTACACACTGCAAGGAAACATTGATTTGGATGCTTGACTTTGCAGGAACTTAGAGGTTAGGAGGACTTGTTTTCTAACCGAATGATGAGGAGTTTCAGTTTTGATCAAAGGTTTTTTTTGTTTTTTGTTTTTGTTTATTAAGTTTGGTAATCTTAGTCAACAGCACTCTATATTTGGTTACATTGTTGTGGAATAATGTTAGGGAATACTCCATACTATTTTCTTTGGAGAACTTCATGTGTTGAATGCGGAAGGTATATACTTCCACTATTTTAATGATGTTTTGAGATATTGTTCAGAACCGAAGGGGTTGTATTTTATGTAGTTTCTTATAGAATGTTAAGTTTGGTCGTTATCTTTGTACTCTGTTCTCTAGCATGGTTGTATGCGCCACATATGTAAATTTTTTGAAAGATCTCTTTCTGATTTAATACAGTACTTGCAAGCTGCTCATTTCTTATGGTTTAAATGATGAATAGGTTCTCTACAACGAGGCTAATCATTTAATTTGTTTTGAAAAAAATGGTGTTAAAATGGATATGCAAGACAAACATTTTTTGGAAAATTAGTTGACACAACCGACGAATGTGGTAAGAAACTGCTGGTTCCTTTGACCTGTTGGCCAATCATGCATGAGAAATTTGGGTTTCTGGGATCCTGTACTGCTCATGACAGTTTCATTTTCAAGATGTTTTGGCCTGCAGGAAGATTGTGGTTGAAGTCTTTGAGTTGGCATGTTTATGTGCTTTGTAAATGTGATGTTTGGTTATATTAAGTTGGAATAACACCTTGTTCAGCAAATCAGTTTTGGATTTGAAATGTATGGATCTACTGATGTAGTAAGTTGGATGCATGCAGAAAATATTACATTTTCTTTGTCTTCCTTGAGATTTTCCGAGTATATTTGTTGCACCTAATTTTTGAATGGTAGATTCTCTATTTAGCTCTGAGTTCCTCCATTCAGTCTTGGTCTGTTGTCTATTTCTCATCTTCTAAGGTAAGGAGTAATATTGACTAGTAAATTTATTATAGGTTAGCTACTCTAGGTGAGGGCTGGTTAGTGCAGCCATTGAAGCTTTATATGATATGTGCAGTTAGGTTAATAGAGGATTCTGTTTTCTGGTGTTGTCAATGTCTTATAGTTAGCGTCCCTTTAAGCCACTATAGCAGAAAAACCTATGCTTTAGTTTGAGATCATCATGTCCTAGTACTCTCTGAAGACTGCTCTAGTTTTTATTAGATTTGGAATGAAGCCTTTCCATATTCCTTCGCCCATTGCTGTATGCTTTCTCCAGGAATATTTTAGCTTACCAAACAACTGAAAATAGGACATGATAATAGAAATATGTAGTATTTGGATCCTAATACGCAGGAAATGAGAATGAACAAATTGATATCATCTGTTGAAACTTTTAACTACCAATGTAGTAATGTACTATTTCTAGGTGTTAGATGCAAGTTCATAAGTTACAAGAAGTATAGAAGTAGGGGAGTTAGTTCACTAGGCTGTTAGATTCAAGTTTCTTAATTAGAAAGAAGCAAAAATAGATAGCATCATAGAAAAGCAATACATGACTGGCACTGATTGAAACATGCAAAAACCTTGTACATCTGAAAAATGAGACGACATTCCCGACAGATTTCATCTACCAAAATCTTTTAAAAAATCCAAGAATCGACATGATCATGGTGAATATGCTAACACAAAACTCTGACAGCAATTCTTCGGAAAAGTTGAGTTCTGTCATGCACGTTTGAGCATTCTGCACTGCGATGTTCTGTCAGGAACACATCCAGGAAGAGTGAACATATATTTTCTGCCCTCTGATGAGAAAGGTAATGCAAACTTGTGCAAGAATGAGCACTTACCAGAATCATGATCAGAAGGTCGTAAAACATCAAGCAAACCGCAACAGTTCATCCACGAAGCCCGTGTTGCTGTTGTCACAGCAACAAATGGCTGTCCCATGTTCCAAATGAAAGAGAAAACAGTTAGTTGGCATTTGCAAAATTCTTGCAAATAAATAATACAACAGCAGCGTTCAATATCACAACTGCATTTGACATGCAAACAATTCATAACATGAAAAACAGAGTTGTATCAATGGGCCAAAAGCCATTGCCATTTACCATACCTGAGAATGCATCTCTGCTTCTTCGGAGTCTGCAGCAGCTTCCCTGGACACAGACTTAACTTCCTCAGACGATTCCCCAATGTTTTCTGAAGTCGGCAACGTCTCCTCAGTTCCCATTTTCTTCAGAGAAGCCCATGGGTCAGACACAAGAACCAACTTCTCAACTTCTTTTCGCACTTCAGTTACATTCTCCACCAGGGACTTTGTAGCTTCAGTGAATTCTTCCACATAAGGCTTCACAACCGAGTCCAGGTGAATCCCAGCTTCAAGAATTTGACCCAACCCCACTGTCCCCTCTCCCGTTTTCCCTTCCACTGCTTCAGAGCTGCTCTCCGCAGCATCTTTTTTCCCATCATCACTACCGGTTATGGTTTCAGCTTCTGCCTCGGAAACGGTACTCTTAGAACCATCCATTTCCAGTGCAAAATCTGATTCCCTTCTCTAACTCAAACTAGTTTGTGACCTCAAACTAGATTTAAAGTGTGCCTCCAGAGTTGCAGGAGTTGGAGGGGAAGACCATGTGAGTTAGTGGATGATCACCACAAAACAGAAGGATTAAGAGGCGTGCACGTTGAGATTGAAAGGTGGGTGACACTATCACATTCACATCCATATCATACTATATTTTGTTTAAATGCTTAATATCATCATAGACTAAAATTGGCAATATATATATACTTCAATGGGTTAGAGTTCTGAATAGATGTTTATGTCATTGTAAGAAATATGTATGAACTTAGAGTTCTTGACAGCTATGGTGAAACTTTCATTGGCGTGGTTAGAGATCAAACCGGATTAAATTTTTTAAATAAAGAGAATCTCACCATCACGAAATATTAATTTGATCAGAGTTGGTCGAGACATTGCTTAATTGCTCGCAATAGTTCAGTAATATGAATTGAGGCCATTACGTCAAACATTGTATATCAGCTACAACCGGTCTATATTACATTTGTTTAAAGTTATGAGTCCTGTATTTTCAGTGAAGTTTGAATTCGTAAAATTTAAATAAAAATTAGTAATTTAATCAGTGGTGAAAGAAAGAGAATTAGTGCAAATGAACACATTTGTTTACTTTTTGTGTAGATACAATTATCTCATACATGATTACAACATTTACATAATTATTTTGAAAATACTCCTAATTGAGCCATTTTAACATCCAATAGGTGATCGCGTAAAGTTGAAATGTCTAAGTCTTTCATTAATATAATAGCATTAAATAAAAAATTTACAATAGTAAAATTTATTACATGTATTTTTTAATTATTATATTATTTTATTTAAAAGATAAAATATTTGTAAACAGATTTGTTCCATTTTATATTTTAAAAATCTTGAAATTGTTTGGGTTTTGATTTTGACAGGTTGATTAGATAGTAGGTTGAGGATGGGCTAAATAAAAAAAAAAAATTGCGGGGTAGGCAGTCAGTGCTACTAATGACTTCTTAATATTTTGTTTTTTTTATTTTTTTTTATTTATATTTTATATTATAATGATAGAATTGGTAGTTATTCAATACCTATGCAAATGGTGTGATTAATGCATCATTGGTGAGGAGTAAGTCGTTAGTGCTACTAAACTTGGCAAAAAAAAAAATATAAAAAACAAAAATCTGGAAGTTAGTAGCACGTCCCTTACTTTTGCAATTTTTTTTGGAATAACTCGAAAACTCACATGAAACCTAGAGGTTGTAACGGGTTCGAGCCCCAAAAGTCGTCCAAAAAATGGATAGCCAGACAGATTATTAAGAAGTTATTCGTGATGTAATTAACGAATAGTTGAAATATGACTGTTTGATTTATCTAATGGTAATTCAGTTTATTGATTAAAATAAAAAAAATTGAACTTAAATATTTATGAGTTAGGCGATGGAATAATTTTATGAGATAATTACATTTACACCCCTTGATCTATGTTTATTTACATAAATCATCCATATCTTTTAGATTATTACATATATACCCCACCAAAATATCATTATCACTTACACAAACCATCCCTCATTTTTTTTAAAAAATTACGCACACTCCTCCTAAAAATATTAGCATCATTACACAAACTACCTCTATTTGGGGTAGTTTCTATAATTATGTAAAAGGTAAAGATGATTTGTGTAAATAGACCATAGGTTAGGGGTGTAAATATAATTATTCTTAATTTTATTTTAATTGGTATATTGTTGTATCTTTTTTTCTTTTAACTGTTTGTGGAACGATCTGATATGTTGGAAAGAAGTTCTTAAAGCCCAAATATAAGTTTTATAAAGCCCATTATGTAGGGCAGTGTTTGGGCCTACTCTTGAACTTTTTAGGCCCATTAATCACGGCCCAATATTACAGCTCATTTAGCTCTTCCCTAAAACCTCTCTTAAGCCGCCCCTTTCCCCTCCCTCTCCTCATACCTGCCTTCGTCTCCTGATGGCTTCCAAACCACAACCAGCGGCCGCCGCCGTCTCCGTCGATTCTAGGGTCAGCTCATCAACCGTAGAGTCGGCCGTGAACGCCCTCTTAAAATACAAAGCAGCCCATTCAGCCACGGAAAAGCTACAGCTGCTCCCCCAAGATGACTACATCTACCTCAACCTCACCCTGAAGAAAATCCCTAACCCTCGTACGAACCCATTTAGAATCCCTCTTTCACACCCTATTTTGGACCCCAGTTCGCAGATTTGCTTAATCATAGACGACAGGCCGCAAACGACTACCCCTCCTTCGGAGCAAATCAAGAAACTCATCAAATCCCAGAACATACCCATTTCGAAAGTGATCAAGATTTCCAAGCTTAAGACGGATTACAAGCCCTATGAGGCAAAGAGGAAGCTTTGTGATAGTTATGACTTGTTCTTGGTCGACAAAAGGGTGGTCCATTTGTTGCCTAAGTTGATAGGGAAGCAGTTTTTCAAGAAAAAGAAGCTGCCTTTGGGGGTGGACTTGCGTAAGAGTAATTTGAAGTTGCAAGTGGAGAGGGCTTTAGGGAGTGCTTTGCTGTATTTGAGGACTGGGACATGTTGTGTGATGAAGGTCGGTAAGGTGGCGATGGAGAAAGATGAAGTAGTGGAGAATGTGATTGATGCCATTAAGGGGGCAGTTGAGAGGGTTCCGAAGAAGTGGGATGGTGTGAGGAGTTTGCATTTGAAGTTCTATGACTCCGTAGCATTGCCTATTTACCAGGCAATGCCGGACGTGAAGTTGAAAATTGAGGGGTTGAAGGAGATAGAAAAGAGAGCTGAGCTAGCTAAAATTAGTGACAGTGAGGGAGAAGTTAAGGAAACAAGTGGAAGGAAGGATGGTAAAAGTGGGAAGAAGAAGAAGGGGAGGATTCATGAGGTTCGCTACATGGATGTTGGAGAGGATATGGAGAGTGGTGATGATGTTGATGAGATTGAGCAAGTAAGGAGTGAGGATAATGATGACGGTTTGGCACAGAAGATGAAAGGAAATTTGATGGTGGAAAGTGATGATGATGAGGAAGACAAGGATGAGAGTGAGAAGATTGGGGTTGAGGATATAAGTACTAATGAAACTGTGGGGAAGAAAAGGAACAAGGGTAGAGCTTTGAAGAAAGAGGTTGTAGGAACACTGAATGGGGAGAAGCGGGTGAAGAAGAAGCCAAAATCCGAGAAGAGTGGGGATGAAAAAGTAAAGAAAGATGATGTGTCAGGGGGAGAGGTATCTGGTGGAAAGAAAGGGAAGAAAAAGAGTGAGCTTGGGCAAAGGCGGAGCGAAAGGATTGCGAAGGTGAAGGATGGAAAGCCCAAGAAGAAAGTGTCGGCAAAATGATCAAAATAAGCAACATATTTTTGACTGGCTACTTATGGAGTGTGCTGAATGACTGAGGAATGGGTTGCTGAGGATTCTCTTCCAACAAGTGTGCTCTTGATCATTGAATACCCACAAAATTTTTGTTACAATAGAAGTACCAGTATTTCGATTGTTTAGATAAGTTTAATACTTTATCATTAAGGTTATGTTGTTGAATCATCTGTTTTCTGTGTTAGTGCCTGATGGAGTCATTTATAGAACTTCGACTTCACTTTAGAAAGTTGAATTGCAATCATGAAAATGAATTTTTGGATTTGGCTGCAGGTAATTTTTCCTCTCATTGTTTGTTAGTAAAGTTACTCGTGTTTACGATTTAATATACGTGCTTTCCTCCTTGATCATTTATAACTGTCCTCTGCTTATTTGCATGACGAACCCCCATCTATGCTTGCCAATTTATTCTCTTTTGAAGAATCAATTATCATTCATCTCTAAACTATTGATGTGGAGCTTTGATTTCTCTGCATGCCTTCATTTGGTGGGAGAAGATAATTGGAAGCTTTCAGTGCGATCATAGGCATTTTGTTGGATGGTATGCAACAAATTGCGGATAACGGATTGCTCAAGTATTTGTAGACCTATGTTATTTCACTTCACACCTGTCTGATATATCCCCAGCCATTACTTCATGCATGCCAATTGTCTTGGTGCCGAGCAATGTCATTACATATATGGACTCCTACTGGATTACTATGAATGTTTCAATATTTCCTTAGCCTTTTACACATTTACCTTTCAGGATTGATGATGTATCCCTGTTATTACATTCAATATGTTCTTAACGATCTTTGTATTCTCATATTTAGAGACAAGGATTGCTTGTATCCGTTGTTATTAGACTACTTCCTTGTTGCCCTTATATGGCAACTATTCTCCCAGAGAAGGGAGACAAGTCCGAGCTCTGTATGTTTGTGTGAGAACGATTCAATAACTGTGTGGCAATTAAGGGGATTATTCTTCTCGTCATTTCCAGATTCTGGAGTGGATAGTAGCATCTTGTTGCCTGACCTGTTAGTAAGCGGTTCAATTCCCATTGCATGTTTTCATAATGCAAAGTTTGATTTACAGAACAGAAGCTACTGTTAGTTGGGAGAATATGCAGTTTTTCCGTCTTCTTTGAATCAAGAATCAGGATGCATTTCGGGCCGGTATCTGTTTTAACTTTAATCTACCTGGAAAGAGTCTTTCTACATCAAGTTTTGCTGGACCAACTGTTTACATAGTAAGTCATTTTTCGTGTGATTGATCACTCTTTTTAATTATGTATTAATTACATGATAAATATATTCATATCTGATTGGACATGAAACACCTAGACCGTTAATGGTTTTCACTGAAGTCGATGTACTTTGGCTGTTACATTCATTTCCCTCTTACATATAAGTTTGTTGCTTCTCACGCATTCGTCCACCACTTCCCTCAACACTTCTTTGAGGAAATTTTCATTCGAATAAGATCTAATTACATGACAAAAAATTATATGACAAGTACAATACTACATATTATCACTTTAAGATTGTTCATCATCGCACAATAAATGCAACGTGCCCGTCAAGTGATCTCACTAGAAGTAATTGAACTGAGTTCGGACTAAAATTTTTGTTTCGTTTAATGATTTCATGAGCTTCTAGCAATGTTTTTTCTCCTAGGCAGTCTAGAGTTTCCTTCCCACCTCATGTTCTGATACAGATGTCTTCTTCCTCCAATTCTATTTCCTTTTATGGAGGCAACACTTCAGTTTCCCTCTTGCACGTAAGTGTAACAATGTGCACTTCAGGGAAATTATGGCCGAATCAAATTTGATCGTATTTAAATTAATTATATAGTAAAATTTTATTTGATTCGTGTGATAGATTAGGAATGATGGGATTGGGCGTGAAAATTGAAATGATAATTAATCCTATCACCCATTATATAATGTTTAATTTGACGTGTTATAGTATGATATCTCATGTGATAATATAATATGGTGTTTGGCAGAAAGAATTATAAAATACTAAATTCTGTGGCAAGCAGTACCTGCGTGAAGGAATTTATTAATGTTTTTATTTTATTGAAAACTCATGATTTACTCTTATATATATATATATATATATATATATATATTAAATTTTGTCATTGTTTTACAACTTTACATACATAACCCTTGATAAATTTTTTCTAATACATTAATTATCAATACATATTTTACTTAAATTAAATTAAAACTAAAACTTTGTACCACATACATTATATCAATAAATACTAATATGTTATCTTTGTTTTAGTTAATAATAAAATTAAATAAAAGTGAGTTAATTTAATTTGTGAATGCATTAATTGCATGAAATTATTTTTTTTTAAATTGATTAAGTAGTTAATGTAAGTTGAGAAATTAATTAAGTTTTATATAAAAGGGCATTTTTGATATTTAAAATTTTTGGTGTAGTGGTATGACAACTATCACTTTGAGTCTATACGCATTGCTTATGTAACTTTTTTTTTTTTTTTAATTAGATACACTTGACCCCTTACTTATCTTTTTGTATACATATTGCTTATGTATCATATATTTCATTTATCTTCCTAAACTAATAATAATTTCACTTAATCTATTTGGACTAAGTATTCGGATAAAATTTCCTTATAAATATATATTTTATAAAGGACAAATATTTTCAAAATTTTTCATCGTAATAAATTATTTCTTAATTAAACAAATAAATTTCAATAAAAAATAATTAGCAGCTTAAGTAGTTGGAATTTCAAAGACTAAAGATTAGAATAAATAAATACACAATGTGAAAAGATATTACTAATTTGTTGAACTTAAATTAGCAACTACTGAATCTAAATATTTTTAGGCAAAGATGAATAATTACATCTCCATTATCTTTTACAAAAATCAAACAAAAGTGTATTTATTCATATTTTCTTGAAACTGTGCAACATTCTTTTTTAATTTTTAATTTTTTCTTTTAATACCTATCCATTTTTCAAGAAAAGCCAAGTCTCATTTGAACAGTTAGTTTTTTAGTTCTGAAAATGAATAAAATAAAATTTTCATTATTAGTATCTATTCTGTATATATGAAATGAACTTGCAAAATATTTTTAGTTACAGATTTTTTATTTTTTTTTTGTAAAAAACAATTTTAAATTAACATGTAAAATATTTAAAATATATTAAAAATATATATAGCATGCATAAGGGGTATTTTTATCCTAATAATTAAATCAAGGGGATGAATATTACATATATAGTTTAGGTGAACAAGACTTGGAATATAGTTGAGGGGTGAAATTGCATTTAACTATTTTTTTAAATAATAAAGAAAATAATTCCTAATTTATAGTTTATTTTTACAAATCGTCTATGTATTTTTAAAAATTATACATGCATCAACAAAAACGTCAATATTATTTACATAAATTATTTATAATTTTAAAAATTATACTTACACCCCACAAAAAAATATTAATATCATTACACAAACTATTTTATTTTTTTTAACTGTCATGATAATTTCTATAATTATATAAAAATTAATAATAATGTTACATAATTCATGATGTATAATATAAGGGATAATTACGTTTACACACTTTGATCTATGGTCTATTTACACAAACCACTTATATCTTTTAGATAATTGCACATGTATCCACCAAAATATCATTGTCACTTACACAAATCACTCTTACATTTTTTAAAAAATTACACACACTTCCCCAAAAATATTAATATCATTACACAAACTATCCATACTTTTTTACTGTCAGGAATAATTTTTGTAATTATATAAAATATAAGAATAATTTATATAAATAAATTATAAATTAAGAGTGTAAATGTGATTATTCTTAAAAATAATTATACCAAACAAAAAAAACAATTTAAGAATAAAACCAAAGAAGGCTGAATCTCAGTTTGAACTTGTTCAGCTTTTCACATTTTACCCCTTCCTCAACCTCGTTGTTCGTGTAGCCTGCACCTTTTCTCTCTCTCTCTCATCCCTCACACCACACACACACACACACACACACACACACACTCGTCTGTTTATTTATTTATTGCGGATTGGAGTGAATGTGGAAGAAAAGGGGGGGAGCACTGTTTGGCTGGCACAAAGAGAGAAGAGTATAAAGACGCTGTCTTACTCAGGAAATCCTTTTAGACAAATACTGTTCCTGCTTACACCACCTCACTTTTCTCTCCTTTCTTCTTACTCTGTTAAAAAGCCAAACAAGCGCACAACTCCTCAAGTTATTAGGGCTTTTTCTGCACTTTCCCACCAGCAAAGTTTTTTTTATAAGTATGGCTGTGGCATTTGGTGTTCAATTTTCTGGGAGCAGAGGGTTTTCCTCAAGGTGAGATTTTTATGCAGCTTAAGGTTGTCTTTCTTGTTTATTTATTTATTGTTTTTTTATTTTGTTCATAATTTTGATATGGGTTTTTGGTGATCTTTTGTATGTTGTTTTTTTTTTTTTTATGCTTCACGCAGGTGGGTGGGTTCTTATGATTCTTGCACCTATGCATGCTTTATTCCTTGGTTTCCTTCCATTGTTTTCTTGTTTTGGTTGTTTTTCCTTTCCTCTGTCATTTGCTTTAATGGCATTTTTCTTGCGTTTATTTTGATAAAATAGTCTCTTTTCTTGGGTGGTTTCGTTCTTTCGGAGATTTTCCTCTTGGAAGATGGATTTTGCTCCAGAATAGTGAAGAGAAATTCTCTTAGTAATGTCTTTCTTAAGGTCAATTGTATGAGGATATGATATGTTGCTTGATTGTGTTTATCAACTCTTTTGTGGTGAATGAAGTTGCTTAAGCATCTGAATTCTTGATTTGGAATAATATCCCACGATGTGCTGATTTTATAGATCGGGATGTACTTGAGAAATAACATATTCATGCATAGTTACATACATATAAAACTAATTTTCATATAGTACAATGATAAGAGTATAAGGATATACATGCAGTTTCTGGTGAAGGTTAGGAATGTTGGTATGTGTCTATCAAGTTTTAACAAGTGGATTTGCAAGTTTACATGAATTTGACTGTTTATGAAATCACCTTTTTGAGAATTAAAAGCAAAATGTGCCATCTGCTTCGCAGCACAAAAAAAATAAATAGTTGATGATTGATATACTTGGAATTCGACATAGACCATGATTTTAGATTTTGGCAATGTTTAATGTTGTTGAAATCTTGAGGTGTTGGCGAAACACAATTGTCTTTTTACTCTGTTATTCGAGGGAGTCTCTTGAAGTTAGATGAGACTTTTCTTATTCTAGTGAAAGGCGAAGAAACACCAATCTCCGTGTAGTGTGGATCCAATACTTAAATACAGGATAAAGTTGAGATCTTTTAACTTTAATTTGTGAAAATAATTTCGTTGTTCTTGTTCTTCTATTTTTGCTGACGTAAGAAGGGTGGCTCCGCGTATCTAGGGTATGTACGTGTTTCGGATAATTTTTGTGCATGACGTACATTTGCGACAGAGATAATGAACATTTGTTCTTCTATCCTTATGAGTAGTTGCACTGTCAATACACCTCTCACTTGCAAGATCAATCCTATATTTACCTTAACTACTTCTTTGACATTTTAGTATCATTTTACATTCAGCATAAGATTGGTTTGCCTTGTTTATACTTGATTATGCAAGTAAGTTCAGTTTGAAGCCTATACCAGTATATCAAGACATAATCTTTGAATTACGTATTACAAGTTACTAAAGTGCCCTAATGTTACTTGTCTGTCTACCTGTTTGTCCAGGCCACGAAGTAGCTGCAAGATCTCGGGTGATTGGAGCTGTTCGGCGACTACATTTTAGTAAATTGGTTCTTTAGGGCAAGATGTAGATCGACAAATAGTATATTATTATTGATGACGGGGAATGAAGCCATTGGTCCGGTAAGCATGTGATCTATTGTAACATATGGATAACTCCCATAGTGGGATTAACATGAAACTAATTTCTAGTTTTGGCGTTTTTGGCTATTAAAACATCTTGTTGGTTGATTTCATATTTGTTTCACTCCTTTACTGCATGGGTTCCCATATCCATCTAACGCTGATTACCTAAGATGCACGTGAGTATGTATAAGTTAGAAGGTTCTATTGCTGAATGCTTTAAAGGGCTCGATCCTGCTGCTCACGTGACACTTAAGGTGACTTTATTGCCGGAGGCTACTCTTACCTGACAATTCATTTCCGTGCTTTGAGTAATAGGTTTATCAGTTCAGGGATAAAAAATGAACAGCATTTTATCAGTTGGTTCTTGCTGTAATATGATAAAGAAAGCAACAAAACAAGTGTTTCATACAGAAAACTCCTGATGAGTCACTCTTAAGTTTCAAGAAGATGATTCTTGGTGAGTTCCGGGCTCTGTGTTTGCAGAAGAAATTCTTGGTGGATCTCGGGACTCGATTACTGGGAAGGCAATTCTCAGTTTGAGTCCTAAAGTATCACACTCTTTTGTTCCAACGGGATGGTGGTTTCCCACTCCGAGAATGGGAAAATCACTCCGTGTGTTTGGATCTCATTAAAACGGAAGGGTGTGATGTATCTCGCCTCAAAGGCTCATAACTCACCAAGAACAGTCATATTTGATACTTGATGTTTGTTTCTTGGAGATACAATCAATATCTTCTTCAAGGTTTCTTGTAATGACTGAAGTAGTTATACGGCTTTTAGAGTTGCCGGTGAATGGTGATGGATTGTTGAAATGACTTCTTTCCTGTGAACATTCACTTCTCATTGAACGTATATGTTCAGATCTTCTAATTTATGCTACGGTGTGTATTCAACTTGGTTGAAGATGGAGCAGTGTTTTCCAGATGACTTTCATCTCTCATCTATGTTGGAAACCTTCGTGGGAAATGTTCGTAAGGATAAAATTTAGATAGGTTTGAACTAATTACATGACAAGGATATTATATTTTTCGTACAGTTCAAGAGTAAGTATAATTATCTTTGCAATGTGAATAGTTTGATCCCATCAAATTTGGCCAGGATAAGAATTTTCTATTTAATACAAGTTGGCAAAATTCAACTTGTGTGTTGATGCTGGATCTTGAGAGTTACAACATGAGTTTTATACCCACATTTCCAATCCTACTAGGTTTGGGTTTAGATGAGTTTGGTCGGGGAGCAAAAAACTTTAATGTTTGATAACTTAATAACAGCTGGTTTTTTGAAGTTTGATATAATAACAAATACTATTTTGATTTTAACGTGTGTCTAACAATGACTTCATTCTGTTAGCTTTTATTAGATTTTTACTCAATTGTTTTGTGGTGAATTGATCAAAATATTATATTGGATTATAAATTATAAATTTATATATTTTAAGAATTTTAAATTTTTTTTATGAAATAATATGTTTCATAAATTATTTATTTTACTCACCTTCAAATATTTTTAAATGAATTTTTTCTTCTAAATTGTAAGGTAAATTCGTAATTTTTACCTCATCATCTTGGGGCTATATGATTATTTCATTTAAGGGGGATATTTGAAAATTTTAAAACGAGAAGTTATTCGTAATTATATTAAATTTTAAATCTTAGGAAAGATAACTGTAATTTATTCTAAAAAATAAAATTAAAAATGGAACTACCCTTGCACCATTACTTCTAATTGATTAAATGTGTTACTATTTCCTTGGTTTGCCTAATGACATAATTGGCAAAAAAAAGATTAAAAAAAAATTAAATAAATGCTTTTTGCAATGAGGGGGAAAATGGGAAGAAGATATACCTCTATACTCTATAGTATAGTCAAGTAATAGAGTTCTCTATTGGAGCGTTGGAGATCTATCACGACATGTTATTAAGTATTAGCGGTTGTGGTATGCAGTTTCTACGTTCGTATAATGAATAATTTTTACGTTTTAAATATATATATATTATAAATAAAATAGAATATATAAATCAATATATTATATTTAAAAATAAAAAAAATGAAGAAAAGAAAAAAAAAATCAACGTAAGGACAATGCCAAAAAATTAGTGTGGTGTTGTAAAACATCGTTTGTGAGTGAAAAATGCATTTATTTTTATATTGTATAGATGAACGTCATGTGCCCCTTTTTGAGTATTAAAACATGTCATTGTAAACCATAATTTAGAAGCGGGATGCATGTCAAACACATGGATATGACGCCAATGTGTAACACCAAAAATAGAATAAAAAATCCTTCATCTTGCTCGAGTTGCACTACCGACTGCCATTCGAGGGGGGGTAAAATCTAACCTAATTATGTTCTTTGTAAATATTTAACCAAATTGGGTTTCGTTATTTTCTTTTTGAGAAGATCAAATGGAAAAGAAGGCGCGACACCCCCACAAACACGTCAAGAACAGTTGTGCCTGCACCATGTTACCAACTAGGGTTCATATAGCTGACATACTTTTGTAAAAATCAAACTTAGGTTAGGACGACTGTTTAGCCACACAAAATGCTCTGACAAGAATTTAGATTCACAATGTGAATATGACAACGTTCGACCATAATTACTAGAGTTTTTATGTTTGTAATTGCCAATTAAGCTTGACTTCAAACGAACTAAGTTGGTGCTAGAATTATGGCAACATCAATTAGTGGGACTTGCATTATTATCAGATCATATGGTAATAACACTTAATAAGTAATAATTGTTCTATAATTGCAATATGAATGGGAGTATATTATGGATTAGATTAATTAAATGCATATGCTTAGGCATTCAATTATTTTCGAACACAGATAGCTCAATGGAATTAATGTAAGATTTTAATGAATTTGTGTGTCCTTCATGTGTGTGTTGTGCTTGCTCAAATTGTAATCAATTGACAGATGTACAGACAATTATTCTTAGTAATATATACATTGGAATTATTATTAATTAACATTTCAAATGTCTTAATTATTACACCTAAAATAGAACTATTAACACGCTCCAGCTCGATTCTTGATTGACACACGTTCCAAGAGTGATCGAGCAGGGATTTAATGTGTTTTCTGGAACATCGAGTCTAAAGACTGCTTAATTTTTATTTTTTATTTTCATTTTACTTTTTTTTTCTTAAATTTGAGTATATTTTTTCCCCACATAAAGAGGCATGAAATATTATATGGGCTTCCGAAAAAATTCACGTTTGCAAATAAAGTAATAGAAACTGAAAAGCCTCAAAGTGGAATTAAGCAAAAGAAGTCCTGAAATGCTGCTTTTTGGTGCAATCTAAGCTATATATGTCAATGTAATTGATGCATAACCCAATGAATCAAATTTGAGACAATTTTTTTATTTTTATTTTTTGTTTAAACCACGCAGGGGTGGGAGTTTTTTGGGTCTCCGTTTATTCTTTATTCAGAAATAAAATATAACTAAATTTATAATTGGGAGTACTAACTCCCTAGATCGCATGGGAAATTATAAATAAAGAGTACTAGTCCCTTACAAATAAGCAATAAAGCATAAAAACGGATTACTACTCCCTTACAAAAAGTTTTTTAGGTATACTGTCAAAAATGAGAATAAGTTGGAGGTGATAATCCAACATGTCAAAAAGTTTTTATCAATTTGCTCGAATCATCGGGCCGAAAAAATACCTTGTGTCCTTTTTTTTTTTTTTTTCTTTCAACACATGCACATCGGTGAGGATCTTCGATCAATTTTTGATTATATTACACCAATAAATGAGTGATACGGTTTTTTTAAAATTAAAAAATATAATTAATTTATAGGATAAATTACAATAAGCTCTATTGAGATTTGTCATAATTATAAATATCTCTTGTATTTGAAAAATTATGAATATCCCTTGGAATTAATGTCCGTCTAATAAATACTCTTTTTTGACAACCCATTGTAGAGGGATATTTGTTGGACAATTATTAATTTTAAAGGGGTATTTGTAATTTACAAAAAATTAGAAGTATTTATAATTATGAAAAATAAAAAAGCACTATCTTTTGTAAAATTACAGTTACACCCATCGCAGAGTGAAAGTGTAATGATTTTCACAGAGTGTTTGTGCAAGCTCTGCATCTGAAAAGGGGTGTATTTATATTTTTTTAAAAGGTAGGAGATATTTGGTATTTTGGCCTAATATGAGAAGGTGTCGATGTAATTTATCTATAGAAATATTCTTTTATATTTAGCTTATAATTCTATTTTCTCAAGCAATATATATATATATATATATATATATATATATATATATATATATATATATATATAACACTGATCATTGATCAGCTCTCACATGTTTTTACATTTATGGTTCTTTCAATTTCATACATTTCAGATTAAAGAAGAGGTAAAGAAATTAAACAGTGAAGACTTACCACAAATGAACTGAATTGACAGTAATATAATGTAAAAATCTCATTTAATCTGAAATGTTGATCCGTAAACGCTGGAACACTATATTTTATTCTGCAATATTTATTCTCATATGATTTCAACCCAGACATTTACTACATCGAATAAATAGAATAACAAATGAAAATGATGAATAATACAAACTCGAACAACACGCCTGAAAATATATCACATAATTAACAAAAGAATTCATGATCCCCTTCACTGATCAGAACCTGGAACGCTTGCACTCAGCAGATGTTCCCTGAGGAAACCTCCGAACATCAGCGCAGTAGTTGTAAATCATGTGTTTCTGTTGGACCCATCTCATTCTGTTTCTTCCCTTAGCGTCCAGCTCCTGAGTCTGAGATTGGAAGCCACATGACTCGCCTGATGATCTTCCCACGGGGCACCCATCGATCTTGAAATTCCTGTAGTAGGCCACAAAGGGAGCCCTGGTCCAGTCCGTCTTGACCCGCCCGCCCTGTGTTGCCCAGTCATCTGCGTTCCACAGGCTGCACAGTACTCTCATGGGCTGGCTCGTGGGGAATGGGATTCCAATGGACTTGTGGTTGTTGAATACTCTGATGGGACTGTTGTCCACCAAGAATCTGAAATTTGAGCCGAATTTTCGCAGTTAGAAGCTGATTAGTGAATGCAAATGAGAATAGTGGATGAAGCTGAGGTTTGTGAAAATTACATGATGCGTTGAGGATGCCAGACGATGGAGTAGGTGTGGAAAGCTGCAGTTGGATCGAACCAGAGATGGAACTGCTGTTCCTTGTCTCCTTTGCCTCCCGCAATAAACATTTGTGTGCACAGTGTATGGCTCTCCGCTCACATTGCCCAGAAACTCAAAGTCGATTTCGTCATGTCCTTCTCCTTGAGATGCTAACTGCGCATACAAAGAAACAAAACACTTCAGAAACCAATTCTGTGTATAGATGAATTTGAGAGTTAATGAGAATTAAAAGAAAGCATTGAAGACTGACGAAGAATGTGGTGACGGTTCCAGCAGAATTTCCAGGAACAAGCTTGAGTTGCAAGTCGAATCTTCCATACAAATACTCATTCTTGGACTGAAATCCAGAACCCGATTGCTGGTCCAGCGACAGGGACAGGCCCCGTCCGCCTTCAAGTATCTTGGCACGGCCATCACCCCACGTAATTTCAGCGTCCCTGTAGAAATTGCCTGCTGAGGGACCTGCGAAACAGGCCAACACCACAAAAGCTGAGAGCAGCACTGAATTCGCTAGCAATTTGGGATTAGAAAAGACGCCCATTTTTCCGGTAATTCGATGCAGAGATGAGAAGTGATTAATTCTTGAATGTGGTGTTGGTTATGCATGAAACCCTGAGTATATATAGAGGGGGTTCGGGCGGCAGGAACTTAGTTCGTCATGCAGAGAACTTGTGAGCTGGATGGCAGTAGGTGGAAGCTGGCCAAGTCTCTATTCTACAACAGCAGACAGAATAATTATACGCGGCCAATGGGTCCTGGAAATTATATAATTTGATTGGGCCGGGGCCTGGAGAGATGCATGAGGAGATTCCGACCACCGAAGACGAAACGTACGGGTAAATTTAGGGAATGTATGTTTGTGGTGGATTTACTTTTTTGTAAATTTGTGTGTGTTTTGAGGAAAAAACATTTCGAAATCGGTTCGACCAAATAATTCAGTCATAAAACAAAGTATATCATACTTATTTTGTGATTGATCACTTTTTTTAAATTGTGCACCAATCACATAACAAGTGTATTGCACTTGTCATGTAATTGGTTCAAATTTAACCGAAGCTGATTCGAGTAAGAATTTTTTGTGTTTTCAGTATGAAAATATATGCATCTGTTTGCTCTTATTCTTACATATATCCTCCTTGTTTGGAAATTACCAATCCCCCTTAATTTTACCGACTATCTAATAACTATTCCAATCTATTTTACATTTTCATCTATTTTGGTAAACTAACTAAAATATCCCTGTGGGTTATCAATTATAATTTTACTTCTTTTTAAAAAGTTTCTGAATTTTTTTGTGGATTAATTGGATATCTTTTTTATAATTTTTTTCATCTACCTCGTTCGTTTTGCTTAATATTTTTTTTGAAGAAAGAAAAAATATAAGAAGGGCAACAGTAACAATTCCAAACTCCTGTAAAAAACTATATAATTTCATTAAATATTAGGTAGTATTTATAATTTTTCAAATAATAAAAAAGTATTTATAATTATGTTAAACTGTTGATTATAATTTAGCCTTGATCTTTTCTTGACAGGAATTTAGCCTTGATCTAATGTGATCAAACGTTTACAAACACTTTGGAAACAAATCTGATGAGTGGTTATTATTTTGGTAAATCATTATCTATAGTAAATTTATAAATAAATTATTAGGATTTTGGGGCTTGATATATAAACAAAATTAAACCTGTTTAAACAATAATTTTTTAATTGAATTTATTTAGTAATTCAGGACCTCTCCTTTTGAATTAAAATTTGTCCCGTAATTTAGATATATATTATTATTTATTGGTAATTGCATCTATATTCCCTAACTTATAGTTTATTTACAAAAATCACTCCGTCTTTTAAAAAATTACACATACGTATTCACTTAACATCATTTACACAAATCAATCCTATTTTTTGGAAAATTACACCCTTCAAAAATGTCAACAATATCAGACAAATTATCTTTATTTTTTGACTGTAGGGATAGTTTTTATAAATATACAAAAAATTATGAATAATTTTTATAAATAAATCATAAATCAGGATGTGTAAAAATAAATATCCTTATTCATTTGATTGTTTGCCTGAACTCAGAAGTAATGATGGTTCCCATCTTTGGAGCTTCGGGGGGCTCCTGCTAATCAGTGAAGAAGCATAATTTGGAGGATGGTACCGACGATTCGGTTGGTGGTATTTTATTCGATTCAAACACACCCTTAATGTTTTTTAAAAAAAAATTATATTGATTAATTATTATAATTAAAAATAAAAAATTATGATGGGTACTAATTAAATTACGTTTGTGTAATGATTATTAGTCTTTTTATTTATACAAATGAGATCGAAATATTAAGGGATCATTACACTCCTCTACCATTTTTCTGAAGTTCGGTGTAATTACCTACACGTAGATCCCATGTGATTTGAAAAATTACATCTAGCACATCTGAAACTTGTTTCCGTCAAACAAATAAGTCCATTTGTTAGCAAAAATTTACCAAAATATTAATAAAAAAATAAAAAAATCTATATTTACCTCGATTGACTTATTAGTATTGCAGGTCAAAACAATTTTTTTATGACCAAATTACCCTCTATGTCTTCACACGTTAATGCATATGAGGAGGATACCTTCACATTTATAAGGATAGTTTAGTTCGAAAAAAAATATTTGACCTACAATAAAGTCAAAGGGTAAATATCAATTTTAATTCAGTTTTTCTGTTAATATCAACAAATTCATTGAATTTTAACTAACATAAGAACTTATTTGTTAGACGAAAATAAATATCAAGAGGTCTACATATAATATAACAAACTTTAAAGAGGAGAGTGTAATTATCCTAAATATCATCTATCGAACCGTCTAGTAGCTGGTTCTCTCCGAAGTTTCCCTCAGGATAGCTGGAGCTCGAGCGCGAGTTCTATCGGGTAAAGCTAATGATTAGAGGCATCGGGGGCGCAATGCCCTCGACCTATTCTCAAACTTTAAATAGGTAGGACGGCGCGGCTGCTCCGTTGAGCCGCGCTAGGGAATCGAGAGCTCCAAGTGGGCCATTTTTGGTAAGCAGAACTGGCGATGCGGGATGAACCGGAAGCCGGGTTACGGTGCCCAACTGCGTGCTAACCTAGATCCCACAAAGGGTGTTGGTCGATTAAAACAGCAGGACGGTGGTCATGGAAGTCGAAATCTGCTAAAGAATGTGTAACAATTCACCTGCCGTATCAACTAGTATGACAAATTTTTGAGTCTGAGTCCAATTGAAACCTTAAGTTTGTGGTGATCCAGTTCCCTGATGCCCAAGAGGTGAGTTGTTTTCCATTGCAAACAAGAGCCTCCACTATCACGTATCACCAGTCCAATCCCCGCACCACAGCCCAAGGGATGTTCGCAAACGCCCAACACCGACGAGAAAACGGACAACAGTGACAAATGTGTAGGGTTGGCAATTTCAACCCGAACCCGAAAAACCCGCCCCGGACCCGCCCCGTATGGGGCGGGTCTAGGATGCCATTTTTCAGGTTCAGGGCGGGTCTGGGGCAGCTAAACCCCCGGTCGGTCTGGGGCTGGTTACGGGTCCTGTCTCGAACCTGCCCCGGCCCCGGTCCAACCCCGCCTATTTTTTTATTGTATATTATTAATATATATACAATATATTATAAATAAAAAATTATCTTATTATATATATATGAATCCTAAATAATTTTTGCATATACCCAACTGTATATAAAAATACCAAAAAAAAAATTAGTTGATAAAAAGTTTAATAATTTAGATGAACGTATTTTTTGTCTTATCCAATTCATTTTATATTGAAAATTATATTAAATTATTTAAATCTAAACTGATATTATTTCTTAAAAAAATATTAATTTAATATATATTTTGTATAAATTAATTAGGTCGGGACGTGGCGAAATTTTTAGCATAGCGAGGCGAGGCGGGGGTGGTTATGTGGCTGGCAAAAATTAAATTAGGCGGGTCTGGTACGGGTCCAGGCGGGCGGGGGCGGGTTATGGGCTGACAAAAATTAAATGGGACGGGTCTGGTACAGGTCCAAGCGGGACGAGGGAGGGTTATGGGTCTGACAAAAATTAAATGGGGCGGGTTTTGAATCCGGGCGGACCCGTACCAGACCCGCCCCATTGCCATCATTACAAATGTGTGTTTCTCATCTTCATCTTCCTCCCCTAAACGGACATCCGGCCAGAATATCCACCCTTCTCTTTTCATGTACTTTTGTTTTGGCTAAGAAACATAACATTTCTAGGAGGGGTTAAATGCAATTTACCCTTCATGTAATAATGAAAATAAGCAAATTACGTAAAACGATCTTCTCTGAGATTTGACATAATTACGAATACTCTCTCGTTGTTTGAAAAATTACAAATACCCCCTTGATTTTTGATGAAATTATTTAATCCTTGGATGGAAGTATGCTATTTTCAATTTTGCCTTTACAGTATTCTTTTTATTTTTCTAAAAAAAAGTTAAAAACTTATTAAAAAAAATCAAACGGGATGGATGGAATTTTTTTTTTAAAATTATAAACAAAGTATCCATTCAATCCATAAAAAATTAAAAAAAAAAATTAATACAGTCGTCACATAATTTAATTAAGGGTAAATTACATCTACCTCCCCTGAGGTTTGTCATAATTACGAATATCCCTTCGTTGTTTGAAAAATTACAAATACCCTCCTAATTTTAACGACCATATAACAATTACCTCAATCTATCCATTTTTTATAGTAATATGACCAAAATACCCTTATGAATTAAAAAATTATAATTTTATTTATTTTTTTTTAAAAATATTTTCTTATCGACTAAGGGGATAATTTTTTTTTATAATTTTTAAAAATTTTTCATCCATCCCATTCAATATTTTTATAAGATTTTAATTTTTTAAAAAAAATAAATAAATACAGTAAGGGCAAAGTTGACATTTCTATATCTCTTTCAAAGGATTATATAATTTTATCAAACATCAGGGGGTATTTGTAATTATGTCAAACCTCAGGGGAGGTGGTTGTAATTTACCCTTTAATTAAATATGAGTGAACCCATTCTGTAATATTTATTATTGTGATACAATCGAAAACATTTACAATATTGAATAAAAAGAATAACAAATGAAGATGAATACAATTACTCAACTCAACACACAAACCACACAACTTTCAGCACTGAATATTCATAATTCTTTGCCTGATCAGAACCTGGAACGCTTGCACTCAGCAGACGTTCCCTGAGGAAACCTCCGAGCATCAGCGCAGTAGTTGTAGATCATGTGTTTCTTTTGGACCCATCTCATTCTGTTTCTTCCCTTAGCGTCCAGCTCCTGAGTCTGAGACTGAAAGCCACATGACCCGCCTGATGTTCCAACTGGGCATCCGTCGATCTTGAAATTCCTGTAGTAGGCCACAAATGGAGCGTTTGTCCAATCCGTCTTCACCCGCCCGCCCTGTGTTGCCCAGTCATCTGCGTTCCACAGGCTGCACTGGACTCTCATGGGCTGGCTGGTGGGGAATGGGATTCCGATGGACTTATGGTTGTTGAATACTCTGATGGGACTGTTGTCCACCAAGAATCTGAAATGAGCCGAATTTTCGCAGTTAGAAGCTGATTAGTGAATGAAAAAGAGAATAGTGGATGAAGCTGAGGTTTGTGAAAATTACATGATGCGTTGAGGATGCCAGACGATGGAGTAGGTGTGGAAAGCTGCAGTTGGATCGAACCAGAGATGGAACTGCTGTTCCTTGTCTCCTTTGCCTCCCGCATAAACGTTTGTGTGCACAGTGTATGGCTCTCCGCTCACATTGCCCAGAAACTCAAAGTCGATTTCGTCATGTCCTTCTCCTTGAGATGCTAACTGCGCATACAAAGAAACAAAACACTTCAGAAACCAATTCTGTGTATAGATGAATTTGAGAGTTAATGAGAATTAAAAGAAAGCATTGAAGACTGACGAAGAATGTGGTGACGGTTCCAGCAGAATTTCCAGGAACAAGCTTGAGTTGCAAGTCGAATCTTCCATACAAATACTCATTCCATGCAGAGAACCAGTGAGCTGGATGGCAACTGGCGGAAGCTGGCCAAGACTATTCTATAACAGCAGACAGAATAATTATACGCGGCCAACGGGTCCAGGAATTATTATTTGATTTGGTTGGGGGCCTGGCGAGACGCAAGAGCAGATTCTCACAGGAAAATTCAGGGAATGTATGTTTTTGGTGGACTGACTTTTCTGGAAATGTGTTTGTGTTTTCAGTAGGAAACTATATGCATTTGTTTGCTCTTATATTTCCATGTTAATTATTTTTAATTATATTTTCAAATAATTACCACTTGGTTTCAAATTAAAGTATGCCTTTTAAGAAATAATGCTCAACTTTTTAGAGTTATTTATTTATATATTCAAACACAAGTAAACCAGTTCTATTGTCCAACTAATGCCAATCGATGGACTTAAAATTATGTCTGGTTAGGTTTAGACTAATTATTATACTTATCATATATGATTGATGTACAATTTAATAAGATTAAAAAATCATACATGATGTCAATGAAGTCTACCTTAGTTGGCGAAGTTGAGGCTGATGTCATGGGTTCAAACCTTACTTTATGCGTGTGATGTTGTTTCTACGGAATAGTAGGCGTATTATTTCTACTGAATACTAAGTGGGTTTTTACAGTAATAGTAGGTGTTGGTTAGATTCAGAGTATGATTATTAATGGTTTGTTAGATTGATAAGCGACATGAATAATTGTAATCAATTTATTTCAATTAATAATAATCCATCTCTCTTACTTCAAAAAAAATCACACATGATAAATATATTATGCTTATTGTGTTATTTACAACAAGTTTTTCTAAAATTTGACATAATTAGAAATACCATTCGTTGTTTGGAAAATGACCAATACTCTCCTTCATTTTACCTTCTGTCTAACAACTATCCCAATTTGTTTTAAATTTTCTAATTAAATTGTCCTTGTGGATTATAAATTATAATTTTACTTTTTTTTTTTGAAATTTTTTGAATTTTTATGGATTAATTAAATATTTTATGTTATATTTTTTGTTTTCCATTCAATATTATTTACCCTTGATCTAATGTGATCAAACGCGATTTGAATAAAATTTGTTTTGGCCAGACTTATATGTCGAAGTTTTTACCTTAATACCAAAGAAACATCGGCAAAAGACGTTTACAATTTATTTTGGTAAATCATTATCAATATTAAATATATAAATTAATTATTAGGGGCTTAAATATACTATCATCCAGTGTTTTTTAATCTATATGAACAGAACTAAACCTATTTTACTGAATTTATTTAGTAATTCAGGACCTCTCCTTTTGAATTAAAATTTGTTGGGCAATTTAGATATATATTATTATTTATTGAAATAATTATATCTATATTTTCAACATATATTCTATTTACACAGACCACTTCATCTTTAAAAAAGTTACACATACATATCTAGTTAATCAATGAAGAAGCATAATTTGGAGGATGGTACCGATGATTCGGTTGGTGCTATTTTATTCGATTCAAACAGACACTTAATGTTTTTTTTAATAATTAAAATAATTATATTGAAAGTTGATTAAATGCATCAAGAACTACATAATAAAACATACAACGTTAGAAAACAAACAAACAAATTATTACAATGACCGACGGTCTCATTTATACCATGTCAATTAATATATAGGAGTATAATTCGTTATTATGATTATTTATCATAATTAAAAGTAAAAAAATTATGATAAATATTAATTAATTACACTTGAGTAATGATTATTAGCCTTTATTTATATAAATGTAATGAAAATATTAACTGAGGCAAAAAATTATGACAACTGTTCTAGTCATAGGTAGACTAATAACACATGTTGATTAACCAGCGATATTAAAACTTAAGTTTTTACATCGATTTTATTTGATTCTAATAAATAATATTAGTTTTTCATGATTTTAAGTCTTAGTAATTTATAATGCATGGATGGATTGAAGAAGTTTAACATTTAACTATAACTAATAATTATGATTAAAAAATAGGATAAATTACAATAACCTCACCTATGATTTGGCATAATTACGAAAACCCTCTTATTGTTTGAAAATTTACAAATACCCCCTGATGTTTGATAAAATTATATAATCATTGGATGGAGGTATGAAATTGTCAACTTTGCCCTTACTATAATTGTTTTTAAAAAATAAAAATTTATGAAAAAATCGAAAGGGATGGATGAAATTTTTTTAAAACTTATAAAAATATAATCCACTTAACCCATAAAAAGAATTAATTTTTTTAAAAAGTAAATAAAATTATAACTTTTAATCCACATGGACATTTTGATCAGTTCACTATAAAAAATGGATGAAAACTTAACGAATTGGGCTAATAGTTAGACAAACATTAAAATCAAGGGCTATTGATAAATTTTCAAACAATAAGGATGTATTCATAATTTTGTCAAACCTCAGGGGAGGTTATTGTAATTTACCCAAAAATAATAGTTATAGTAAATAGACATTAACTATGATCTTACAAAGGTTGTTGGCCGTAATTTTTGCCAGCATGGTTAAAATATTTAGTCATGACAAAAATAAATTTCATGATGGATAATTTAAATTTTTGCATTGATTTTTGTTTAACTATAAATAAAAATAATTATTTACCATAATTTTTATTCATAACCAATAAAATTATTGCCACTAGTAAATTTTCTTCTAGTGGTGAGACTTTAGCTCAAGACCCCACTACCCATCATATTTGGTTTGGTAAGGCTATCACACGTAACCAAAGTCATAATAACATTGATTTGTCAAATTTTTTAAGTCATTTTAATTTACAATGTATGAAATAATTTATTTTTTACTTGTTCGGATCTAACTCGATCGAATCTGAACCAATTAATAGCAAGTGCAATACACTTGCCATGTGATTGGTGTACTATTCAGGGAAAGTGATCAATCACATGGTAAATGTGATACACTTATTTTGTAATTGATTTAGTTCGATCAAACCTGATTTGAGTAAGAATTTTTTATATGATTGAACCCCTTTTCAACTATAATTTCCCATGTTGGAACAAATTTAGAAATATTCTTTATTTAGCTCATGAGAGTTGAAACGTTGCATTCATTCTGTAATATTTATTAGGGTTAAATGCAAATTATCCCTGTGTTATATGAAATGAGCAAATTATCTCCTTGTGCAAAAAAAATAAAATAAAAAGCAAATTACCCCCTGTGTTTTTCATAATAAAACAAATAAGCTCCTCACGCGATTTTGTTTCATTCACGCGCTTTTTTATATATATTTTAATTAATTTTTAACTTTTAGTTATAAAATTATATTGACATCCTTATTAATAACCGTTAGATCTGACTGAATTTAAGGCTCAAATTTAATTAATAAGATCAATAGTCCAGTCTCTACTAAATTTGATTAACGATCTAAATTAAAAACTATATTTATAATATATATATATATATATATATTTACATAAAATTTAATTAAAAATATATGTATGATATATTTTTATTATAAAATTATATATATATATATATAGAGAGAGAGAGAGAGAGAGAGAGAGAGAGGAAGGCGGTGCTGGCGACGAGGGGAGGGGGAAGGGGAGAAAGTGGGGCGCCTACAACGGGGGAAGGGGGGGGGGCAGCGATGGGAACTAGGGGAGACGGTCGATACGAAAGGGGAAGAAGGTGGGGCAAGTGACGGGGAAGGAAAGGAGGAGGGCTGGGGCAGGCTTTGGGTGGGGGGGCGGGCTAGGGCGCCGACGACGAATGGGAGAAGGGGGGGATGGGCAGGCAACGAGGTTGGTGGGTGGGGGTTGTTTGAATTTCTTATTTTATTTTATTTTTGACATAAAAAATATATATTATTATAAATATTATATATAATTATATTAGTATATATTATATTTAAATATAAAATAATATTTTATTCTTAAAAATAAATTGAAATCGCACGTAATGCGCGTGTAGTGCACTTTCAAGATCAAATGGATAAATTATTTTATTTTAAAAAATACAGGGATAATTTGATTTTTTTTCATAGAAAGGTATTTTTACACATTTCTCGTATATCTCCGCATGCATTTTCCCCATATTTATTATTGTGATTCAATCGAAAATTTACAATATTGAATAAAAAGAATAACAAATGAAAGATGAATACAATTACTCTACACAACACACAAGCCACACAACTTAGAGCACTCAATATCAGAATTCTTTGCCTGATCAGAACCTGGGACGCTTGCACTCAGCAGACGTTCCCTGAGGAAACCTCCGAACATCAGCGCAGTAGTTGTAGATCATGTGTTTCTCTTGAACCCATCTCATTCTGTTTCTTCCCTTAGCGTCCAGCTCCTGAGTCTGAGACTGAAAACCACATGACCCGCCTGATGTTCCCACGGGGCAGCCGTCAATCTTGAAATTCCTGTAGTAGGCCACAAATGGAGCCTTGGTCCAGTCCGTCTTGACCCGGCCGCCCTGTGTTGCCCAGTCATCTGCGTTCCACAGGCTGCACTGTACTCTCATGGGCTGGCTCGTGGGGAATGGGATTCCGATGGACTTGTGGTTGTTGAATACTCTGATGGGACTGTTGTCCACCAAGAATCTGAAATTTGAGCCGATTTTTTGCAGTTAGAAGCTGATTAGTGAATGAAAAAGAGAAAAGTGGATGAAGCTGAGGTTTGTGAAAATTACATGATGCGTTGAGGATGCCAGACGATGGAGTAGGTGTGGAAAGCTGCAGTTGGATCGAACCAGAGATGGAACTGCTGTTCCTTGTCTCCTTTGCCTCCCGCGTAAACGTTTGTGTGCACAGTGTATGGCTCTCCGCTCACATTGCCCAGAAACTCAAAGTCGATTTCGTCATGTCCTTCTCCTTGAGATGCTAACTGCGCATACAAAGAAACAAAACACTTCAGAAACCAATTCTGTGTATAGATGAATTTGAGAGTTAATGAGAATTAAAAAAAGCATTGAAGACTGACGAAGAATGTGGTGACGGTTCCAGCAGAATTTCCAGGAACAAGCTTGAGTTGCAAGTCGAATCTTCCATACAAATACTCATTCTTGGACTGAAATCCAGAACCCGATTGCTGGTCCAGCGACAGGGACAGCCCCCGTCCGCCTTCGAGTATCTTGGCACGGCCATCGCCCCACGTAATTTCAGCGTCCCTGTAGAAATTGGCTGCTGAAGGGGCTGCGAAACAGGCCAACACCACAAATGCTGAGATCAGTGGAAAGCTGCAGGAATTAGAAGAGATGCCCATTGCTTTGGTAGTTGTACGTAGAGAAAGAGTCGATTCTGGTATGGGGTGTTGATCAAATGCATGAATATATATAAGAGAAAAGCCGTGAGCTGTATAGCACGAAATGGAAGCTGGCTAATTATAAGACTGTTTGAACAACCGCACACAAAATAATTGTATTTGTACGCGTAATCCAATAGGTATGGTATGGTATGGGCGCATGAATGATTAAATTTGGTTGGCTCCTGCCCCGATTTTGACCACCGAAGAAGAATTCAGGCAATGTTTCATGATTTTATTATTAACTTATAAATGTTTCTATATTTCAATCGGAAATTCGACGTATTAGTTTTATTATCTATTCATGTTTTTTTCTACAAAAACATTTTCACAAAACTAACACTGTGTTTTCAAATGCTCAAAATTTTCAAGAAAAAAATATAATATATGTGTATATATATATAAATAAACAGAAAAAAGTTGCAACTTTAGTTTTGTAATTTATAGGAGTGTCATTTTTTTATTCTATACGAATTGATTTTTGTAATTTCACCCTTATATTTTATAGTTGATAGGATGTGTTTGACACGTAAATGCATGCTTAATTTCAATTGTTTTAGAATGAATTTATTACATTGATAATTGAATTATGTATTTTTTAGGTGAAGGATTGTGAATAACCCCATTTGAAGAAAAGAGAGCCAAAAAGCCCAAAATGAAGCCAACAAGTGATTAAGGAAAGATGAAATGAAAACTGACTTGAGCATCTAATAGGGCGTGATCATGCCCTATCCAATGCTCGAGTTTGTTTACACGAAAATAGGCAATTTGGAAAAATTTGTTGCTTCAATTTATTTTCTTTTCCCGACGGTAAGTTGGAAGGCAAAAGATTAGTTTATGTTTTATTTCCTTTTCCAACGTCTCCCTTTTCCAAGGTTGAAGATTAGTAACTAATTCCATATTTTATTACTCTATTAGTTTAGTTCATCTTTCTTCTTCTTTTTCTTAGTTTATGTTTTCTAGGATTTTCTACACTTATGTTGTGTAGCTAAGCCTCTTTTCTGATTCAAGGGAGACGTTGAACCCAATTGTTATGTTTTGAGATCTTAGTCTTTATCTGATTTCACTGAGTATTTCTTGTCTTGATTTATATCTTATGAAATAATTATTATTGATAGATCTGACAATTCGATTCGATATTAATTGTTCTATTGCTATCCATGAGTTCAGTGATTCGTAATTGTCATGAATGAGTGGTACAAGTAGCAACATATTAATTATGTGTTTTGCATGATTTATTTATAGGGACAAGAAAACTAGGTTAGATGATTGCAGCTATCTCAATTATTTGATCTAGGTTCAACTGTTTTCATTGATGCACATGCTATTATTGAATTGATATGGAACGCTATCGTGCCCAGTCGTGAGATAATAAGTTTTGGCTTAGATGCTTGAGTCAAGTCAATTACAATAGGAAAACAGGAATTTATTATGGCTATCCTAATAGATTTCAAAGTTGAATGCTTAATTGTGAAATTATTCTTATGCGATTAATGATGAACATAATGATTGGGTAACACATTCCCTTGAATCGAAATTCTTACCTCTTGATTTCTTTCAATAATATATCTTTGCCTTTTATTCTATTTCTATTAATTTGTAATGATTCGCAATCCAAACCCCTAGCTCCCCCATTCGGTTACTCAACTGAGACTGAGAAATTAATTCGTAGTTCCTTAGGGATTCGATTTGGTTCCACTACTGCTACAATTTTTGAATCAGTAATTAATTTTGACGGCTTCAACAATCGAACAATAGTTTTTGTAATTTTAGTCCTTCTGCCAAAATTGCATGTGATCTGCACATTACCCAATTAAATTGAGATTTTTAGTCATATAAATCAATTTGTACAGGGCAAAAAAATACTAACGCCCCTTAAGTTATGTCAATAAAATTACAATTTAATTAGGTCATGTTAATATATTACTTGCAATTTTCCTGCCAAATTGATCGAAAAATGATGTGAATTGCTATAATTATAAAATGGCTTAATAACATTTACTACACCATATGTATGGGGTAGTGACAAAATAAGGATAGTATATAAAGAGATGACAATTTATACCCTGGAATTAAATTTTTTTAAGCAATTGTAGGATTTCGGCCACCGGAGCTTAAAAAGTGGCCAGATTTTGCTGACATGGACATTTTTAGAATTTTTTTAAATTGGGAAAATTGCTGACTCAACATAGCTGAAAGAACCCACGCTTCATATATACTGACTAGGCAAAAAAAAAAAAAAAAAAGGTAGATAATTAGTTAATCGAGGCAAAAAAATTCCCCAATTTAAAAGCCCCTAAAAATGTTCATATCAGCAAAATCCGACAACTTCTTAGACTCCGATGGCCGAGGTCCTATAATTGCTTAAAAAAATTTAATTTCAAGGTATAAATTACCACTCCTTTATATATAATTTTTATTTTGCAACTACCCCATACATACGGGGCAGTAAATACAATTAGCCATTATAATTACAGAATTAAATTATGAAAATTAATTTATGCAAAGTTAAAAATACCACCCCATAATTTATAGTATAAAAATTGTAATTTTCCTCAGAAACAAGTATCTCAACGGACCAATAATTGGGAACATGAACTTATAGTTAGGTAGAAATATAATTAATTAAAAATAAGGGGAGGACGCCGTTGTAACAGAAGCAAGATCATGGCCTTCATACTATTGAATTATTATATATATATATTAGCTGCACTTTCTTGGCAGCTTCCCACTACTAGTGCCAAATGCCAATAGTTGATGGATCATAATTTCGAAGGATGGTGGCCCTTGGATTCGGCTGGTTTTCTGTACTATAGCTAAAATTACTTCATATTATCTATACTATTATAAAAGGAAATTCATTTAACGTACAAATTTTAGAATGTTCAAATTTATCCTTCATTTCATTTATTCTCTTTAAAACAAATATGGTCAATTTAATAATTTTAATATTTTTTAATAATTTCATAATTATTTATTTATTTTAACTACTCACTAGTACTCCACATTCATCTCTCACCTTAATTATTCACATTTATTATAATCTATACTTGTACTTTATTTTTTCCATAATTTTTTTATCATCTCTTATATTGATTTTTTTTTGTATGCTCAAAAGAACCGCGTGCAATGAAAACTAGTATAATATAAATATGATTTCCAAGGGCCAAATGCATGAGTTGAATCTATTAATAATTAGTTTATATAAAGGATGAAGTTGTTTTTTTTTTTTAATCAAAGTGGTAATTATGATACTATATTCAAATATAACTTTTTTTCAGTGACAAATATTTTCTTTTTTTATTTTTTTTGCATGAAAATTTTATTTATCGCAAATTGTAAGGGAAATTGTAACACCATTGCATTGATAATTACCAATGAAGGAAAGTTGTCGCAAATTTGGTAGCAAAATGTAGACGAAAAATTGAGATGTATTTTCCATCGCAATTCTGTTGCAAATTTTGCCGAAAGTTCAAGGCAAGAAAAATGTCATTGCAAAATCATCCAGATTCTCATGAAATTGGTCGTTTTGGTACAAAACTAATCCGTTACAAACTTCGTACAATTTCTACGATGAAATATTGATGAGATGTAATAACCCTCAAATTTCTGGCCAATTAGTAGTCACAAATTCCTTGCTATGTTTGTGACTAAGAACACTTCCATTGCAAAGTTTCATCGTTGATTGATAAATATGCGACAACTTTGTGATGTAACGGTCGCCGCTATTAGAATGGGATTTAAAATGGTGTTTGCCGACCGAACATCTGTAAAATGTTATATTCTCTTCCATTGCAAATTCATGGAAAGTTCGTTGCAAGTGTTGGTCTCTATCAGATATTCAGCATCTTCTTTCCTTGTGTTAAGCTTGTGGGTAAATTAAAACCACCTTTATTGAGATTTGACATAATTATGAATACCTTCTCATTATTTGAAAAATTATCTATACTCCCTGATTTTAAGGGTCATCTAACAATTAGTCCAATCCGTTAGGTTTTCATCCATTTTGTGATAAAATGATCAAATGCCCTTGTGAATTAAAAATTATATTTTATTTTTTCTTAATTTGTTTTATTTTTTTATGAATTAAGTGGACAAGTTTTTTATAATTATTAAAAAATATTCATGCATCCCATTTGATTTTTTTATAAGTTTTAAATTTTGAAAAATAAAAATAAAAAAAATAAATAAGGACAAAGTTGACAATTTTATACTTCCATCCAAGAATTACATAATTTTATTAAACATCAAGGGGTATTTGTAATTTTTCAAACAATGAGAGGGTATTCATAATTATGTCAAATATTAGAGGAGATTCGTGGTAATTTACCCTTTATTTAAATTAAGACCAGGGATGCTGGGACCTGTGGCTAGCATGGCTTCCGTTGAATTGCATTGAGTGCCTTGTATATTAGGGGTTGACAATTTAAGAACTCTATTATAGAAATGACAAAATTTGTAACTTATAATTCAATAATTTTTGCAATTATAGGACTCCGACTGCTGTAATTTTATAATTTGCTGAAAATTGCTTACGTGGATGAAATTAGAGCTTTTTACATTGAAATTTTTGTTACGACGCATCTAATCAGTCCCTAGCTATGTAAGTGATGACTAAAATGCATTTAATGTCCCGTATGATTTAAAAGGTGGCACTTTAGGGACTGCAGTTACAAAAGACTGACAATTCAATACCCATAATTCATTACTTTTGTGTAATTTTAATACTCTTTTTTCTTTCCATTAGCTTATAATTATGTGTATTAGTACATAGTTTTAACTTAGTAAATGACTTGTAGGTGTAATACCAAATCGACTGATTTATATATAAAGTATAAGCTAACAAATACTATATAAAAAATAGAAAATAAGTGTCAAGATATACTAATATAGTAATCTAATATCAATGTTTGGAACAAAGTTGATATACAATATAAGGTAAAGTTTTTCACATTCTTACTTTAAATGAGAGAGATCAAAATCTTGTTCATAAACTATTCAACAAGTTTACAAGAACAGGTATCAGCTTCAACTACAGTCCTTAAAATGCTCTCTTCTAATATGAAGGACATAAAAATGCACTTTAAGTCGTCGCTTATGTGGCAAAGGGGCTGATTAAATGTTTGATCAGCAAAATCTCAATTTGGGAGGCACTAATTTCGTCCACGTTAGCGAATTTCAACGAGTTAGAAAAATCTGATAAATGGAATTCTACAATTGTTAAAATTTACTAAATTTATTATATCACTACCAGATGGTATAGTGTAAATGTAGTGGGACCCCATTGCCATCCCTAACTGGCACTAGAAGTGGGAAGCTGCCAAGAAAGTGCAGCTAATATATATATACATTGGAAGAACAATAAAAAATGATATATAATAATAATTGAGCAGTAAGAAGGCCATGATCTTGTTTCTGTTACAACCCCATCCTCCCCTCATTTTTAATTAATTATATTTCTACCAAACGATAATAATAATTAATATAAAAAAAATAACAATAACAAGTACGTCGAATTTCTGATTGAAAAGCCAGAAACCACTTTTATATGTTAATAGGGAAAATTGCATTTTTGGTCCTGTATGATAGGTTGTGTTGTACTTTTTGGTCCCATAATTTACGAGTTTAGTATATTTAGTCCCATAGAATAAGTATTGTAGTTTTTGTCTCATATGATTATAGCATTTAGTTCCATATATATAAAGTTAGTACATTCTGTCCCATAATATATAAAATTGATTATATATTTTGGGACCAAAATGTGCCAATTTTTATCTTATTGGACCAAAAGTGCCAAATTTTATTCTGTGGGCCAAAATTACTACAATATTTATTCTATGAGACTAAATTGTTAAACTTGTAAACTATAAGACCAAAAATACAACACACCATATCATATGGAAGTAAAAGTATAATTTCATCTGAGTTAATAATAAAATTATGGATCCAAATCAAACATTGCCTGAATTTATCCTGTAGGCTTCGGTGGTCAAAATCGGGGCAGGAGCCAACCAAATTTAATCATTCATGCGCCCATACCTACCGGATTACGCGTACAAATACAATTATTTTGTGTACGGTTGTTCAAACAGTCTAATAATCGGCCAGCTTCCATTTCTTGCTATACAGCTCACGGGGTTTCTTATATATATATTGAGGGAATTCATGCATTTGATCAACACACCTTACAAGAATTGACTCTTTCTCTACGTACAACTACCAAAGCAATGGGCATCTCTTCTAATCCCTGTAGGTTTCCACCAAAGTTTGCACTGCTCTCAGCCTTTGTGATCTTAGCCTGTTTCGCAGGTCCCTCAGCAGGCAATTTCTACAGGGACGCTGAAATTACGTGGGGCGATGGCCGTGCCAAGATACTCGAAGGCGGACGGGGCTGGCCCTGTCGCTGGACCAGCAATCGGGTTCTGGATTTCAGTCCAAGAATGAGTATTTGTATGGAAGATTCGACTTGCAACTCAAGCTTGTTCCTGGAAATTCTGCTGGAACCGTCACCACATTCTTCGTCAGTCTTCAATGCTTTCTTTTAATTCTCATTAACTCTCAAATTCATCTATACACAGAATTGGTTTCTGAAGTGTTTTGTTTCTTTGTATGCGCAGTTAGCATCTCAAGGAGAAGGACATGACGAAATCGACTTTGAGTTTCTGGGCAATGTGAGCGGAGAGCCATACACTGTGCACACAAATGTTTATGCGGGAGGCAAAGGAGACAAGGAACAGCAGTTCCATCTCTGGTTCGATCCAACCGCAGCTTTCCACACCTACTCCATCGTCTGGCATCCTCAACGCATCATGTAATTTTCACAAACCTCAGCTTCATCCACTATTCTCATTTGCATTCACTAATCAGCTTCTAACTGCGAAAATTCGGCTCAAATTTCAGATTCTTGGTGGACAACAGTCCCATCAGAGTATTCAACAACCACAAGTCCATCGGAATCCCATTCCCCACGAGCCAGCCCATGAGAGTACAGTGCAGCCTGTGGAACGCAGATGACTGGGCAACACAGGACGGGCGGGTCAAGACGGACTGGACCAAGGCTCCATTTGTGGCCTACTACAGGAATTTCAAGATTGACGGCTGCCCCGTGGGAACATCAGGCGGGTCATGTGGTTTTCAGTCTCAGACTCAGGAGCTGGACGCTAAGGGAAGAAACAGAATGAGATGGGTTCAACAGAAACACATGATCTACAACTACTGCGCTGATGTCCGGAGGTTTCCTCAGGGAACATCTGCCGAGTGCAAGCGTCCCAGGTTCTAATCAGGCAAAGAATGATACTAAGTGCTAAGTGTTGTGTTTGAGTTTGTATTCATATTCATTCGTTATTCTTTTCAATCAATATTGTAAATGTCACCACTGTATCACAAGAATAAATTTTGCAAAATCAAAGGGACTAAATTGCATCTTTTTCAAATTATATATATTATATATAAAATAAATATTTTATTTTTAATACATATTTTATATATTATAAATATTAGTATATATATTATATAATATATTTGTATAAAAGATAATATATTATTCTTAATAACTATTCTTAGTCACAGGAGGGACAAGGAGATAAATTACTTGATTAAAAAAAGATAGAGAGATAAATTGGTATTTTTTTTTTTTTATATGAGAGTAATTTGTACATTTCCCGTATCACAATAGAACTTGCATTTTTCCCAAATTATGAGCCAACTTTAATGTAAGTGAATTAATTAATTATAGTGTTTGTCATATCAAATGAACGATAGATGCATAAAAAATATGAGAGCTGATGAATGATCAATGTTCCACAAAGCACCACATTTGTTAATCATAAAAGAACGTTAGGTTAAATTTTACATTTCCACGGCAGCCAGTTGGGTAGTTCGATTAGAGTGAAGGGTTTTCTCTCCCATTTTTTTTTATGTTATATAATGGCGTCATAATTATGTCGGAAAAAATACAATTTTAGTCTTGCAATTGATGAGATTGACATTTTTGGTCCTGCACGAATTAATTTTCGTAATTTAGTTTTGTAACTTTAAAAATTTGATAATTTTTATTTTTTTCGGCTAATTTGGCCAAAAAATTACATGTGATTTTGCACATGTCTCAATTAAATTGCATTTTTAATTCTTTAACTTAGGGGACATTGTCATTTGTGGCCCTATAACTTAGGAGAGTTGACACTTCTGGACCTACATGAATTTATTTGCAGGACTAAACTTGCAAGTAAATTGTAATTTCTGCCCAAGTTGACAGGAAAAATGATTAAATTTGTCAAAATTATAGAATTACAGAATTAAATTACAAAAATTAATTCGAACATAATTAAAAATGCCAACCCTTATATTACATGACTAAAATTATAATTTTTCCAATTACGGCCGTCGGGTATGAACCTCACTTTTAAATTACAGTTTAATTTATGAATTCTAAGGCTCCAACATAGACGAGACAAAAGCCATTCGGGAAATACTGTTCCTCCTTCAATCTAGTTGAATAACACACCGTATCATAAATTAAAAAATTTGAACCGGGTCGAGCACTTTAAAAGTCGGATTGAATTTTCTTTTTAAATGGTATTTCATCTCTTATTCTATTCAATATATGCATATCATGTGTATAAATATAATATTATATAATTTATTTAAAAATAAATTTTATACATTACATGTATATATTAAATAAATTACGGATAGAAAAACGTTCATAATAGAGAATTCGATCCACTTTAAAGCACTCAATAATATATTAAATCTTCTAAGCGCTGGATGGAAAATTCTTATCCTGATCTGATTCGACTGAATTAATCCAATCATAGAGCGAGTGTATTGTATTTGCTTTGTGATTGGTTACTTTCTCTAAACTATACAACAATCATATGATAAGTATAGTGATTTGTCATATAATTTCTTTAGGTTTGATCGAATTGGATTTGGGCAAAAATTTCCCGCACTGGATGGATATGAAAACCATACAAGTAAAGGAGTTACCCACCATTTGATTCGGGAAGAAGCTTTCTAAGACACGATATTCGGCCTAAAAATAGCCCAACACCCTCCCAATAATGTGGAAAAGTATTAGCCTAAACAATAAGTATAAAAAATATGAAAATTAACTAAAATGGATCAAAAAATTTAAAGAAATGTTAGGATGGTGGTTGAAATAAAGAAATTTCACAATAAACAATGACCCCTCCGGATGAATGGGTTGGTTCTTCTCTTAAGATGAATTGGGCTAAATTACATTTACTACTGTGTTAGGGGTTGACAATGTAAAGACTCCAGCTACAAAAGTGGTAAATTATAACCCATAATTTAATATTTTTTTAGTAATTAGAGGACTTCGATTACTGGAATTGTATAATTCATCGAAAATTACTGACGCATGGATGAAATTGAAGTTCTTAAAATTGAGATTTTTGCTGACGAAACAGCTAATAGCCTTCCCTAGATATGTAAAAGATGAGTAAATTGAAACTTTTTTCTATTTTTCTTTTATGCAGTGTTGTTAGCTTATACTATTACAAATAAATAAAAATAGCATTATACATACAATTCATGATTTACCAAGTAAAAAACAATATATTGATGCATAGAAATTGATGAAATTGCACAAAATTAATTAATTATGGGCATTAATTATCAGGATCAAGTCTTCAAAATACCACCTCTAACATATACGGTTTCAAATACACTTTAGTCATTGTTTACGTGGATAGAGGGCTGATTGGATGCTCCAACAAAATCCCAACTTAAAAAAAAAACTAAATTCATCAAAGTCAGCAAATTACCATGATTTAAAAAACTAAATTGATTGAAGTTTTTTAATTGCTAAAAATTATGGAACTATAGATTATAGTTTGCCGCCCTTGTGGTTAGGGTCGTTAAGATGCCGTCAACTAAGATACATGACAGCAAATACAATTTAGCTAGGTAATTTGAACTGACACGGATATACTTGCAATACTTTTTTTTTTTTTAATTATATTACTATAATGCCAAAACGTTACAGTGGTTCTGCAAAACTTATTCTTGTGATTCAGTCGCGACATTTACAATATTGAATGAAAAGAATAACGAATGAAGATGAATACAAACTCAAACAGCACACAACCCTTAGCATGCACTTAGCATCATTCTCTGCTTGATTAGAACCTGGGACGCTTGCATTCAGCAGATGTTCCCTGAGGAAACCTCCGGACATCAGCGCAGTAGTTGTAGATCATGTGTTTCTGTTGAACCCATCTCATTCTGTTTCTTCCCTTACCGTCCAGCTCCTGAGTCTGAGACTGAAAGCCACATGACCCGCCTGATGTTCCAACTGGGCATCCGTCTATCTTGAAATTCCTGTAGTAGGCCACAAATGGAGCCTTGGTCCAATCTGTCTTGACCCGCCCGCCCTGTGTTGCCCAGTCATCTGCGTTCCACAGGCTGCACTGTACTCTCATGGGCTGACTGGTGGGGAATGGGATTCCGATGGACTTATGGTTGTTGAATACTCTGATGGGACTGTTGTCCACCAAGAATCTGACATTTGAGCCACAATTTTGCAGTTAGGAGCTGATTAGTGAATAAAAATGAGAATAGTGGATGAAGCTGAGGTTTGTGAAAATTACATGATGCGTTGAGGATGCCAGACGATGGAGTAGGTGTGGAAAGCTGCAGTTGGATCGAACCAGAGATGGAACTGCTGTTCCTTGTCTCCTTTGCCTCCCGCGTAAACATTTGTGTGCACAGTGTATGGCTCTCCGCTCACATTGCCCAGAAACTCAAAGTCGATTTCGTCATGTCCTTCTCCTTGAGATGCTAACTGCGCATACAAAGAAACAAAACACTTCAGAAACCAATTCTGTGTATAGATGAATTTGAGAGTTAATGAGAATTAAAAGAAAGCATTGAAGACTGACGAAGAATGTGGTGACGGTTCCAGCAGAATTTCCAGGAACAAGCCTGAGTTGCAAGTCGAATCTTCCATACAAATACTCATTCTTGGACTGAAATCCAGAACCCGATTGCTGGTCCAGCGACAGGGCCAGCCCCCGTCCGCCTTCGAGTATCTTGGCACGGCCATCGCCCCACGTAATTTCAGCGTCCCTGTAGAAATTGGCTGCTGAAGGGGCCGCGAAACAGGCCAAGAGCACAAAAGCAGAGAGCAGTGGAAAGCTGCAGGGATTAGAAGAAATGCCCATTGCTTTGGTAGTTCTACGAAGGGAAAGAGTCAATTCTTGTGTGTTGTGTTGATCAAATGCATGAATTCCCTGAATTTATATAAGAGAAGCTGTGAGCTGGATTGCAAGAAATGGAAGCTGGCTTGTAATAACAGTTTGATCAAACTGCAGACAAAATAATTGCATTTGTACGCGTAAGCCAATGAGTCCGGGCAAGGGCGCATGATTAAATTTGGTTGGCTCCTCGCTAGATTATTTACCACCGATGGCGACGGGAAAATTCACGGAATGTCTGTGCTGGATCTATATATGTCATCTATAAATCTTAATTTTCGTGTTTTCAGACCGAAATTCTACGTATTAATTTGTTTTTCTTGCTTTTTTATACTTATTTTAAAAAAAAAAAAAGTTCAACATAAACTCTCTTTCACAAGCTAGGCCTAAAAGAAAATAAAAAGCTCAATTTTTCTTTAAAAAGAATTGTTTTTATGTTCTTGGAAACAATTAATTATACAAATTAGAGGTGTGAATATCTCAACTGACCAATAACTGGAAACATGATTTTTTTATTTTATAATTTGGAAACATGCATGAACATACTGGTAACAGAAACAAACTCATGGACTTCATAATGCTGAATTGTTATTATATATATTATTTTTGTTGTTGTTATTAAATAATTAGCTGCACTTTCTTGGCAGCTTCTCACAATGCCAATCATTGATTTGAACATTGTCCCGAGAATTCAGAAAACTGTATTATACAGCTACAATTATTTTTATGATAATTCAATATAATTAATTATTAAAAAAAATCAAATAATTTTAAATTAGGAATAATTACACCTCCCGTCCATGAAGTTTTGGTGTAATCAAACGTAAACCTCATGTTGTTTGAAAAATTATATTTAGTACTCTTGATGTTTGTTTTCGTATAACAAATAGATCCACCTGTCAGTTAAAATTCATTAAATTTATTCATACTAACAAAAAAAAAATCGAATAAAAATTCATATTGATTTAGAATTGATATATCATTATGGGTGAAATGATAAATTAACAAAAATAATTGAAACAGGCCTATTAAAAAAATTATGGTGAGTGGTGGACCTTCACCAATTAAACATTCCTCTTTCATTTTTGGTTTTCATACCCATTCAATTTCTCCCTATCCCTTTCTAGATTTATGCATGGATATATAGTAAATGGTCTACCAATGCATCTGTTTAATCATCAATGTAGGTACAAATTAATGAACAATATGCATACTATACATATGGACTGCTCTGAGGATTAGCCACACAATGCTCATAAACCACAATGTCATCAGGGAAAAAAAAAAAGAGGTAAAGTCGTAATACGTGGATACCGTCTATGACTCTTGGACGATAATTTTTTTTTAAGAAAAAATGAAGTTGCAAACGGTATCCGCGATTTTATTATAAAAAAAAAAAAATTGGTGGAGTCGTGAATTTGGTCCATGACATACCATAATATTGTTAATAGGTTTGTTTCAATTATATTTTTTGTTAATTTATTTCTTTTATAATATTAAAATAATTAAATCACGAATTAGGGGTATATATGAATTTTCATCAAACTTTTTTATTAATATCAATAAAATTTGATAAATTTTGACGAACGAAAAATCTATTTGTTAGATAGAAACAATGTCAGGAATAAAAATTTATATATAATTACACCAATTTTTTTTTTTTTTAAAAAGTGGTGTAATTGCTTCAATAAATTATAATATGTATTAAAAAACAATCAACCAAATTACCAAATAAGACACTACTAGATATATACTTGTTATGTAATTATTTATATTTAAAAAGAATGATTAATTATATAATAGATTTAGAGTAAATATTATAATTGGTCCTTTAAATTTGTATATATACCACATTAGTTCCTTTAATATATTTCTTGGCGTTAACGTCCCCAAATTTTAGTTTTAGCCTCATATTGATCTCCTTGACCATTTATACAATGTGCTGATTTTTTCCATTTAGAGGATAAATTGGTCACTTAAATTTGTAAAATAGTCAAATTGATCCTTTTTAGGTGGGAAAATTATTTTACCTTCCGGCCCAAAATGTTAGATGTTGCCCTTGTTGCTCATTTGGCAGCCGACAACATATAGAGATAAATTTAGAAATTCAAATTATTAAAAAAAAAAACCTAAGAGAAATGACTGTTATGATATGTTCTTGTCGCAATTTGACAAAAATACAGTGCTCTTAAACCCAGAAGATGGTATTTTGATTGTGAAAAGGATGGGGTAAGATGTTTATTTTTCATTTTCCATGTTAGTTTAAAATATAAAGATTCATTTAAAGTTTGGGTAAATTGCATAACATCCCCTGTATTTTAAAGACATAGCGAGAAATTCCTCTGTCTTATATTTATAGGCAAAAAATCCCCCATTTTTTTAAAAAGCAGTAAAATACCCATCCCCGTTAGATTTTAACGGAGAGTGATAACCACGCGCCACTGATGCGATTTGGCATCATTTTTTTTGTCTTTTTACTGTTTATTTTAGTTAGTAAATGTCCATTTTGCCCCTTTTATTAGACATTTAAGTTTGTAAATATTTTTTTCACTCTTATTTGGTAAAGAGCATCATTTTAATGAATTACATATTATTGATTAATTTATTTTATCATCTAATTTTATATATTTTAATAAATTATATTTATTTAAATATATTACTAACTAATTAAATTATTATTTAATTTACATATGTTCAATAAATTATATTTATTTATAGAATATATTAATTAATTATTAAAATACTAAAAAAAGTATATCAAATATTTTAAGTTGTATTATTTATCAATAACATTTAAATTAGAATTACTATATATTTTTAATAAAATTAATCTTTATTTTATTACTTTTAAAATTTAAAAAGTTCAATTATTCTTACTTCATTTTAAAAAAATATTTTATTCAAATTCATATTTATTTTATATGTATATATATTTATATATAAAATTAATAAAACAAAATTTTGCCAAAAAAAAAAAAAAAAAGAATAGAGTCTTCTTCTTTGCGATAGCCTCTCTGCCTTCCGTCCACCGCCTCCACTTCCAACCGCCAGCTTCCAGTCTCCTACAGATCTGGCAATGGAAGCCCCTTCGAGATGAGATAGGCTCGGATAGAGGGGCGCAGCAAGCCCCTTTTGCGGGGGGGGGGGCGATTCTGCCGTCGCCCTTTTGCTTGCGTGGGGGCGATGGCAAGGTCGCCATGGAGTTTGGGTGACCTCGCCGTCGCCCAATGTCTATGTGGGACCGTCGCCGCTGCTTATATATGTGTGTGTATATATATATATATATACAGATTTATAATTTTATATATAACTGTATAGATATAAATACATTTATATTTAATATAAAATATATTTTAAAATAACTTTAAATTTGAACCGTTCATTGAAGATCAATGGCTATCATAACAAGGTATAATAATTAATTTTTAAAATTTTTTAACACCGTTAACTTAAGTCTTTAACTAACGGAAGGGGTGAATGTGCTAATTTTAAAAAACACAGGAGTTTTTTTACCTATAAAATTAACACAAAGAATTTTTAGCTAAAATAAAATAAGGGGGTTTTATGCAATTTACCCTTAAAGTTTTTGCATACTGAAAGCCGAAGGATGTGGTGGTTTTGGAGAACGATCTCATGTGCAAAGCTCCAAAAAGCAGAGGCACTTATGAATATACTTTTGGGCTAGCTAGTTTACTTGTGTTTGTGGTGTGGAAAATGTAATACGACGACTAAAAATACAGATGTTGTATGAGGAACTGTTGTATAAATTATGTATGTGATAGGGGAAAAAATAAAACTCCTTATAAAAAGGAAAGATCTCTACGAAAAAGGAAGGAAGACATCGCCATAAAAGGAAAATTCGGAGTCAAACCTGCCGCATTATCACAAGACGTCAAAAAGACAAAAAAACCTTATGTTGATTATTCATAGCCTTGTAACGAGGGTAGGTGAAGGATAAAAATGTATTTCACCTCCACCTACTCGAAATAGCGTAAAGTTTAGCTAGTATAAATACCTCCTCATTTGATAGAGAGAGGGGATTTTTTTTGGGCCGGATTGATTTCTTGTAAGCTACTTAGTGCAAAAGTGTTTAATTACGCCCCTTTAATAAAAATTTAGTTGACTTCGCATTTTCACGACATCAGTATGTAATCTAATGAATTGAACCTGCTTTTAATTAAAATAATTTTTACATTTAAAAATGCCTAAATCTGCCTTTAATTAAATCGCTGGAAAGTTTGTAAAACTACAATAGGACAAAGATTCTGGTAAAAATATGAGTTTGGGACAAACACATGGTCTTAGAGGTAGAACGTGACATGTAACTCTAATAATATTTACAAAATCCAACGACTAAAGGAACAAAATCGCAAAAAAAGTAAAAAATTACAAAACTTATTTGCTTGCCTAAAAAGCTAAGCAACTAAAACACCAAAATATAATTATACATGAAAAAAATTGCATTTAAACCTAACAGAAATAGTCAAGTATTTGTAAAATCTCATAAAACAATCATAAAATTATTAAACTTGAAAAACAACAAATGACAACAGACGTACACTATATGAAAATAAAAAGTCAAACATAGTTTAACATTTACAAAAATTTTAAACTATATTTCCGACATCCAAAACTTTTCAAATTATTCCAACTGACCCACGCAAACAAATAGGATTGGACAAAATTAATATGAAAATTTAAATTTTGACTATGATTAATCAATATTAGCTGTAATTTTATTTATGATAAAAGTATTTATAAAAATTTTTAATTATAACAAATATTTTAGGTTTATTTGTAGAAAAAACGGCTAATAGCCGTTGCAAGGCGCCGTGGATATTAGTAACAACATCACAATATTTTACTTTTATTCATGGTAATTAATCATGGTGGAAAGTCGGCTTAAATGCATTTTTGGTCTCGTAACTTAGTCTATTTGGTGTTTTCATCCTTTAACTTTGTAGGGTAGCATTTTGGTCTTACATATTTGTATTTTTTGTTATTTTGGTCCTTTTTTCATGGGAGTTCACCCTCTTGTAGAAAAATGTATATTTTGCATCTTACGTGACCTTTAAAATTGGGGTCATTGTTCCTATTAACTCATTTTTTTTACAACATTTTTGTTCTTCTCTACGAGGGTATTTTGATCCTATATCTTTTTAATTTTTAAAATTTTAATCTTTTTTTTTTTCCCATGAGTTCACCATTTTTACTGATGAAGGTGAACTCCAGAAAAAAAATAATCTTGTTCAGAAGGAAAAAGTTAAATCTTTCCCAAATTAATGACTTTAAGATTTTGAATGTGCTTGTTGGCAAGAATTCATTCTAAAATTCAGTTTGCCTAGCATTTGACTAACAATTATTGGCATGCAACATATACATGGGATTGATTAGTGAAACATTAACTGTCTCAAAAAGTAAAATGTCAATAATAATCACTAGTAAATAGTAGGGATAATTACACTCCCATTCCTCAAGATTTGGTGTAATTACATGTAAACCTCTTATAGAATTAACTGATATTAACAAAACAAAAACAGAAAAAAAATCTATATTAACAGTTAATTGACTTATTCATTTATTGCAGGTCAAATGATCAAATTACCCTCATATATGTTCACGCGTTAATGTATCTGATGACGTATATATTCACCGTTATAAGGGTAATTTAGTCCAAAAAATTTATTTAACATGCAATAAGTTAATAATAAGTCAATCAATAATCAATATATATTTTTTTGAATTTTTTGTTAATATCAGTCAATTCAGTGAATTTTGACTAACGGAAGGACTTATTTGTTAGATGTGTGCAAACCTCAGCGGTGCAAGATGTAATTTTTCAAACACAGGAAGTCTATTTGTAATTACACCAAATTTTAGAGGAGGGAAGTGTTATTATTATCCCTAAATAGTTATATAAGAGATTTATTTATGGGCTAATGACATGGTAACAATTGAACAAAAGAACGAAACAATGAAGAATAATCCCCACAAACACATTGCAAGTTCTTAACCACAAGCATCTGATTTTAAGAACTGAAAATCCAGAAGTAAGAGATGGATCCAGTATTAGAATCTGGAGCGCTTGCATTCGGGTGGGATGCCCAGATGGAACCTGGGCATATCAGCGCAGTAATTGTAGATCATATGCTTCTGCTGGACCCATCTCAACCTGTTTCTGCCTCTGGAATCAAGTTCTTGGGTTTGCCATTCCTGGTTACTGAAAGTATCTCCCGATGTAGACGCGCAGGATCCGCCTGTCGACCCGTTTACGCACGCGTTGATCTTGAAGTTCCTGTAGTAGGCTACAAAGGGAGCCTTGGTCCAGTCCGTCTTGACCCGCCCGCCCTGTGTTGCCCAGTCATCTGCATTCCACAGGCTGCACTGTACTCTCATGGGCTGACTTGTCGGAAAGGGGACTCCGATGCCTCCGTGGTTGTGGAATACTCTAATCGGAATGTTGTCCACCAAGAATCTGAAATTGCGGTGTACAATACTGCGGTTAATTATGTTTTTCAAGGGAAAATTCTAATTAAGTCGAGTTTTGAATTAATTTACAATACACTTGTTGTGTGATTAGTGCACCGTTTAGGTCAAACAACCTATCACATGATAAGTATATCGCACTTGCTCCGTGATTAATTTGATTCGATGAAAACTGGTTGGGGTAAGAGAGGATTAGAAGAAGGGTTTGCGACAATAATTACACGATGCGTTGAGGATTCCAGACGATAGAGTAGGTGTGGAATGCTGCAGAGGGATCGAACCAGAGACGGAACTGCTGCTCTTTGTCTCCTTTTCCCTGCGCGTAAACGTTAGTGTGCACCGTGTAGGGTTCCCCAGAAGAGTTCCCCAAGAACTCAAAGTCGATTTCGTCGTGTGCCGATCCTTGAGAAGCCAACTGCCCATTGGAGCACAACAAATTAACGAACATAACACAGCTCTTTTTTCTACAAAATAAGTGAAAATGGATGTACATGTGCATCAGCTAGCACTGGAGACTTACGAAGAATGTAGTGACAGTTCCAGCAGAGTTTCCAGGGATGAGTCTGAGCTGCATGTCGAATCTTCCGAATAAATACTCATTCTTGGACTGGAAACCGGAGCCCGAATATTGGTCGAGCGACAAGGTTAAACCCCTCCCACCTTCGACAATTTTGCCACGCCCGTCTCCCCAGTTAACGTCGATGTCTTTGTAGAAATTTCCAGCTGACGGGGTTATGAAACAGGATATGATCGTTGAAAGAGAAAGCATCATAAATTTTGGAAAAGACATGGAATCAAAAAACAGTGCCATTTCTCTTTTTCTTAATTGAAGTATTGGGTTGAGTGATGATGGGTTTATAATCAAAGCTTCCTTTATATATAGTTTGGGGCAGGGAGGGAGTGGAGTTGACCAAGGAAACTCTGGAATGAACTGTATGGGGTGGAGAAGGAGTTGGCTAGTTTAATTTTATAGTTTAACGCCTAAGTTGCGACATTCTTGCAATCATTGGCACTATGTTCCATCTTTCACGAACATCAAGGGAAGGATGCAAGAAGCTTAATCAGGAGGCCAGGTTTCAACTTGGCTTCCATTAATACTAATATGGTTATGCAACGGTTGTTGGTTATAGTATCTGTGAGGGTAATTAAAATATTTGTTTTGCCTAAAAGTCATGGCAATTATTTTCACCATGGTTCTTAGTCATCACAAATAACTTTTTCTTATAGAAAATATATGTTTTTGCATCGATTTTATTTAACTGTTGCAAATAAATTTTATTTACCATGATTTTTAACTCATAAATATTAAAATTATAATCAATAGTTATTTTTTCCCTAATGTAGTTTGATCAGATCCAAATCTATTGATTGTACTTGTCGTACGGTTCAAAAAGGGTAACCAAACATATTATTAGTGTAATTATGTTTATTATGTAATTGATTCAATATATTAATTTGAGTTGGAGATAAAATTATTTTTAAGGTTAATTACACTTATAAGATCCTCTCTAAACATACAAAATTATACTTTTAAAGATATTTCACACTTACATTTAAAAATTCGCTTTCACACCTGACCTTCTTTCGTCATGTTTTGGACGAAAAATACTAATATTAGCCAAAAAAAAATGGATAAATTTTTAATTTTACCCCTCATTTAATATTCTGGGATAATTTCACTTTTCGTACCCTAACTATACTCTAATTTCAGTTTTAGTACCCAATGTTTCCAAGTCATCAAAATTGATACCCAAAGTTAACGATTTTCATCCAAATGATACTCCGTTAAATTGACCGTTAAATTTAACGGTCAAGCCATTTTTGGAGGAAAAAATAGGCGGTAGTTTGTCTAATTAAGGCATTTTTTGCTACTATTTCATTCACCACACAAATTAGAGTTGAAAGAGTCAAATTGAGGAAAATTTTGCAAAGAAGGATGAATAGAAACAGAAACTAAAAATAAATTGATGAACGATGAACAATTACACTTGTCAACAATAACAACACTTCAACACTTCAACACTAAAGAGATGCCTATTGGGACATCTCAACCCCCAGCACTCAAGAGAGCAACCATAATGAAGTGTTGAAGTGGTGTTGTTGACAAGTGGAATTGTTCATCGTTCATCAATTTATTTTCAGTTTATGTTTCTATTCATCCTTCTTTGCAAAATTTTCCACAATTTGACTCTTTCAACTCTAATTTGTGTGGTGAATGAAATAGTAGCAAAAAATGCCCTTAATTAGACAAACTACAACCTATTTTTTCCTCCAAAAATGGCTTGACCGTTAAATTTAACGGTCAACTTAACGGGAGGTATTCATTTGGATGAAAATCGTTAACTTTGGGTACCAATTTTGATGGCTTGGAAACATTGGGTACTAAAACTGAAATTAGGGTATAGTTAGGGTACGAAAAGTGAAATTATCCCTTAATATTCTCATGTAATAGTTTTGTATTTATGAGAAAACTGTAATCATATATATATATAATATATATATATATTTATCCTCTTATAAGTACAAAAATATACATGAAAATGTTAAATGATGGACAAAATTAAAAATTTATATAATTTTTTTGTTAAAGTCAACATTTTTCATTCAAATCCCAACGCAAAGTGAAATTTTTGTGAAGTGGATATAAATATCATTTTAAAACTTCATCGAAGAAAAATGTAATTTTATATTTTTAAAGAGGATTTTTGTAAATATAATAAACCCATTAATTTAATTTGGAGTAGTGAGAATCATTGGATTTTAGGCTCGTTTACGTTGGCCATGAAATTTCGGGCTGTTTCTGCGCTGTTGATGCAAAACGGTTAAGATTGTGCCAACTTGGAGTATGGCCTTCTACTTTACAGTACAAAGTCAACACTCTTGTTCAGAAAAGTCAACACTTTTTTATTTTTATTTATTTTTTTTATGAGCATCAGTTGCATTATTAATTATATTAAGAAAAAAATATCATCAATGGTTATAAATCATAGCCTTATAAAGAAAAAAAATTCTTTCATAATAGTTTTTATCCGGCCCTACACGCTATTGTCTAGTAATAGTTATTAATATTATTGACAAATCTATCTATATATATTAATTAAATAATAATAATTTTATATTTTTAAAAAGTTGCAATATAGGGCAATACGAGGAAAAGTTGCTCGTTTGAGCGAATCCAACTCAAGGTCCTCTGTGCCAAGATTTTCCACAATGGGGGCATGCAAAAAGTAGATTAACACTATTATGTTTAAGTTAGTAAATAATTATAAAAGTTATAATCAGAATAAAGAGCACAATAATGGGTGGTAGATAAGAGTGGTGGAATGCATAATAACATTGAGAGAGCATTGCCTCTATTGAGGGAAGAAGAACCCTTTTATAGCTCCCTCCTCTTCTTCTAGTTCCCTTGAACTTGGGAGGATAGTTATTGGGGTGTGGATAGACTCCAGCTGCCAGAGAAGTCTTCTCGGACTTTTGACCATGGGGGGACTTATTTTCTAGGAGAGTAGGACTCTTTTTTTGGATAAAATTCTCGCATTCTCAAGGGCTAGTTAGAATCACTCAAACAACTTTCCTATATCATTACGCTTTTTCTGTAGCAAGGAGATCGTCCTTCCTTTGAGTTCTTCTACTAACGTTCAGCCACATGTTAGTTGAGTTCGTCCCAAAACTGATTCGGCCGCTATATTTGCTGTTTCCTTGGGCCCCCATCGGCCTTCTCTTCTAATGCCGAAGTCTCGGTTCATTTGCCCTCCTGCCTTGGTTTTTTTTGGGTTTCCTTCCGTATTGAATTTCCTTTTAGGCTTTGTAATTTTTTAGTATAATCAGATATAAAATTTAACTATGAATATTTAATAAAAAATCAAATATAAAGCTATTTATAAATAATTAGTGGGATGTGAATAGTGAAAGTATATAAAAACTATAGTTTATCATACTTGTATTATATACATGAGATGTAAGTTGTTAGAAATTATATTTTTCTCAAATTTGGTCCATAATTTTCGTAAAATTCAAGATTTGTGATCTTATTTTGCCCGAAATAAAAATTGATGAAAAAATTACCCATACAAGTCATACATGTACTCAAATTTAAGTAGTCATGTGACTTGAACATGCCACTATGTTTTCATTTCCAAGTTGTCTCTGAAATGAGTCAAAACATACACAATGTTTGCTATTGTACATAAACACCTTTTCTAGGTGTTTTTAACTGTTTTAACATAAATATTTATATATATATATATATATATATATATATACACTCATATATATATAATATATATAAAAAGACATGATTTGACAATAAATAGTTATTTTTATCTTAAAAAACACAATATTAAACATACAATATTTATTTTAAATTATCTTAAAAAACAAATCCAAACATACATACTATTTCAAACGCATACTTATTTATCTTTGTTTTTTGGTCTCTACCTTTACAAAACACAACAAAACACTCAAAAAACGAATTCAAATACTATAGTCAATTTTTGATAAAATATGTCCTCAAATTTTAAAATTTATAATAATAATGGACTCAATTAAAAGTTATATTTTTCAAAAGACTAAAACGTCAAACAACTATGATTTCCAAACGAAAACTGCAATAGAGCCAATATATGGTTTCGTATATAATTATCTGGAATTGTTTTTGAGTACCTCAAATATCTTGCTAACAGTACAACAATTATACAGGCTACAATTGAATAAAAGAATGAAAGAATAAACATTTTTTTCTATCCACACTGAAAATCAGACAAGTGGCCAAAGAATTCGATAATCTAAACCCTGAATTCGGCGCTTAGAATCTGGAGCGCCTGCATTCGCCGTGGAATACCCTGAGGAAACCTCTTGATATCCGTGCAATAATTGTAGATCATGTGCTTCTGCTGAACCCATCTCAGTCTATTTCTCCCCTTCCCATCAAGCCCCGTAGTCTGCCATGCCTCCGTGTTGAAAGAGTCCGCAGAGTTGGACCCGCAAGAGGATCCGGGCGTGCAGCCATTGTTGTTGAAGTTCCTATAAGAGGCTACGAATGGAGCCTTGGTCCAATCAGTCTTCACCCGCCCGCCTTGTGTTGCCCAGTCATCTGCATTCCACAGGCTGCAGTACACTCTCATGGCCTGGCTCTTGGGGAATGGGATTCCAATTGCTTCGTTGTTACTGAATACTCTGATCGGAATGTTATCCACCAAGAATCTAAAATCCCAACATAAAATTAAAGTCCAGTCAGTTAAAACTTCAAGTAATTCCAGAAAAGATTGAGATAAAATGATGGCGGTGGAGAAAAAAAATCAAGAAATTACATGATGCGCTGAGGATTCCAGACGATGGAGTAAGTGTGGAAAGCTGCAGTTGGATCGAACCAGAGATGGAATCGCTGTTCTTTGTCTCCTTTGCCTTGGGCATACACATTTGTGTGGACTGTGTAGGGCTCGCCGGAAGTGTTTCCCAAGAACTCGAAATCAATTTCGTCGTGCCCTGCTCCTTGAGAAGATAGCTGCAAAAGCAAGAACAAACAGACATCAGTACTGAAATTCACATTAATTTCTCTGAGTCATAATGAGCTGAGATCAAAAGCCTAACGGTAGTGAAAGAAATTGCGAAACTCACGAAAAATGTAGTGACGGTTCCGGCGGAGTTTCCAGGTACGAGCTTGAGTTGTAGGTCGAATCTTCCAAATAAGTAGTCGTTCTTGGACTGGAACCCAGAACCCGATTGCTGATCCAGCGATAAGGTTAACATTCTTCCACCATCAAGAATCTTGGCGCGGCCATCGCCCCATGTGATCTCAGCATCTCGGTAGAAATCAGCCGCAGCTGTAGCGCAATATGCCACCAAGATTGAAAGCAAAAGCATTGATAGATATGACAGGGCCCCGGAATCGGAAAAAGTTGCCATTTCTCTGTTGGTATTATAGCTGAGAGGGAGAGAAAGAGAGAACTCAGGAAGAGACTGTTTTTTGTGTTGATGGATGCTTGGATTGTGAAGCCCTTCCCTATATATAATATATGCATTACACATGCATAGGTAGCCAGCTGTAGTTGAGCTTGCTGGAAAAAAGTGTTAGGGGGTTCCAGTGAAAATGAGCTGGATTTGATGGGTTTTGCGAACACAGTGTTCCTGCAGGAATTGACATGGAAAAGAGTTTGTGGATTCACGCGTAAGGTATATATTGATTTTCTGGACGGAGGATATCTGGTGTAATGTTTATGGCGAACTACATTCCACTCTGTATCCGTGAGATTCCACACCTACCTTACTTTGTAAATCACTTCACCTTTAATAGAGCTTCAATTATAGTATGGGAATTAGTTATCTGAATTTAGGAATGATAGTAGTCTTGTGTATGAAAGGGTTGTATCTTTATCCTAGCTAATGTGACTTGGTATTGTGTGGTGGTCAAAAGTCATGAACTAGTAGTATAGTATATATTGAGGTTGGTACCTTCCAAGAAGTCATCTTCTTTCTACCCATCATGAGATGATGGTGATTTTTTATGTTCTCTGGACTGTCGATCAAATAACAAAGATGTTTCCTACGTTCAGTAATTAAAATACAATTAAGAGCGGATATATAGTTATTAAAGTCAAATATGGAAACCGATTTAGAATTTCATGCTCTGAATTTTAATCCGGAGATAGTTTTATGGAAAGACCATATCTGCATGGTATGCCCAATTTAAGGTTTACATCATTTTCACTTGTTCATTAATGACATGGACCGTTATGCTAGACGGTCGTTCATGGCGACAGTGCTCTTGAATTAACGAGTGATGTATTGAATATAATTTAATTAATTTAGAGCAAGTTGGTTGTCGAATTAAATTGTATATGTGATAAGAATCTATGACTAATTGAGGGTGAACCTATAAGGGTCACGCACACTAACCATATTGAGAAGTTAACTGGATAATTAATTTTTGATTTTTGATCCCACATGATAGGTGTGTTGCACTTTTTGTCCCATAATTTACTAATTTAGCACATTTAGTTCCATAGGATAAATTAATATTATAGTATTTTTGGTTCCATAGAATCAAAATTTGACGCATTTGATCCCATAGAATAAAAATTATAGCACACTTGGCCCCATATGATATAGAGCTTGTGGGGCCAAACGTGCGATAATATTTTATCTTATGGGACCAAATGTGCTATAATTTTATCCTATGGGACTAAATGTACTAAGTTCGTCAACTATGGGACCAAAGTGCAACAAATCCTATGTGTGGGACTAAAAGTGCAATTTCCCTAATTTTGAATTGGGAATTAATGATTGATTAATTTGAAAGAATTTTAATTAATCACTTCAATAGTTGGATATTTATTGAGGTCCTATTTATAGGAAACTCAAAGTATTAATTAATTAAATATTTGAATTTGAGATTAGTTAATTAGATTAATTAAGCTTAGTGCTAAGAATTTAATAAAAATTTGAAGAGGACTTGAAATTAATTAATTGAATCAATTAATTTATATTTCAAAATTAAAATGTACTTAATTCAAATTTGATCGAGTTCCAAAAACCCCCCAAGAGGTGATAAGATCCTACCATGCATTGAGGAGTTTTGACTATGGCCTAGATCGTTCAGGCTTGACAAGGGCTTAGCTAAGCCTTTGACTTGAAGCAAGTTATTCCCCTGTAAAAGAGGGGTTGTCGGTGCCTCAAGCGTGTGTCTTCATTTTGTGCTCGTCTCCTTTTTGCTTCTCTCATCTTTCTAAAGAGTTATATCTCTTTTATTCATTTTCAAGTACTTTGAAATTGATTCAAAATTATTTTTTGAGAATCGTAAAATACTTTCTACTTCATAAAAGTGTTGTTCTAACACATATTCTCTTGAGTTTTTAGCAAGACTCAAAGAAACACAAGATGGTATTTTATATAGACTTGCTAGAGAGAGCATTCCACTGCTCTTGCGTGAACAATGAACTTTTTTGGAGGTGAGCTCTGTGAAGATATGAAACTTCATATTCGAATAGGTTTTTTTCCTTTTTGACTTGCATTAATTAGTTGGTGTGCAAATGCGTACCTCACTTGACGTGGAATTTGATCCCTATTGATGTATTATTTATTCACTTATGTTGCTTATTTACATCCCGGACTTGCACCTATTCCTTCAATATATATTCTTATACTATAGTTTGATATCTATATATTGCAATTCATAATTAAAACATGGATATTATATATCAAACAATCATTATCAATGTCTTCACATTAACAACCCTCAATAATATAGTCTCAAATTTATGGTACATGTGAAATCGTAAAACAAGCTAAATCTATAAATATCTGCCTTTCATGCCATAGGTATGAACTCTTGCTACTCTAATATTTTTTACGACTTTAAATATTTCTCTTCCATGACCTTTCTAATTTATGTACCGATCGAAAGACTATAATTAAAAATTTCGGAGTAGTTTTACAATTCTCTATTTCGTAGGAGTTCATTCAAGAGAATTCTAAACGTTGGAAAGTATATTTCAAATATGAACACAACCACAACAAAAAATTGTGACATCACGTCACTATCGATGGTATAAATTGTATTAAATCCAAGCATTTCATAAGTGATAAATGAAACAAAATTAGTCAAAATTTGATGAAAAACTACTTCAAAGAAACCAACTCTTATCATGACTTAGCATAGAGATGTTACTAGAACAAAATCTAAAGAAAAACGATACAAAATTTGATTGTTTAACCATGATTAGTTATTGCTCAAAGAAACTTGTTATTAACTTTTTAAATATCGAAGACTTCACTTCAAAGAACAATCATTAGAAGCCTTTATTGGAATTAAATTTTATTTGCTGATACACTTTTAGAAAATTTTCCTATGAATTTTTTTTGCCAGTTTCAATACCTTGAGGAAATTTTAAAGCAGATAAATATAGTTATAATCAAGAAGCACAAAATGGGCTGCTTCAGAGCTGAACTGATTATCTCAATTTTCTTTATTACAGTACATCACTCAATAGTATAGGCTACAATTGAACAAAAGAATGAAAGAATAAATGATGTTTTCTATCCACACTAAGAATCAGGCTAGTGAAAAGAACCCAAACCCCTGGATTCCGAGCTTAGAATCTGGAGCGCCGGCATTCGGCGGGAATACCCTGAGGAAACCTCTTGATATCTGTGCAATAATTGTAGATCATATGCTTCTGCTGAACCCATCTCAATCTGTTTCTGCCCTTCGCATCAAGCTCCTTGGTTTGCCATGCCTCCGTGTTGAAAGAGTCCACGGAATTGGACCCGCAAGACGATCCGGGCACGCAGCCATTGATGTTGAAGTTCCTGTAAGAGGCCACGAATGGAGCCTTGGTCCAATCAGTCTTCACCCGCCCGCCTTGTGTTGCCCAGTCATCGGCATTCCACAGGCTGCAGTGCACTCTCATGGCCTGGCTCTTTGGGAATGGGATTCCAATTGCTTCGTTGTTACTGAATACTCTGATCGGAATGTTGTCCACCAAGAACCTGAAATTACAACAAAGAATCCAATTCCAGTCAGTTAAAGCTTTCAAGTTTCCGGAAATGATTGAGACAAAACGATGGATGTGGAGAAAAAAACAAAGAAATTACATGATGCGCTGAGGATTCCAGACGATAGAGTAAGTGTGGAAAGCTGCAGTTGGATCGAACCAGAGATGGAATCGCTGTTCTTTGTCTCCTTTGCCTTGGGCATACACATTCGTGTGGACTGTGTAGGGTTCGCCGGAAGTGTTTCCCAAGAACTCGAAATCAATTTCGTCGTGTCCTGCTCCTTGAGAAGATAGCTGCAAAAAGCAAGAACAAACAGACACAAATTTAGTACTGAAATTCACATTAATTTCTCCGAGTCATAATGAGCTGAGATCATAAGCCTAACGGCAGTGAAGGAAATTGCGAAACTTACAAAAAATGTGGTGACAGTTCCGGCGGAGTTTCCAGGGACGAGCTTGAGTTGCAGGTCGAATCTTCCAAATAGGTACTCGTTCTTGGACTGGAACCCAGAACCCGATTGCTGATCCTGCGATAAGGTTAACATTCGTCCACCATCAAGAATCTTGGCGCGGCCATCGCCCCATGTGATCTCAGCATCTCGGTAGAAATCAGCCGCAGCAGTAGCGAAATAAGCCACCAAGGCTGAAAGTAAAAGCATTGATAGATTTGACAGGACTCCGGAACCAGAAAACGTTGCCATTTTATCTGTTGGTGTAGCGCTTTAGTGCAAGAAGAGATTGCGTTTTGTGCTGATGGATGCAGTTGGATTGTGAAGGCCCCCTTATATACTATACATTACACATGATAGATAGGTTGCCAGCTGAATTTGAGGTTGCTGGAAAAAAGTGTGAAGCATCCATGTTAGGCGGGTTGAGTGAAAATGAGCTGGATTTCATGGATTTGGCCATTGGAATTGGAAAAGACAGTTTTCCAGATATAGGAAAGGCAAAAGTTTGCAGATTTACGCGTAAGGTATATATCGATTTTTGGACAGATCTGGTGTAGTGTAGTATGTATGGCATTGGGCATTGGTCCTCTCAACAACTAAATTCCACTTTGTTGCCGTGAGATTCCAGGAAGCTTATTGGCCATTGGTTTCGTTTTTATTTTTATTTTTAGTTTTCATCATCATTTCTAAATAGAAATTCTCTTTCGTATGAAAAATAAAAATATGTTTGTATTTAATTTTATCAAACTTAAATGTATAGGTTTGGGAAATAAGAATTCATTTGAATCAGGATTTTAAAATTGTGAATATATAATTAAAAGATGTACTCAAAAGCCCACATGATAGGAGTTAAAAATTAGGGTGATTATAAGGGATTATTGCAGTCTTCTTGTCTGAATTTTGATGTAATTACACATAAATTTTCTATATCTGAAAAATTACATCTAGCACCTTTAAAATTTGTTTACGCTATCAAATATATAAGTTTATATTTAGTCAAAATTTACCAAATTTGTTGATATTAAAAAAAAAAATCGAAAAAAAAGTCTATAGTTACCCCCAATATTACCGATTTATTGCATGTCAGATAAATTTTTTATAAACAAATTACCCTTATATATTTTCACGCGTTAATGCATTTAAAGATATATTTTCATCGTTATAAGGGTAGCTTAGATTAAAAAAAATTGTTTAACCTACAATAAGTTAGTAATAAGTCAATCAAGGGTGAATATCGATTTTTATTTAATTTTTTTTACTGATATCAACAAATTTAATAATTTTAACTAATAGGAAAATTTATTTATTAGACGAAAGCAAAACTCAGAGGTACTAGATATAATTTTTCAAACCACAAGAGATCTAAATGTAATTAACATAACTCAGAGAAGGAGAGCGTAATTACAAAAGCTCCTTTTATCATTTCAAAACTTTTTTTTTTTTTTTTTTCTTGAGACCGATGCATTTTCCATCTTTATCTATAAGTATGAAACATTTTCTGTCGTTTTTTCCATAATATGAAACCTGATGCATTGACTATTAAGATGATTCTTATATAATTATTTTTTATTATTAAAATTTAATGTTATATATTATATACATTGAAAGATTTATAAATTCTGATTAAATGAATAAATATGTTATGATTTCTACGCTTAAAACTGGTCAAATATTAATTTTTAATATAGTAATATTTTAAATATGAATTTTTTAATATATTTATTTTAAAATATTTATATATACCAATTTAAATAATTATTATATATATATTAGCTCTTTTATAGATGTTTGTATTTTCAGATACGATAAATTCATAAAAAATTATAAAGTATATAAATAACACGCTTTTAAAGATACTTGTTAGATATATGAATATATATTTTATATTTTAAATTCTACAGTACGTATAAAAATTCTTGCAAACTATTAATATTTGTAGTTGAAGTGGTAGTAGTTGATAAATTTTAAGTGGATGTAGAGGGGTTCAAATTCTTTTTTTAACACGTATTTGAAACTTTATCCAATTGGTGACATGTCATCTTGCCACCTCATAAAACATGCCCAATATAGTTGCCACATCATATCCCGCCATATAGGATTAAAAATCCTCAAATAATGTCCAACATGGCTACCATGTCACGCGTTCCAGCAAAAAATGAATTCTCGATGATTGAAAGATTAAATTTCATCAATTTTAAGTTCGAGGATGAAATTAATAAAAAGCATACTTACAGGATTAAAATTAAATTGAGTAAATGCAAAAGACTGAAAATGTAATTTTTTCCAATTTATAATTACATGAATTTTAGATATCTTACAATCATTATCAATGTCTTTAGATGTACATTGCAGGTACAGTCACAACACCACGTAAAGCAGCCAGATGACCAAATATACTTGTTTATATTAATTAATTAAACATCTCGAAAAATAATTTGTAGAGTTAAAGGAAATCTATTGGCAATAATAAGTTGTATTAAATCAAAGTTTTTGGATAAATTATATTTTGCCATCCGAACTATGCTCGTTTTTACACTTTGGCATCTAAACTTTTTTTTGTGTCAACTTGCCATCTCAACTTTACGAAATTTGCACTTTACCATATATGATTGATTTTTTGCTGATTTTTTTGCCGGAAAAACATCTGATGCTATGTATATGTAAAAAGTATCGCATCATATAACCCTTAAATATCACATGTGGACTGTATGTGATGATTTTTTTATAAAAACTTGGTGAAAAAATAGTTATAAATGGCAAAGTACAAAATTTTGTAAAGTTGAGATGGCAAATTGATACAAAAAAAAGTTTAGATGCCAAAGTGTAAAAACGGTCATAGTTCGGATGGCAATGTGTAATTTACCCAAGTATTTTTATAGGCGACAAATGAAACTTATTCAATAATTAGTCAAAAGTTGGTGAAAAAAAACTTACAGAGACCAATTTCTAGCAAGACTTAGAATAGACATGTTAGTAGAACGAAATCTAAAAGCAAAACAACAATTGGATTTGGGTAAATTTTAGCCCAGATCGAGTTCGGTGAAATCTGAACCAATTATATAGAAAGTGCAATCCACTTGTCATATAGTGGTATATAATTCAGAAAAAATGATCAATCACACAGATAGCTATACATGTGCTCTATAATTAATTTAGTTCAGTCAAACCTAATTCGGGTAAAACATTTCCTTAAATTTATATGTTATACTAAGAATCAACATGCACAAAAGTTGGGCTGCTTCGGAGCATAACATCATTCCTCAAATTTCTTTACAACAATACATCACTCATATAGTATATAGGCTACAATCGAATAAAAGAATGAAAGAATAAACATTTTTTCCTATCCATCCTGAAAATCAGACAACTGGAGAAAGAATTCAATAGTCTAAACCCCTGGATTCCGCGCTTAGAATCTGGAGCGCCTGCATTCGGCGGGAATACCCTGAGGAAACCTCTTGATATCTGTGCAATAATTGTAGATCATGTGCTTCTGCTGAACCCATCTCAGTCTATTTCTGCCCTTCCCATCAAGCTCTGTCGTCTGCCATGCCTCCGTCTTGAAAGAGTCCGCGGACTTGGACCCGCAAGACGATCCGGGCACGCAGCCATTGATGTTGAAGTTCCTGTAAGAGGCCACGAATGGAGCCTTGGTCCAATCAGTCTTCACCCGCCCGCCTTGTGTTGCCCAGTCATCTGCATTCCACAGGCTGCAGTACACTCTCATGGCCTGGCTCTTCGGGAACGGGATTCCAATTGCTTCGTTGTTACTGAATACTCTGAGCGGAATGTTATCCACCAAGAATCTGAAATCCCAACAGAAAATTAAAGTCCAGTCAGTTAAAACTTCAAGTAATTTCCAGAAAAGATTGAGATAAAATGATGGCAGTGGAGAAGAAAAAAACAAGAAATTACATGATGCGCTGAGGATTCCAGACGATGGAGTAAGTGTGGAAAGCTGCAGTTGGATCGAACCAGAGATGGAACCGCTGTTCTTTGTCTCCTTTGCCTTGGGCATACACATTCGTGTGGACTGTGTACGGCTCCCCAGAAGTGTTTCCCAAGAACTCGAAATCAATTTCGTCGTGTCCTGCTCCTTGAGAAGATAGCTGCAAAAGCAAGAACAATCAAAACATTTAGTACTGAAATTCACATTAATTTCTCCGAGTCATTATGAGCTGAGATAAGCCTAACGGCAGTGAAGGAAATTGTGAAACTTACGAAAAATGTGGTGACAGTTCCGGCGGAGTTTCCAGGGACGAGCTTGAGTTGCAAGTCGAATCTTCCGAATAAGTAGTCGTTCTTGGACTGGAACCCAGAACCCGATTGCTGATCCAGCGATAAGGTTAACATTCTTCCACCATCAAGAATCTTGGCGCGGCCATCGCCCCATGTGATCTCTGCATCTCGGTAGAAATCAGCAGCAGCAGTAGCGCAATAAGCCACCAAGATTGAAAGCAAAAGCATCCTTAAATTCGACAGGGCCCCGGAATCAGAAAACATCACCATTTCTGAGTTGTTTTAGCTAAGAGAGAGAATGCAACTGGAAGAGATTGTGTTGTGTGTTGATGAATGAAACTGTTCTTATATATAGACAGTGGGGGAGGGGCGGAGACAGCTGTAGATGAGCTTTTCTTTGATGATCAATAACTGGACAGGGAGTGTGAAGTATCCTAACGCGGAGCGGTGAAAATGAGCTGGATTTTAATGGTGGGTTAGCCGTTGGCAAAAGAAACGGGTAAAGGAAAAACGTGTGCCTGTTTCCGCGTAAGGTACAAGTTCATAGACTGCCCTGGTTCCGCCTATTTTTATAAGTTCGTTCCACCAAGCTTCTTAACTTCACCTACTCCACCATATATTACAAACATAACGGTTTAAAAATCATAGTAAATTGATCGGACGATCGTAATAGCTTAATTTAACCACTATTAATTAGTATTTTAAAATAATTTTAATTGTGACTAAAATATTTATCATAATTTCTAATTACGGAGTTAATATTTTGATTTTATCTGCAAAAATAACAGTTAGCGTTGGTTGTACAGTCGTGACTAATTAGAGTAGCCATGATTTTTTTTTGGGGGGGGGGGGTGGTTGAGTTGATTATTGCGGAAATTCTACATCGGTCTGATTCACCCAAATCTAAATCAATCATATGATAAATATAATGCACTTGTCGTGTGATTGATGTATAGTTCAGAAAAAATGACCAATCACATTGCAAGTATTTCATACTTACTCTGTAATTGATTTGGTTCGACCAAACTTGATTTGAGTTAAAAAAAATTTGATTATTGGGTTATAGAGTGAATTGAAGAACGCGTGGATCCAGCAAAGATGTAGCAATATCTTGGGCTGTGCATTGATGAAACTTTACATATAAGGTCCATAGAAAATTGTGTGCAATTTGGGCTATTTAACCTTTTCTTAAAACAAGACAAGAGAAAGAAGAGACGATCATTAATAATTAGTAATTTGTGGTGCATCTTATATATGTATATATATATATATATATATATATATATATATATATATATATATATATAAGTATTATATAAAATACTTTTTTTGTAAAATTTGTATTACTTAATAAAAATATATAAATAATAAATTAATATTAAATTTATAATAGAGTGGTGACAAAAAAAATAGATGAAGAAAAAAAGGCAATAATTATTAAAAATAGTGGAAAAGTGAGAAATTCAAAAAAAAAATTAAATTAATTTAAATTAAATATTTTAAAAAAAACCCGTGGTTCTGATGTGGTACTGTTTGTTTTGCAGGCTTACAATCTTGCTAAGGAGAGTATCCTTGCATTTTGAGCAGCTATCGCTATTACGTTGTCTTTTAGAACAACATATTTCAAATTTTTCTAATACGAGAGGTCTGGTGAACGAGTTATAAGTAATGGATTGGAGTCTCATCAGATATGTGAGTATATATATCATTTTATGTGAGTTATTGTAATTTGTTATTGTATTTAGTCATATTAATGTATTGCTTAAATTGACGTGTTGCTCGATTTATTAAAATGTTAGTGTAATCATTTATGTAATTACCACTTTAAAAAGAATGGAGTTGCCCAATAATTTTTTTTTCAAAACAAAATCTTTCTAATGTGGAATCATTTTTAAAAAAATTTTAAATCTTTCGAGCAATACAAATTCATCAGTCTAAATGTAATCTAAATCAATTTTTATAATAAAATTCCATTTAAAAGTGGACTGAAATATGTTTAAGAGAATTAATTTGGATAAATAATTAGTGCACAGTCTTACCAACCAAACTACTTCGAAATGGGATTAATTAAATAAAAGAGATAATTATATTTACACCTCTCACTTATTTTTTTTTTCCACAAATCACTCCTGCTTTTTGAAAAATAACAGAAACCATCCCTAGCAACCTTTAAAAATTAAAAAATGCACCTATTAAATAGGTCAACATTTTAAATATTTTTTCAAGGACATAAATGCCCTTAGGGGAGTTTCTATAATGATCAAAAGGTAGAAGGGACGTCAAAGTAATATTTATGAAGATGAGTACTTTGGCACCCTTTCTACCTTTTGGGTTTTTAAAAGCTGTCAGGAGTGGTTTTTGTAATTTTTCGAAATACATGAATATTTTATGTAAAAAGACAATAGATGAGTGGGTGTAAATATAATTATTCCTAAATAAAACTAGGTGGTCCTTCACTAAGCCACATAACCCAATTTTATTTTATTTTTTAAAAATTTGTTGATTTAATTAGTCAAAATTAAGATTAATCAAATGCATATTCTATTTTGACATTTGAATCATTCAAAAATTGCTAAGACCAGCTGTAACCAAATCGTAGGACTATGTCTACCTATTCCGACGATGGTTTTTCTTCAAGTATAATTTTTTATTTGAAATTAGTAAATTAAGATATAATTGTACTCCCCTTCATTGAGGTTTAGTGAATCAACATAGACCTCTGTGGTTTAAATTATTATATTTAGTACATCTGAAGTTTGTTTTCGTCTAATAAATAGATTTTTTCATTAGTGAAAATTCATTTAATTTGTTGATATTAACAAAAAAATAAAAATTGATATTTTTCTCCAATTGACTTATTACTAATTTATTGCAGGTCAAACAAATATTTTCTAACTCCAAACTACGCTTATAACGATGAAGATCGATATACCTCCTCATATTTATTAACGTGTGAAGATGTATGAGAGTAATTTGGTCATAAAAAAATTATTTGGCCTGCAATAAATAAGTATTAAGTTAATAAGGGATAAATAATATTTTTTTATTCAACTTTTTTTATTAGTATCAGCAAATTTGAAGCATTTTGACTAATGGAGGACTTATGTATTAGACGGAAGCAAACTTTAGGGTACTGGATGTAATTTTTCAAACTATGGAAGATTTACGTGTAGTTACACCAAACTTCAAATGCCCTTAAATTAATACTAAAGTTTTAACACTGGGATAATTACACTCTCCTCCTCTAAAATTATGTAATTACACTTAGACCCCCTATAATTTATAAATTACATCTAATACCCCTAAGAACGTCTAATAAATAGATTCAGTTTTTAATCAAAATTCACAAAATTATTAATGTTAACAAAAAATAATTGAATGAAAATTGAACCAAAAAAGATTGAATAAAAGGGTTAATATACACATCTTAGGTGTATAAAAATGACATCATATATTTTATTTAAAAAATATTTTATTCACATGTATTAAATGGAATAGAAGATGAAATAGAAAATCCAATCGAATTTTAGTACCATAGTTATACAAAACAAAGCATACAGTAAGTCAGAAAAAAAAACAGCAAACAAGAAACAAAAATGCAACAAAACATTAGTATTTTGGTATAATCAAAGAATCACATCCCCTTTCTCGTTCAAAGTCCTTATTTCATAGCAAATTAACTCTTCTCCAGGGGAAAATATAAATTTAGCAAAAAAAACACGAAGTAGAACATATGAATTAATCATGAAGGAAATTCATGGAAACTGGGTCGACGTACGACAGACGATGACGGCCTGGAAATTTCTGACAGTTCCCACGTACGCTTAGAACCTAGGAAGGCTGCATTCCTTGGGAAGCCCCTGAGGGTACCTTTTAACATCAGTACAGTAATTGTAGATCATATGATTTTGTTGCACCCATCGGATTCTGTTCCTTCCATTGGCATCCAGTCCCTGAGTTAGCCATGCCTGGCTGCTCGCAGTCCCGTTGCAGGAATTCGTCCCTGTTGCACTCACAGCACAGCCGATGGCATTGTAATTCCTGTAAGTGGCGGTAAAGGGGGCCTTCGTCCAGTCCGTCTTCACTCTCCCGCCCTGCGTTGCCCAGTCGTCGGCATTCCAGAGGCTGGCTAATAACCTCATCGGCTGGCTGGTCGGGAATGCGAGTCCGTATGCAGCATAGTTTTTGAAAATCCTAATTGGGATGTTGTCCACCATGTAGCTGCATGCATGGAGAGATCACCGGTGGTTTAATTAATTTTGATCGTGTAAGGGTATGTTTGGTTTGATGAATATGGAAGAGGAATTTCAAAACGACAAATTCTTTAGACTTGTTTAGATGATATTTTATGTTTCGAAAGGTACTTTGAATTGCGTTTTGTGTAGTGATGGCAATGGGGCGGGTCTGGTACGGGTCCGCCCGGATTCAAGACCCGCCCATTTAATTTTTGCCAGACCCATAACCCGCCCCCGCCCGCCTGGACCCGTACCAGACCCGTCCCAATTTTTGCCAGCCCCATAACCCGCCTGGACCCGTATCAGACCCGCCTCATTTAATTTTTGCCAGCCCCATAACCCGCCCCCACCTCGCCTCGCCATGCTAAAAATTTCGCCCCGTCCCGACCTAATTAATTTATGCAAAGAATATATTAAATTAATTTTTTTTAAGAAATAATATCAGTTTAGATTTAAATATTTTAATATAATTTTCAATCTAAAATGAATTGGATAAGACAAAAAATACGTTCATCTAAATTATTAAACTTTTTATCAACTAATTTTTATTTTTGGTATTTTTATATATAGTTGGGTATATGCAAAAATTATTTAGGATTCATATATATATATATATATATATATTAAGATAATTTTTTATTTATAATATATTGTATATATTAATAACATATAATAAAAAAAGAGACGGGATTGGACTGGGGCCGGGTCCGGGTCCAATGGGGCGGGTTCGAGACAGGACCCGTAACCCGCCCGGACCCGACCGGGGCAGGTTTTAGCTGCCCCAGACCCGCCCCGAACCCGAAAAATGGCATCCCAGATACGGGACGGGTCCGGGGCGGGTTTTCCGGGTTCGGGTTGAAATTGCCAATCCTAGTTTTGTGGTATTTATTGAATTTCAAAAAATTATTTAATATAATAATTTGTTAAATTCGTACAAGAGAACAGGGTTTCAGAAACGTACATTATGTTTTGCGAGTTCCAGAGAACGGTGTAAGTGTGGAATGCAGCGGTAGGGTCGAACCAGAGGCGGAATTGTTGTTCCCTATTGCCTACTCCTTGGGTATAAATGTTGGTGTGCACAGTGTATGGCTGCCCGGAGCTATTCCCCAAGAACTCGAAATCAATCTCATCATGTGCCGATCCTTGAGACGCTAGCTACAACATCACATATGATCACAATCACGGTTAATTACTCAAATCCCTACAAGTTCATAAAAACCAAAAAAAAAAAAAAAAACACAGGCTTACAAAAAACGTCGTGACAGTGCCAGCTGAGTTTCCAGGCACGAGCTTAAGCTGCACGTCGAACCTTCCATACAAGTACTCATTGTTGGACTGGAAACCAGAACCCGAAACATTGTCAAGGGACAATGTAAGAACTTGGCCCCCGTTGAGTATCTGAGCCCGGGGGCCGCCCCACGTTATGGTCACATCTTGATTGAAATTGCCAGCTGACGAGGAAGCCAAGAGAAACCCCAGGACAACCAAAACCTTGAGCATTTCAGAAATCCTAACACAAGAATCCATGAATCAAATTTTTTGTTTTTTCTTGTCTTAATTTTCAAGAAGAAAAAGGGAGAAATCAATGGATTTGAATGGTCGAAGATTGTTGCTAGGAAAGGTTTATATAGGGGAAAATCGTACGTGGGACTCATGAAAAATATAGTTGACATTCTCCATAGGAATAAGTAGCGCTAGTTGACATGTCCAAAGAGATGGAGAGGCATAATTTATTACAACGTTCTGCAAACAGCTGGAAATGGTTTGGTTTTTGGGGTAATTTTACTTGGGATGGAATAGCACCTGATTTTTGGTGGTTGGAGAGAGGAAAAGCGTGTTTAATTAATTGTAGATTTTTCTGCATAGTCTATGCATAGATTTTATATGCATTTGCCAATTGGAAGTAGTCGTTTTCGGACAAGAAAGTTGATGTCATCTCCTCTTATAAACGCGTTTCTACAACTTAGTTTTTTGTGAAATTCTTGTCTTAGAATTTTAGTCCTATCAACTAATAAGCCAATTGTTTCTTTTTCTTCTATTATTATTAATTATTACTACTCTTTTTCTTAAAACAGGTCTAGTTTGGTTTGTGCTTCATGAAAGAAACGAAACCGCGGAAAATATACAGCTTGTTTTCTATAAAATTACATTTGAATGATAGATTTGAATTTGAGAAAATAAATTAAAAAAACATTCGAATGACTCTATATCATAAGAATTGAAATTTTCATTAATGTTCAACAAAAAATAATTTAAATTTTAGAATTGAAGAACTTAAAATTTTTTTATGTTTATAATTATTCAAATAAATTCAAATAATTTGTTATTAAGAGTAAAAAAAACCCTTGACTTTAAATCCATCAACTAAATATCATTCCATATTCTTCCTTTATTTATATAAAATTCGAAAATGCAGTTTGGATGATGAGATTTAATTAGCTCCCATTTCAGAAGCATTAATTTCATTATAGTTAAGCTTTGACTTTTAATATCCACACAACTTTTTATATGGTATAATTAATTGACTAATGTATCAATAATTAAACTCTGTGAACGCGTCCTAGTTTAGATTGCGAAGTTGAGGCCAAACGAATCAAAATAAAGAAAGTAACATTTTGCGTTGTACAAATTAATTAGCCTTTGTGTAATTTAGGTTCTGTTATTTTTTAGTTTATCACATAGCATCCTGCATAAAGCACGAGCTCTATTAAGCCTTAAGAGGCGTTGATGAATGTTCCCCTCAGATATTTAATAAAATAAAGGTTTGAGAATAAAATTATAATTAATATTTTGCTATTGATTTATTTTAATAGTAATTTTTTAAGTGATAATTACATGATTACATCAATAAATTTCTCAATACCTCATAAATTGAGCAATACATCAATATCAATCCATAAATATAGCCAAGAATAATAAAATAAATTATAATAAACTCTGAAAAAAATGCTCGTACATCTAGGAGAATTCGAGTCCATCACCTCAAACTTACTGATTTATTGAATAATAAAAACTATTGATTAATTGTACATATTTAATATTAATAATTGTAGTATATGAATGATTGACGATTAAAATTTATAGTGTAATTATAATCGAATCACATAAATCCCTTTAAAAAAATCAATAAATTCGATGTCGTTTTTTCACTTTCTTGACTTAATCCTCTCTTTTTGTTCTTCTTAATTCATGATGATCCTTTGGTTGGTGGATTGCTTATCATCATGTCCACCATACTCATGTTTGTTGCCTAATTTTATTTTATATTTTTCTATTGGTAGAAACAAATTTTGGTTCATTACGCCACGATCTACATTGTGGCCTGCATATATCTAACCTTCAATTTCTGTACATACTTATACATTTATACCACCAACACTCTTCCCCTTTTTTTTTTTTTTTTCCTTTTTTCTCTGTTCTTTTCTTTTTTAAATTTGTGTACTACCGCAGAATAATATTCCGTTTTAATCAATATATTAATATGACTAATTAAGAACTGTGAAATAATAATTTACAATAAATTCACATAAAATGAGTTAATGTTCCTTTTAAAAAATAAAGTGAGATCATGTTTGAAGATATTCAAACCCATGACGCTGTATATATCCTATATGTGTATTATTTTTGTTATAAATTGGCATTATTATTTTTACTATATCCTATATGTGCAATATGAATGTACCTGTTGAGACTCCTATTATGCCTTGGTTTCAAGTTTGACTTGAATTTTCTTTAGAAGCTCCAACTATATATATTGAGTTTCAAAAGGTTGGTTCCTGGATGATTCAATTTGATTTCTATGTCGTAGAGTTTTTTTTTTTTGTTAATGCTGATTATCGATGTACGCAGTTCTTGTGTGTATATCAAAAAAATTATAATGTGAGATGGAGAGAAAAAATTATAATAAAAAAAATAATAGTTTGTAAGAAGAAAGAAACGTGAGGTGAGATGATAGGAAACAAAATGCATTGTGATTGTAAGTTAAGAAGTTTTAAAAAAACAAACATGAAGAAGGTTTGCATCGAGAAAAATATGGGGAAGTAGGTGAAAAAAAAAAAAATTATAAAATTGTGTAATTATTAAAAAATATTGAAATAATATTATGACCAAATTTGTTTTGAAGTAAAGAAATAAATTTAATATAAATTTGGGTATTCAAAAATTAGTACGACCAGAAATTTTCTTTTATAATAGTATCGTTATTGATTTTTTTTTAGTATATTTAATTGTGAATTGTTGTGCACGTAGCCAAATTTACTTTTGGTTTAGGGTAAATTACAACTACCTCTTCTGAGATATAGTATAATTATAAATACCCATTGTTATTTGAAAAACTACAAATACACTCCTCAAATGAAAAACAATTATGTAGCCCTTAAACGGTGATATGAACATTACTATTTTACCCTTGTTATTTTTAAAAAATATATAAAAAATTGAGGGTGGGTAAAATAAATAATGTAGAGGGAATATTGGTTCATAAAAGTATTTTAAAAAATTATAAAATATATATAAAAATATAATTTATAATTCAAAAGTTCATTTTTGTCAGTTCATCACAAAAATTGAATGAGAATCTAACAAAATGGGCTCGTTATTAGACGTACATTAAAATTAAGGGGTATTTGTAAATTTTCAAACAACAAGGAGATACTTGTAATTATATCAAATTTGAGTGGAGGTGATTGTTATTTACCTTATATATTAAATAGCGAATTTATCATAAAAATTATTTCATTCCATTACTAACCATTCATTTTTAATTACCAATCATGTGAATGGAATCAACTAAGGAATGATGATTTCATTACCTTATAAGTTCTTTTTATGTATATCAATCATAGTAATGCTATTCAAATATAATTCATTTCTCATCCGTATTCCATTCTAAATTCATTCATTCTCGATTAATTCAACTCCTATATAACAATGTGGGCTTAGTATTTCACTCTTACTCTTCATATAATTAACGTTTTTATCCTAAAATCAAATATATTCATTCAAATGATCTTAAACAACACATTATCTGATATTTAATGCAATTACACATAGATACCCTTTCGTCTAATAAATAGATCTTTCTATTAGTCAAAATTTACTGAATTTATTGATATTAACAAAAAAATGAATAAAATTTTATCTTTACCCCGATTGACTTTTAATAAGCCAAACAAATCTTTTTCTGACCAAACTACTTTTTATAAGGGCAAAGATATACCTTCTCACATACATTAGTGTGTGAAGATGTAGATATAGTTAGGTAAGAAAATAATTTATTTGGTCTGCTATAAATCAATTGAGAGTAAATATGAATTTTTATTTAACATTTTACTAATATCAATAAATTCGATTAATTTGACTAACGAACAAATATGTTTGTTAGATGAAAACAAACTTCAGGAACACTAGATATAATTTTTCAAATGATAAGAAGTTTACTTATAGTTACACCAAACCTCAGGTGACAACGTTGTAATTATCCCTTTAAATTAATACAATATGATAGTTTGTTTTTTTTGGTTATTATTACAATATAAAGAGTTTGTATGCTAAATATTCTACTATCTTATAAACTCGGACATCTTATTTATTCAAATATGTTAAAAGCTTCAAATTATTAAAATATTTTATAAAATTTATAAGATGTTTTAAAAAAACTTAGCACACGTCTTCCAAAAAAAGGTTTGTTTTGTATAGACTTTTTTTATGTCATAAATGATGTTTTATGGGACTTTATCAAGTTAAAAAATAAAGGGATAATTACACTCCCCTTTCCTGAGATTCGGTGTAATTATACGTAAATCCCCTATGGTCCGTTGCCTTTGTGTCAACTCGAGAGTTACAGAAGGAGATTTGTTTCCTTCTAAAAAATAAGTCCCTCTGTTAGTTAAATTTTATCGAATTTGCTGATATTAACAAAAAAAATAAAAAATATATATATTTACCCCAAAATCCCAATTGACTTATTACTGACGTTTAGCAAGTCAAATAAATATTTATATGATCAAATCACCCACATATGTCTTCACACCTTAATACATGTGAGGAGGTATAACTTTACCGTTATAAGGGTAGTTTAGTTCGAAAAAAATTATTTGACCTGCAATAAGTAAGTTTTAAGTCAATCAATCGTTAATATCAATTTTCATTTAGTTTTTTTTGTCAGTATCAGCAATTTTTATTAATCTTAACTAATGGAGGGACTTATTTGTTAGATAAAAAATAAATTTTAGAGGTACTAGATGTAATTTTTTAAATCATATAGAGTTTATATGTAATTACATCAAATATCGAGGAAGGAGAATGTAATTATCCCAAAAATAAATGATGAGAAGCCCATTAATCCTCAATAAAAAAAATGGTGGGCTCAATATATAAAAAATATCTGAAAAAATACGAGTTCAAAATAAATGAAAGCCTGAAAATTAGGATTGGAAAGGCCCAATGGACTCGGAGGAGTCCATGACGACGGGTATTCAGATGCTTCACTGATATCGACAGTTACCGCTATGGCTTTGGATATTGGCCTCAAGTTCTGTGAAGATGACGATTCTTTGGACCCAACCTAAACAAACCCTTCCCATCTTCACACTCTTTCTTTTAGCTTTTCAACAAATCTCAATATACAAAAGCATTTACGGATTTTTATGATCTGAATATGCAATCTACGTCATGGCACACTTGCTACTATTATCCTGTTCCTAATCATCTCTTCCCCCACCATCTCCATCTTCATCGTCCCACCAAGATTACACTCAACTGTAAGTCCCGGTGCACGAATCATAGCCTCCTCACACTCACTGCGGCGCGGAGTTGCATCAAAGAACAAGAGAAGGAGGGGATCCATCAGTACCCAGAATACGCTTCTTACCTAGATCAGGAAAACCGCGAATTCTTCCAAGAATCTTGTTCTTCTATTGAAAATCCGGAATCCCGGTTTGGAGGTGGTGAGAAATTGCGAGGATTTGGGGTGGTTAATTCGTCGGGCATTTCGTCGAACATGGGGTGGGCTAGTTTGAAAGCGGCGCTGGGACAGAGGATTAATCTGGAAGGAATCACTTGCGCCGTTGGGATTTTGTCCAAAGACAAGCAATTGGTGATCCCGCATGTCAGTGTGCCTGATATAAGGTATATTGATTGGGCCGAGCTGAAAAATAGGGGTTTTGAAGGTGTGGTCTTTGACAAGGACAATACGATTACTGCTCCTTACTCTTTGAACTTGTGGGCTCCCCTTGGATCATCTTTACAACAGTGTAAATCATTGTTTGGCAACAACATTGCGGTATTCAGTAACTCTGCGGGTAACTTTGATGAAGCCCACTTGGAATTTTGGGTTCAGTTCCCTTCCTAGCTAATTGGTTTGTGTTTGCTTCCGGTGAATTGCTTTAACGTGCCTGATTCTATGAAAATTTCAGGATTGTATGAGTACGACCCTGATGGTAGAAAAGCTGGGGCTCTTGAGGATGCAATTGGAATCAAAGTGATTCGGCACAGTAAGTGTTGCTTCCGCACTTGAATATCTTCATTTTTTATTATAAATTTGTGTATTATGGATGGGCATTGGGAATTAATTTTGCGGATGCAATTGGATAACTGGAATTATATTTTAGCCAGTGTTTAGACCCATCAATGGTTCTTTCTAATGCTTTTTGGTTCTTGCTTTTATTGATTGAAATAATCTAGAGGTGAAGAAGCCCGCCGGAACAGCTGAAGAAGTTGAAAGACACTTTGGTTGTGAATCCGCTAGACTTATCATGGTAAGGTCCTATATGGTGATTGATTCTTTTCAGTGTAGTGCTTTTCCTTTTTTTTCTTTTTTTGGGGATTTCGGATGTTTCATCATATAGTACATTGGCTATGGGAATGCAGGTGGGTGATCGGCCATTCACAGATGTTGTTTATGGAAACAGAAATGGATTTTTTACAATACTGACTGAACCATTGAGTCTTGCAGAGGAGCCTTTGATTGTGAGGCAGGTTGGTCACTTCAAATCGCCCTATTTTTGTTAATGAATGAATGTTGTGGAACCTGTATGGTCATGGATGCACCTAAATATTGGCTTCTTAAGTCAAAGAATGGCTTGAGAAAATATGTTTCATATTGCCTGGCCCCCGAACTATTATTGTTACATCATGGTGATCTTAGGAATTAGGATGATGATCTTGGAGCATTTTCTGACTCATTTATGTCACATTGCTGCTTGCAGCTTGCTAGATGCTTTTGTCATTTAAATATAAAGTTTTTGTATAAGTTGTCTTAGAATGCTTATTTTGGAAATAGTAGAGGCACAATTATTCGTGGATACTGTAATAAAGGACGAATATCTTTGAACTTAAAAGGTATAGCGATTTTAATTACCTTAAATTTACTTTTCAAGATAATGAGGCCTCATATCTAAATTTACTCCAGGAACTCTGGCGGTTGGTTTGAGTAAGCCAAACACTTGCTTCACTTTACCATAAACCTCTTGTCCACCTTGAACCTGCTACCTTCGCCTCTTCACTTACACCTACAGCAGCTTGCTGGGGCCCTAAATTTCACCCAGTAGAACTTTTTCCCACCATTCTTTGCTTCTCATAGCTCCGACCATGTATGCTATCTCAAATTATGTTTCCCAAACACAAGTTCAGAATACTAGTTCTCTAACAGATGCCCTTTTTTCTAATTGTTTCTCCAAATGAATCTATGCATAAGTGAAGAGAGAGAATTGTTTCAACTTGGAGGTGATGAAAGTGGAAGGAAATATGTGTTTGCCATGTATTAGGGAACTACTCTAGGCCCTTGTTTTGGTGAACATCTGAAAGCAGAAGAGTGGTGATAGTAGGATAAATTGGAAATTGAGGTGTGAGAGGACACGCGGTGAGGGAAACCAGAGAGTGGGAAACTTAATATGCAGCCCTGCTGGGGGCAAGAGTAGGCAGAAAAGAAATAGAGAACAGTTTTCGGTTAGTATGGCACTATAAGTTTATCCAGGTATAGTTATTTGTTTGCTGTGGGGAATTTTGGCGATACACGCTTTATTACTCTCATAAAATAAGAATTGAACTAAAGGTTGGTTTGTAATATCTCTTTATTCTCAATCCTATGTTCCTTTAGAAACTTTGCATCCTAAATAAGCATCTATTTTACGTCTGCCCCTTGTTCATTTGATTATTACGTTACAGCTTTATGGAACACTTTGCTTCCCAGAACCTACATTTTGTGACATATTATTTGACAAAATAAAGTTTCTGCAGGTGAGGCTGCTTGAAGTGGCCATTGTTAAACAATGGTCCAAGAAAGGCTTGATGCCAATGAGTCACAAGCTTGTTTTAGACCCAGTGAAGTGTGTCAAGGATGTACCACTCTCATAAATGTCCTTTATGACGAATGAAAACGAATGCTTCACTAATTATTTATTCTTTCTTCTTATGCAAAGAAATATTTTGGTAAAACTGATAGCCAAAATCTTAGATTACGATCGTCTATGGGCTATACTTGGATCTCAATAGGTCTGACCACCATTCATGAAATGATCGCCTACCGTTATAGGCTCTGATTCAAGAGCCTCCCACCCATTGATGCAGCGGATCCCATACATTGGACCGGTATTGATGATTGTAATTATGTTGGGTCCTGATACTTGAGGATTATCCAAGTAATCACATGATCTAATGTGCGTGCTAACGTATATCCGACATTGAGGTTTTTGCCTGTCTTTCTTAGTTCTCAAATTTTGTAGATGATCATGGGTGGAAATTGTAGATGATTATGGATTGATTGTTATAAGCTTAGTTATTCATACATACAGACTAGCTTTGATTGGAACTGATATCTCACACAATCCAGCCCATAATTATGTTTACTTCATTTTTGTGTGGCATGTGATTAATGGAGAGAGCCCAATCCTAAGGCTATATTTATTTTGGTAATGTGATTAAAATGGGATGTATTAAATTATTACTACAATTATAAAAAAATCACATCATACGCCGGGTTTGAGGCACAATCAGGAGTGACAAAAAATAAAGTAAACAGAAAATAAATATCATGGCTAATCATTCAAAGTAAAAGTTGCCTAAATGTAATACGGATTGATTCCTTTTTTTAAAGTACTCATGAAAAAGAGATTTAGAAAGTGTTTGTGAAAGTTTTACTTTTATAGAAATTATTTTTTTAGAAAAAAGTTAAAAGTTGAAATAGAATTAAAAATGAGTAATGTTTGTCAAAAAATTGAAAAGTAGATAAAAAATACTTCTAAAACAAGTATAATTAATTAAAGACGGTTGTATTTTCGTGTATTTAAAAGATACTACTTTTGCTCAAAATTTGCACTTGTATTTTGATAACAAGAAGAATTTTTTTTCCTTAAAAAATAATAAAATTTATTTCAATGAGTATATTTCATATTTGTTATTTATATTATTAACATAATTGTTCATTCATACACAATAAATAAATTTGCATGATTGTCATTTTTTTAAATTAATTATAGTAATTTTATTTATATCTTCATATGATATATGAATAATATCAAATAATTCAAAAAAATAAAATATAAAAAATCGAAAATATTAAATATGTGAAATTATAAATTTTGTTAGTGATAAATTATTCAAATTATTTAAAAACTCTAACATCGACTTTACACGAACAATTTAGAAAATAAATTAAAAGGATAAAATCGAATTAAGATTATTATAATTAGAGCAAAATAGTCTAAAAGAACATTGGATTTTTTTTTTTTTTTTTTTTGAGAGCACATTGGATTTATTTATTAAAAAAAAACCGAAACAACTATAAATACCTTTTAAGTTGCTTCTAACTTTTGGATTAAAAATGCTTTTTATAGTATTTTTAGAAGCAAAACCTAGCATCCCAAATAACTCAAAACCACTTTTTATCTTCTAAAGCTGAAGTTTTCAAAACTCTCGCAAACTCTCCATTACAAAATTCCCAACTTGCCTCAGCATCAAGAAAGTTGAATGTAATTCAATTACTTTGCAAGCAAATGAAAACTTCAATAACCACCCCCCCCCCCCCCCCCACCCCAACACTATTATGTGATTTGATGAACAGACAGCTCAACTGAATCAAAATGGGGTCATATATATGTGTACATATCCACACTATTATGTGATTTGATTAACAGACAACTCAACTGAATCAACATGGGATTATATATATTTGTGTATATATATATATATATATATATATATATATGTGTGTGTGTGTGTGAATAAATGAATGAAGAAACGAATAATGCACTCAAATTTTAGTTTGTAGTAGTCCAAAAAAATGGTGAATTATCACTGTTTCACTTATGGTATCATCATATTTTGATAATAATTCAGAATCCATTAATATTTCCTTATATACAGAAACAGGCTGGCTACTTAGCTGTCTCTACTATTCACAGAGAGAGAAGCACTGCCTTTAAGTTGCACTAACAACAGTAAAAAAAACACCAGAATTCCATAATAATAATTCATCTCTCTTCTCTGCTGCTGCCCTGCTGCCCCTCATTTACTACCTCAATTCAATGTCCCCCTCTCTCTTTTTTGTGCTTCTTCACCTACTTCTCTGCCGTTGCAATTACTCAGATTCAATTCCAATACTTACACTTCATTTCCATTTTCCCTCCACCAGCTTATATAATGCGAAGTCTATTATTTCATCAAACTTGGAGGTCCACATGCCTTGAATTAGCTGTTGAACAAGTACGACGACTTTAATAGGAGAAATTAAAATGGCAGAATATATGGATTTCAAGAAGCCCACCTGGCTTCTAAGAAATTTGGGTAGCGAGAAACTCACCTTGATCCTAATATTTGTAAGACCTGCAGAGGAGTTGATGCTAACAGCCAAGGTGTTCTTAGGGGAGTTCGGTCAAACGGTTGCACTATAATTTCCACAAGAATAAAACTTAATGGTACGCATGCATGCAGGAATATAATGATCCCTCCAAACAAAACCAAGCTTATCGTCAAATGTCTCTTATCCAGGGGATATTTTTTATTTGCATTCACGCCTTTTGGAAAGAGCCACTAAATTAAGTTCTAGTTTAGGTGAAGAAAGTATGACCGCCTTACCAATAGTTGAAACTCAATCAGGATATGTTTCGGCGTGATATACAGACTTCTACAGCTCGAAGTATATTCGAAGAGGAAGTTGATGTACAAACTTTTAGAAGTTTGACTTTTGTGCCTAAGTTTGATAAGAGATTGTTGAGACAAAAAGCAAACATACATTAGTTACACCACCAAACAAGAAGCTATACATTAAGAACTGGTACTGTAGCCTGTCCTAGAAACTGTATTTAATTCTTATAAATAATGTGTCAATGGTGATAGTGGAATGAAGAAAGACAAAGGGATTAAGTTAATTAGATATTATGTGCAAATATGAATACTGACACAACAATACGGACATGATACAACATAACAGGACAAGGGAAATGGTGTTTCTTAAAAGTTTTAGATGATACAACTCCAACACAAGTATCCAATATATACAAATATTTTTTACGGTATGTCATTACCAACATATATATACACATGCCGAGGCAAGTATAGAGAAAAAAAAGTTCATGTTGGTATTAGCACTTGAATTCTACTAGCGTCATCTCTGAAGTATAAATTTTTTTGGGGGGGGTGGGGGAGCTCTGAACTTTCACCAGGGAAAAAAAAAGGAAAGAGAGGGAAAAGTGAGTTTAGATAAAGTAGCACTATTCAAATAGTTTATTAAGAAAAAAATTGTTAATATTTTTGCGACTTCTATACTTTTTTCAAAGACATGAGAAAATACCTTCTCGAAGTCTGAAATCTATTGGACACCTTATAAGAAGTGTTGGATTTTATTTTTTTAATTTGATTTATTAACACGTACATTAATGCTGGACATGTGTTCAATACAACATGGATGATATTAAATAGAATTAGCCAAAAAACACTATTAAGAAACTGAAACCAGATTTTAGTTGAGTCTTTATCACATGCACTACTAACACTAGACTTCAATTATGTCGGAAGTTCCTTACTTGGAACTTTTGAGGCTAACCATTCCAAGATTAAAGAATAGGGATAATTACATTCCCCTCCTTGAAGGTTTGGTGTAATTACACGTAAACCCTCTGTGGTTTGAAAAATAACATCTAGCACCCCTAAGATTTGCTTCCGTCTAACAAATAAGTCCCTCAATTAGTGAAAACTCACTAAATTTGATGGTATTAACAAAAAAACTGAATGAAAATTGATATTTACCCTCGATTTATTGATTATTGACTTATTGCAGGTCAAACAATTTTTTCCGAACTAAACTATCATTTTAATGGTGAGGATATAACTCCTCAAATACATTAACACGAGAAGGCGTATGACGGTAATTTGGTCATAGAAAAAATTACTTGGCCTGCAATAAGTCAATAATAAGTTCATCAAGGGGTGCTAGATGTAATTTCTCAAACTACAAGGGGTCCACGTGTAATTACACCAAACCTCAGGAGAGGGGAGTGTAATTATCCCTAAAGAATAAGCTCTTCTACAGGTCATAATATTAATTAAGCGAGCGCTTGGGTAAGCTTATTTAAAACATCTTACAAGCTCGTTAATTTATTAAATCTTATGTTAAAAATAAGTATTTGAAGTGTTTGGATAAGTGACACTTTTGTAATTAATATAATTAAAATTGAAGGAATTTATTAATATCCTAAAAATAATTGGGAACAACTCCTTAGTGATTCCAAATGAGCTTATAAGTTCTTCACATCTTATTATGGATCTTATAACCTCTTTCTCTAAAAAGTTAGCCAAAAAAGATATTTTGAAAAGCTTATAAGCTCACCAAACACATAAGTTTGAACCCAAAAATGAAAAGAGAAAACTGTTGAAGGTTCTGAATCAGTCCAAAATGGCTTCTTCTAAGCACAGCTTCTTAGTTCTAATATGTGCATCACCTAAAGTAGAACGCCTGACAGCCCAAACTGCATGTGGTTGTGGACAAATACCTCCGAAAGACATCAGCAACTTGTATTGAATTGGTAAAGAAAGTTAGATGCCAGTTCTCCCATATCCAAAGATACTGTGTAGAGATTTTCAAATTGCAAGGTTTTATTCACAAACATGGAGATGTTCTTTTCAAGATAATAATAAAAACTATTTTCTCAGCATAACATGCAGTGTGAGATTTAAATGACAGTTTAAATGCACCTGCTATGCATACAACTAACCACATACCTGTTCACCTGCTTATATTTACTTCTGGGCTCTCATAACTCTTTATATACACCGCTCCCACTTGCATCAGCCTCATCACTGAACACTCTTTCTTCCTTGTTTTATCCTCTTGCTAGTTTTTCTTGACAGCTGACAAAGATGGAGGTGAAGAGAAGTAAGCATGCATCTTTTCTGCTGTGGACTGCTTTGACTGCGTTGCTTTCACAAACCTTGTTCGCCCCTGTCATATCTGCAGCCAACTTTGAGGGTCAGAAAAACTATTACACTCCAGACCCAAATGCACGAAGTCCTCCCCCAGGTTATTTTCTCTCTTGCACAGCATCTCACACACTTTTTAACACACATGATCACGCCTAACATGCAGAATCAAGTTTGATGTTTTTAATATATTTCAGCTCGTGGAAGTTTTGAATGTTAAACCCCCTGAATCTACAAAGCTCAGTTCCATCTTTAAGGGAAAAAATGTCAAGCAAATAAACCTCGAAAACTGTCTTAGCTCACTGTAATGTGCTGAGCTAACAACTCTCTTCTGGTCACAGTTACGTACACACCTCCAACACATGGTTCAGGAGGTCACCATGCAACCCCAACACCATCCCATGGAACACCTTCACATGGAGGCGGCAGCTATGGACGAACACCACCTGCCAACTGTGGCCACCCCCCTAGCGGAGGGCATCCCCGTCCCACTCCAGCCCCTCCCACTGGTGGATATTACCATCCACCCCCGAGCTCGACCCCTACTACACCAACTACTCCAACACCAAGCACCCCAACACCTACCATCGGGACTCCACCAACCACTATAACACCACCAACCACTGTAACACCACCAACCATTCCCATAATCACTCCCGGAACACCGACCACCCCCGGCATCACAATACCATCACCGCCATTTCCGTTTGATCCGAACTCTCCACCTCTTACTTGCACGTAAGTATGACTATACATATACAACAGAATGTTAACTACAAAAGGGATGACACTGAATTATTGTTTCGCCATTGTATATTGCAGTTACTGGAGGAATCACCCTACACTGATATGGGGTTTGTTTGGCTGGTGGGGAACACTTGGCAGTGCATTTGGGCTGACTAGCGTGCCGGGTTTTTTCGGCTAACATCAACTTACTACAGGCTCTTTCAAACACTCGTACAGATGGCCTTGGAGAACTGTACAGAGAAGGTACAGCTGCTCTGCTCAACTCCATGGCTCACACCAGGTTTCCTTACACAACCAGCCAGGTCAGAGATAGTTTTGTTGCAGCACTCAGCTCAAACAAGGCTGCAGCAGCTCAGGCACAGCTCTTCAAGCTGGCTAACGAGGGCAGAAACAAGCCCAGAGCTTGATAAACACTAGATTTTTCATGATAAAGATCAATAGTCTCATATTCAGTTTGGGCCATGCTGTGTTTCCTACCTAATTGAGGTTCTTTTGTATGAGATTATATGTTTATTCCACTATATGTTACCAAATCAAGATGGATACCAGCCTTATCCTTTCTCACTTTAAATAATATGCGTGATTTTTTTATTTTTTTTTTGTTGCACATTAAAGAGAAAGACTTCTACTGTGAAAAAGCACAAAACTTCCATCTCTATGTTTATTCTTTTGTAATTAATATGAGTAAACAATGAAAAGTATTTTTGAGAAACATAAAAGGACAAAGAATTCAAAGAAGTGAGATAGACACAGGCCATCCACATGAAAGGTCCAGAGGAATATAGAAAGTATTCAGCTTAGAACCAGAGTATAAATTTGTTGTTAGGTAGTTTTTACTCAAAAACCTGAAAATTAGAACTTTCAAGTCCTAGAACTTAACAATCGCAAGATCTACTTACATAAGTATCCTTTAAATTATTTTGCCGCCCATTACTATATTCACGATGGATGATTGGTGTTACTTGAGACAATGAAATTTGTGCGTGTGCACGAAAATCAACAAAAATATAATGGCTTGAAAAGTCATATCCAACTGCAGATATGGGCCTACCAGCTTTACAATATATCAAGAAATACAGGCTGCAACAGTTCACATGATGCATACTGAGAATTATGATTATAGAAGTAGACCGTGAATGATTTATTATCCAATAATCTTATTAGAGCCTCATTTGTGCAGAATCAGGGATAATGGGACTCAAATAGCACAAGTGGCACTAACATTGTCTTGCTTAGCCTGCATCAATCACCCTCCAGATTTTTTAATGACTGAACCTTTCTCCAAACTGATGAAGCTGAAACTATTTCAGCTTCAGAATAATAATGATTAGAGGGTTATAAAGATAAGGAAGCAAATAGATTTTGTAAGACTTTCTTCATGTAACCAAAGATAGGGGAGAGTGGTTAAGAGGAAGGCTTAATGTAGAAAACAGTAACAATATAAATCAAATTTTGCCTCCAATTTATATTCCTACGACTTGCATTATAGGTCACCAGCAAACCACCTTATCTTTTTCAAATGTAATGGTCCTAAACATTGTCCGACAACCATAATCAAAATCATCTGGATTAAATTTGAAACTACAAGAATTAAGAAGAATGTAATTATATACACAGATCCACACAAGCAACAAACACTTTTTAATTCTAATTATAAATGAATTGACAACATATGACAACTGCTAAAGCTGGGAGCTCCTAATATGCTGAAGATTATCACCTTTGATCTTTGAAGAGGTAGTTTATTACACTTTGAAGGCTCCAATTGCCATCTTATTTTCTCCAATGCTTCAGATGAGCATGGTTCAGAAGCGCTATTTCAAGGACACTCAACTATAAACTAGCTGCATGGCAAGATATGGACGAACCTAACGTGCCTAAAGTTACATAGTCTAATTTTCAGGGCATTAAAGTTACATAGTCTAATTTTCAGGGCATTTCGTGCTAATGTAGCTCTCTCTCACTGTCTAAGAAACCATTTACACTGTAAAAATATGGCAGAACATAATTAATAAGAATGAACAATTTATTTTCTTTATTTTTGCCAAGAGTATTGAGTAAATAATTTCCAGTCTCAATGGGAAATAAATAAAGGATGCCATTTCTTTATTTTCTTACATTCTTTGGGAAATATTTACTTTTCCATAATCATTGGGATTTAGTCAAATAACCCAACCAGTAAAAAGTAATACTCACTGCAGCAAAGTAATTATACAGTAAAAAGAAAGATGTACATACTCAGAATCAAATTGAACCTGGATGGGGAGACACTTAAACAAAGAAGATAATTTATTTCAAAAGAAAGAAAAAGGAAAAACATATGCAAGAGAACAGTTTTCTGGAGGTATTTAACATTTTGCCGCCATTGAAAGCCTCTAAGGTGCTGGGATACTTTGCAATTTACGTGCTAAATTGCAAGATATAAATGAATCCCTAGCTTTTAATATAACAATTTTTTTATGACTTTGCAGATTATTCACCTTCCAATGCTTCATATTGATAATAACATATACACTACTCTGAGAACTCCTCTGTCAATTAAGCATTCACTGAGAACAGTGTTTCAAAAGTCAGCAGCTACTCAATTGTAGAACCTCAAACCCGAGTCAGTGTCCAACTCTGGACTAAGATACCTGTCATTGACCCTGCCAACAAGAAGGATCCAGTGACATACAATGGAGCCAGCAAAGATGTGATTTCAATTCAAAGGGACCATTTCAATCTTCAGCTTCTTCCTTCCACATTCCCATGTTCTGTTCCTTGCATTCCATATAATATTAGTTTGTTCTATGTGTTTCCAAGTAGATAAAAAGTTCTAAAGTTCTGAATGCCCAAATACCATGTACCTTAAATATTTTTGAGCAATATCAAAACTTCTCACAAGTAGGGATGTGGAACCATGCATTTTATCCTGCTCATCATTAACATATTTAGATGTAGTCAACGACAAGTTATGAACTGCTTATCAACTGAAGATGATAAGAGAGAAGTACTCAAACCTCCACCCGTAGCCCACAGCATAATTGTGCCCATGGACATGAAAAGTAAAACTTGAAGACAGAGAAAATAATTTCATTTTGGGACAAGATTAAAATGACATTGGATTAGTAAGTTCATATTATCATCCAATTAGCAAAGAATCATTTTTGCCATTTGTTAATGTACTCAGATTTTATCAGAATTCAGTAACAACAGTTACATCTTACATAGAAAAATGCAAAACAGGTATCATGTTAGAGAGTTCAACATCAACATGATAGAGGAATATCAAAAATATTTTATAATAATGAAGTCAATACATTGAACGACAAGTGGCTGGGAATTTCAGGTGAACTTGCTAATAAAGAAAGAAACAATAAATACGCATAGACAAACATTTGATTGAACTCCTATCATTATCATCTTCATGGTTTGAAAGAGTAAAGAGGTATTTCTAGACAGACGTTACAGGATACAACTAACTGCAAATTTTAATGTCAGCAAAGACATGGTGGCTGGAAAATATTTGCTAATTGCCCAACAAAATAGATGGGCTTTTCAATAAGCTACTGTAAAGAACTCCATGTGCTGTTCAAAGACGGACATAAAACTTCACCAATTTTGGTAAACAAAGAGTCACAGCTAGAAGACTTTCTACAATGAGGGCAGGCAGGTATGTGTAGATTCTTTTCCAGTATATCAGACACCATTTGACCTACATCATACAGAAAACCAAATGAACTTCTGCCAGATTTCCTCAACAAAATGGATAGACTAATCAAAATCTGTGAAGATATGTGCATAGCTATCGGAAAATTCAAGCTGCCATCTGTTGGACATACATCACTTTTTGGTTCAGGTCATCCAAACTGAAATCTTCTTTGCAGGACAAGGAAAATGCAAGATGTAACAACGTCAATTGCTCATCAGTTTAAATGAGATTCAAACCAGTCAAGGATCTGCTCGGATTGCAAGCTAGTCATTTCATGATAAGCGAATGCAAGGTTCATTTCCTCTTGAATATGATTTATCAATGATTTTTCTGGAAGAAGAATATTTCTCTCCTCAAGAGCTGTTTTCCATGGTATAGCACGCCCATCATCCCTCATGTAACCATTCTTGTCAATAAAGCCCTTTTCCTGAAAAACATCGAACAACTTTACCGACAAGTTTAGATCAAGACCCGGAATTCTGTTGGCAAAGAACTGAGATGTTAAAGGGAATTCCGTGCATTTAATTTCTGCAACATCAATTCCCTTCTCCCTCATAACTATTAGATACTTTTCTATCCTCCTGTTCCTAGTTTCATCTTTGGGCATGTGCACGAAAAGTGTAGGTGGATAATCCTTTGTTATGTCCAAATGACTATAAACTCCTTCAGCAATCATTAAAGCAATACCTCTGAATGGCAACTCTGCCGCAAGGACAGAGACAAAGTATCCACCGGATGAGGCACCCAATGCGAATATAGGCAGCTTGTCTACCTTTTGCTTGGTAATCCACCACTGAATTATATCTTTAACAATCCATCTTTCTTCCCCAAGTGACCAGCAAATTCCTTTACTCGACACAGCAAGTACAGCAAATTTTCTAGCCAAAGCATGAAGCACAATGAGCCTCTCTTCAGGCAAACCAACACAATTTGGGCAATTAGGAGACTTATCCCAAAAATTAACTGCTCTACCATTACACCCATGAGCCAAGAAGAGAACAGCCTTAGGCGAGTTGGGTATCTGCCAGATTAAATCAGTACCATTCCTGAACTCAACAGTAGGATCTAGTCCAACCAAAGAGTCAAAGCCATTCCATTTTTCGTTCACAAGATCAGACATCAAACTGGACTTATGACCATTTTTCCCCAAAAGCAGCAGCAAAGCAACTAGTACCAAAATCAGAACATAAACAAAACTGGAAACTGAACATTTCTTGTTCCTGGACTGCTTCAACAATCTGCTTCTGCCTCCAAGCATGGCTGGAAAACATCAGGTTTCCACATTAAACCTCCAATAAAAGTCATAACAAAGGTGAAACTCCCACAAAACGGAAGTTTTGGCTAATTCTAGAGGCTTTCTTGAAGGGAAGCATATGCTGCTTCTTTCACTTTTGAACAAAAACAAGAAGTAATATTGCAGCACATTTAAAGTTTACAGGCGCAATTAACATCACATACATAAGCCCTTCCATTTTTTGGTGATATCAAACTAATCACGTGAATTAAAACAAAAACATCGAAGAATGCAACTCCATAGATAACTTCACCACACTATTATGACGTTTCTACATTGAAAGATGTTCTAGTAATTGAATCACAATCAAATTTAGTCCTATAATTTTCAAATCTTGCAGGCTAAAACAACTACTTAAAACTAAAAACAATCAATAATAATAAACTAATTGCATTAATGCAGTAACAATCAACTGGTGATTCAAATTACCTGAAACCACTAACAAATCAGAGGCTATACGGAATAAGCTACTCGATCCAGATCAAAATTCTTGAGAGGTTTTTCCTTTTTTTCTTCTTTGGTTCTCTGATTTCGCTTTCCAAATCTTAGTAGGGGACAACGTGAAAAACCACCTTGATTTTACTTTTAATGTTTTTAAGAGAAAAAAAAAAAAAATCTAGCCCGATCCGCATCCTATTACTTGAATCCGGATCTACCATTACATTTACATCATGAATTTTCTAATATTGGATTTAATTATATAAATACTCTTTAATCTTTGTAAAATTAGCTCTCGTAATACGCAATACTTACAAACATAATTATGCAGCACAAATTTTAAAAATAAAAGTTTAATATATAATTAAAATTGAAGCAGATAAACATAGGTGAAAGACTGAAAGTGTAGAACAAATATATATTGGCTCTAAAAAGATGATACAGATCATTTGAAAAAATAATTATACTGGTACTTAAAAGTATAATTAATAGTTTAAAATTTAGTGTTGCGGTGTCACAAACTGCTACTAACGAGTGAAAAATATTTTTTTTTTCTTTTGTATTAGTATAGACATATATCAAGTACATCCTCGGAGAGCATGTCAACCTAATTTTCCTTAGGGTGTGCTGTGTAAGTTTTTGTCCATGTGAAAGTATCAAGATAATTTACAATTTTTGCATCAGGAAGTGTATTTGTAATTTTTTAAATAATGATATATTTGAATAATTAAATATAATTTTACGAGGGTATTAATGTCCATTAACTATATAAAAATGACATATTTAAATGTAAAATACCAAGGTATATTAATATGGAGAAAATTCTTTTTTGTAATTTTTTTTCAATTAACGTTTGTCTTTGTGTCGCCTCTCTGACAATTTCTTAACATGGTATCAGAATCCGATAATTTCATTTTTCGTACCCAAAGCAAATACTACAATGATGGTGAGTAGAGTTCTATGAACCATTGATTATTTGTATCGTGATAAAAAGCATTTTACGTCTTACAAGTTATATTTTTTATAAGTTTGATCCCATTATTTTTAATTTATTATATTACATCTCATAACTTCAAAAAATCTATATTAGTCTCAGATCATAATTTCGTTGAATTTTTAATGAAAACATCAGCAATGTCTTTCAAAATTTACGGAGGCCATGTGTGTGATGTTCATCATAATTAATGGGACTAAGGCTTGGGCCTAATACTGCAAATTTTTTGAAGTTATGAGATGCAATATGATAAATTCAAAAAGAATGAGATTAAAATCATAAAATTTTCAAAATTAAAGAACTCAAGCAACATATAGGATTTCTTTCTTCTTAACATTGATAAGGTGTTTAGCTAAACATATTTATTCAACACTCTTTAATCACCCAATGGTAAATTCTTCTAATTAAATGGTTATTTTTCTAAATTACCTTGAGGGACAAATTGAGAATGAAAGTTGAGGGACTAAAATATTTTTTTATAAAAAAAAATATATATTTTATAAGAGTAATATGAAAAAATCGTTTATTGAAGGGACGGATTTATAATGAGTTAAAAATATAGAATTATTTTAAAGTTGAGATCAAATATCGAGAACTAAAATGAATTTTACCCATACTTATAATGAAAATTTTATAATTAAATAAAGTGAACTAAGTTGTTAAGTTGTTTGAAACAAGTTGGACACCTGTTACTTTTTCTAAAATACCGTATAAAAATTATAAAAAATAAATAAAAATACTTATAAACTCATAACATCTTATTTTTAATCTTATTAAATTCATTAAAAAAAATCAAATTACTAAAGTCTTTACAGTATCGTACAATTCTTAAAATATTTTATTAATATATTATAAAAAGTTTATGTGTAAGTAGGCTGTTTCTGACTGTAATTGGTTCTCCTCCGTCGCACGCATACAAGATGCAACCCAGGATTCCTTTAACTGTGTGTCTCTCTCTACCTGAAGCATGTGCATACAATCTTCTGAACATATACCCTTCAAATCCCACGTAGAATTACTGGCGAAAGTGGATATTTTGGTCCGATCTTCTCGATGATTCAAGATTCCTGATTTTCAGGTGAATTAGATCAAACTCTGTGAATTACTGTGTGATTATATATGCTGAATTCTGTGTTTATCCATGGCCCATGTGAAATTTTGAGTAAATTACGGGTTTTACTTGCATTGCATCACAAACAGTTGGATTTATGATTTAGAGCTACGATATTTTGTGGGGTTGTTTTGATAGTGTGGCATTGTACGTATTGCAAAGAATTCTGGCTTGTTCTTGTTTTCTTTGAGGAATTTCTGTTTTGGTATGTTCCTGATGTTAGTGTTGGTCTGCTGAATTGCTGACATAAGGGAAGTTTCAAGTGTGATTTGGCAAAAAAATTGGAACTTGGATTGGGGTGGTTGTTGTAGTTAAATCGAATGTTTTGTTTCTCTAAATTGTTGGAAAGTGATAATTCTATGTGTGGATGATGACAGTTGTTCCTTTTTTGATCTAATTTTTTTCAGTATTTTTACTTCAAGATTGAAGGGCCCTCATGATTTTGTTTCAATATGGATAAATATAAACCAAGGAATATCTTGATTACCGGGGCTGCTGGATTCATAGCATCTCATGTTGCGAACTGGCTGACACGGAATTACTCAGAGTACAGAATCATTGTTCTTGACAAGCTGGATTACTGTTCGAACTTGAAGAATCTTGATCCCTCTCAACTCTTCCCAACTTTAAATTCGTGAAGGGCGATATTTGTAGTGCTGACCTTGTCAATTATATACTTGCGACAGAGGACATAGACACAGTTATGCACTTTGCAGCACAAACACACGTTGATAATTCATTTGGAAACAGTTTTGAGTTTGTTAAGAACAATGTTTATGGTACTTGTGTACTTCTTGAAGCTTGCAAATCTTTTGGTCATATTAAGAGATTTGTCCATGTGAGTACTGATGAGGTATATGGTGAGACGGATGAGAATGCTAATGTGGGAAACCATGAGGCTTCGCAGCTTCTCCCGACAAATCCCTATGCTGCATCTAAAGCTGGGGCAGAAATGCTTGTTATGGCGTATGGACGATCGTATGGGCTGCCTGTTATAATCACAAGGGGGAACAATGTTTACGGGCCCCATCAATTTCCTGAGAAGTTAGTTCCTAAATTTATTCTCTTAGCCATGAAAGGAAAGCCCCTTCCGATTCATGGGGATGGATCCAATGTAAGGAATTATCTTTATTGTGAAGATGTTACCGAAGCTTTTGACACCATACTCCATAGGGGTGAAGTTGGTCATGTTTATAACATTGGAACAGATGAGGAAAAGAGAGTTATCGACGTGGCAATGGATATTTGTCGGTTGTTTTCGTTGGATCCATCTACTGTGATAAAGTTTGTGGAGAACAGACCTTTTAACGACCGAAGGTATTTCCTGATACCCAAAAGCTAAAACATTTGGGATGGTCAGAGAAAACTAAATGGGATGATGGTTTGAGGAAAACGATGGAGTGGTATGTAAGAAATCCTGACTGGTGGGGAGATATTTCTGCGGCATTACTCCCTCATCCAAGAATGCTTTCTTTCCCTTGGATACGGAAAAATCACATCAAACTTGGAGCATCTCACGCACCACAGAATTCTGATCAGGAGCAATTAGGTTGTAGGAAAAAGGGACCAATCGCTTTACGCCAAAGCCGCCTTTGAGAATTTTGATGTAGAACTAGATGTTTAGCAATTGTTTCCAGAATAAGACAGAAAGAAGATGTAAATTAATGCTTCCTTGATCACTCAGCATTGTAAATTTCCACCATTGCTTATCCCAAGGCTGCTGCAGTGCATGAAGTCTACTTGATCTCTGGATAATTTGGCTGTGAAGTTTTTGCCTGGGCCAAGAATACTTACTGCCTAACATTTGTTTGATAATTTGTCTGGTAATCTCTCTCTCCATAATTGCAGAAAATGTCTCTGTAGCAGTAGTGTTTGGTTAAACTAAGCTGTGTATAATGTGCAATTGACAAAAATATCCATGCAGGAGCATTCCTTTTCTTCAACTCTAGCAATACTGAAATTGGCGTTGGATTATTTCTGGTTGCAGGTGAAGGGCATATTCTAAAGCTTCGACACCAAAAAACATGCAGGATTTTTTGGATATGGTGGATATACTTGTTTTGCTATGTTTGATAAACTACTTCTTTCCAATTTCCTTCAGACAAACCACAGCATGCATGAGGACGGAGCAAGATAAAAGAACAAACTAACCAAGTTAAGGGAACGTGATTCATCATGAAGCTAATCAGGATGAATGTCTTATATGAACCAAAAATATACAAAAAAAGGAGAAAATCCACCGATCTTCCTAACTGAATGCATTTATTTAGCATGTATATCTTGATGTACCTTTTTATTTTTATTATTTTTTTTTTGTAATTATGAGCTGTGAGCATCAAGGGACCTGCATACATCTTTCCACTGGGAAGAGGTATTTTAATTCAGCTCCAGAGAAGAACTTAGTTATCTAGACCAAAAGATAGGATTCATTTTGACACAATTAATCCTGTTTTGGTTTATGAGCACAGTGCTCATTTTCTTCCGGAGGTTGTAAAATTTATAGTTCAATTGTTTTGCTTGATATGATAGCTGTATTGTACTCAAGGTTCTTATGTTTCTTATGTTTAAAGTCTTTATTAATACTGTAATATCTCATGGGGCTCTTGGGTAAAACGACGACATATTAGTTCATTATGAATTGTCAGCTGAAAGTTTTGATAGCTGAAACTAAGATTTCAATTATGATTTTTGTAGTTATGAGTCCTTTCCTTTTTTCCTTTTCCCTTATTTTTTAATTGAATTCTAATTGCACCGGCTCTCACTTGATATAGCAAACTGCTTGTTCAGTTGCTCCCCTTTATCCATAGGTGAAACTATGTTGAATAACTTCATATGTGGGCAGCTGGAATTTCAAAAAGACAAAAGTATGCATTCCCTTTTGCTTATGTATTGTATCGTTGGTTAAAACTGATCCCTGAATTTCTGTATTTACTTTTACTCCAACTGGCATGACATCAAGTTTCAGCATCCGTTCGTCCAAAAACTGCAGAAGATATGGAGGTGAGCCTTGGCCATGATTACATTTTTTGTGACTGTGTACCATATCTGCTGCCATGATTATGTCTTTGTCCATCTAAATGCATGAAGGGAAGTTGAAATCATGTGATACTTCTGTTTTTTACTATTACCAGTTGATTATCATGGGGTAAGTCAATGTGTTAAAACTAGTATTTAGGAATCGATACATATAGCAACGGTGTAACAGTGGACATGCAGGTAATTTAGATGGACCATCGTAATTTGTTTTGGAATGTTCTAATCTCTGCATTTGAATGTGAGGATTCAAATTTATAGGAAGGATTTTGAAAATAACAAGTGGATTTGAAGTTCACAAAAATGATTAATATAGCTTAATATGTGAGATGAAGGGTTTGAAATATCCATTATAACATGAAATTATACAAATTCGTTCGATGAATCTGTTAGTTGAATATGAAACTTTTTAGCTTCAGATTTATCAACCGAAGCACAACCGAGGAGGATTCATGGCAAAAAGTATTGCAAGCGTCAGCAGTCAGATGGAAACCACTTTTGGCATGTGAAATATTGCTGATTCAGGTAGCAATCTGGTTTCTACATGTGAAAGATTGCTGATTCAGGTAGCCAACTTGCAGAAGATAAACTCTTACAAGGAAGAAAGAAGAGGTTAACACGACTGTTCATTCATGTAAGTACTTTTTTTCCTATCATCTAATTCCATGCAAAAAAGTTCCAAGTTCAATGAAGGTTACTGCAAGATTTCTGCAAATGCAAACTTCATTAAGGACCTTTAGGCTTCCTGCAAATGGATGTAGTTCAGAAGCTTAGAATCTGACCCTATTGATTATTGAATTGAGAATACATTTACTGAATATGTTGTTCTTGTTTGTGCATTGCTTTACTCGCATCATTCAACTTAACTTTGAATGGACTTAGGAGGTGTTTGCAATAGTTTGTGCTTTTATTGCAACTCGTAGAGAAAGTTGCAAGTTTAATTGTAATGAAGATTGGGAGTAAAAAAAACGAAGTTGAAGTTGGATATTTGGAAAGAAACTTAATATATAGGAAAAAATGCAAGCAACCCCCTTGTGATATTGCAAATGAGCAAATTACTCTCTTGTGGAAAAAAAAAAAGGAATTTACCTCCCTGTGTTTTTAAAAATGAAGCAATTTAAAAACACAGGAAGATAAATTGTTATATTTTTTCATAAGGGGCAATTTGCTCATTTGCAATATCATAGGGAGATAAATTGCATTAAACCCTTAATTTATATACAATAAGTTGCGAAAGTTGGTGGGGGGGGAAACTTATAGCTTTTGACTTACATAAAGTTCAGTTTAGCTGGGAACTTTTTGTAAAGTGAGACCGAAACTTAATTCTTAGATAAATCAAACTACTCCTTACCATTTCTGCTGGTCCAGTGACAGATTTCTGAGAAATTTTTAGAGCATGAACCATCAAGATTTTGATCTGCATCCGACTTTTTGTGAACAGAGTTGCATGTTTGACTTGGTTTTCCTCATTGAGCTTCTGCCTTCTGGCCCTTTGAAAATTTGGCTGAGACTTGAGAGTCATTCTCCGTTCTCAACTTTTAAATTCTTTTGTTGCATTCGGATGGAATGCGATCCGGGTTGAGAGCTGACCTGGTGATAACTTGGCTACGATCTGACAATGATCTGGCATACGGATTTAGATGAAAATGGACTAGTAGTGGTTGGCTTGCACATAAAACATTAGGCTAGTTAAGGTGGCCTTTAGTTAAAACCCTCTAAAGTTTAAGTCAGTATACTGTTCAAGGTTATAGGAATTGTATAATGCGATCTCGCTATAGAGCATAATTTGTGGTAATAAAGGTATAGTTGTATAATGAAGCCTCCATGTATTTATAGGAACTCATGCGTTGGAATCCCATACATAGGTTCTAAATCAATGGCGGATGAGGCGGGTCATGTGTTACCCCCGTCGTTAAAAAACTTGCAGACCCTTAGACCGTTTGGGCTTTTTCGTCCTTATTTGTTTAATATATTTCTCCTATCAAAATGATTTAAACTTGAGGGAAAATTTTGAAAAAATGATTTCAAATGACTCTATAGCAAAATAACTTGAAATTCATTGATATTCTACGGAGTATTGCTAAAAAAAAAAATTGAAAAATTAGAAATATTTTTCAATAAAAAGTGTATCTAAATAAATCCGAAAGATTTATTATTATGAATTTGAAATCTCATCAATGCAAATATAATCTGAAGGTAATCACATGTATTTTTCTTTTATAAAGAAAATCATAAATTTTGGAAGCCCATGTGCTTCATACATCATGTGAGAAACATACATTAGCAATAGAAATTCCCCAGATTCACAACGGCTTTCCAAATACTTGTTGAGCATGCCAAACACTGAGAACTCGTTTGGTATATGATGACATCATCATAAAATAAATGAAAGTTTTTGTTCAGATTAAATTTGATCGAACCAAATTAATTACAGAGAAAGTGTATCACACTTGTTATATGATTGGTCACTTTTTTGGAACTGTAGATCAGTTACATGATAAATGTATTGCACTTGTCATATAATTAATTCAGTTTTAGCCGAGCTGGATTTGAATTAGAATTTCCCAAAATAAACAATTAAATAGACTTCGCATCCTCAGACTATACTGTAATCGTATTCATTTTTAAAATATCAAAAGTAACAAAAACCCTTTAACAAAATAATTTGGCGTTGATAGCATAGAAATGTCATTTCTACTTACCTCCTATTTTTCTCATTATCTTCCTAAAATATGTTTATCACAAAATCTACAATCGAACGTTTTTAGGCTATACTTGAATTGATGGACCTCGAATTCCTATTAACAAATCCTTTGAACTGATTTGAATGATTCTAAATATAAAATATTTCCGACCCCTTCAACTCTAAATTTGGATTATGTTTTGTTAAATAATAATGGATTTCAATCCTACAATATAAAATTATTTGAAATTCTTTCTCTTAATTTTTCTCTCAAATCCAAATCCATCAATCCTAATCAGTCTTAGCGGTTTTCAATAATACGCGTCATTTTATTATAAACTACACAGTATAGAGAAATATTTAGAAGCTCGATATCCGCAACCAAACATCAGAGTGAGAATTCTTGAAATGGGTGTAACTGCAATTTAAATTTTTTCTAAGAAAAAATATAATTTTATATTTTTAAAGAAGTCTAATCTAATTAATTGTAATCAGTATGCCAAAATGTGGCATGGCATGTCATGTCTTTCCCTTGGCAGCACACACCACCGCCAACACCTGATACTGTGCACCATCACTATAGTGGGACCAAATTGCATGTTCTAGGTCCGAGTTGAGATGGGCATGAACAATTCTAGGTCCAAATTGCTTTTTCTCTTTGCAATTTTTATCCTCATATTGCACTTATTTTTCTTTTATTGGGGTCCATGTGTCTTAAAATTTTTATGAATAAGTACGATGTCATGTACTCAAATTATGTAATGTATGTGAGTTTTTATTTCGTTTTATATATATTTATGATTGATACTCCTCGGCCTCGATTATTTTTCCTAAGACCCCGGAAGTAGGTTAGCAGGTCCAACCATGTTGGTCTATAAATAAGGTATTAACCCAATAAATTTTGTGCTTACACTAACCTGATTGGCTAAAAAACAAGCTGCATACAGTAGAATGACTTAGCAAATATCGGGGATGATACATCTTACACATTTCTAACTCATTGAAACACATTATATCGGAACACCTCCAGCAAACTCCTAGATTCATGGTGGTCGACCTGACAGCAAAAGGTGAAATAAAATCTGCAGAACTTGAGCTGATTGAGTACTGACTCATTTAAACAGTCATCTCCTTTCAGATAAGTCCAAACATATTACACCATTATTCATGCGGTATTTTAAGTTTTTTCAATTATTTCTTCAGTTAATTAATCACTAACTTAAGCATAGTAGTGCTAATCCTTGTTTTGCATGTTACTCCTCCTTTGATCTAAAATTTCATTGAAGATCCTTTGATCATTGTTGTGTTGCTGGACTCCAGTATGAATCAATTATAATTGATTATTATTGAAAAATACTTATGTACATATCTGTTTTTGAGATAACGATGTAACGATATAATTATTTATTTTATTTTATTTTAATAAGACCCCTTATTTTGTGCATTGAGCCTAATTAGCATGTGATGATGTCCCTATAAGACACGTTTGGCCTTCAATAAATTAGGAGTTGAACGTCTCTATAATAACAATTAATGAGTTTGACTTTAGGATACAAAATTCACCTATTTTTTTTCTTCTTTTTTTTTTAAATATATATATTTTTTTATCGGTGAAGAAAAATGGAGCATTTCTGACCTTACAAAAAGTACGACGACTTAAAAACCATAATACTAATACGAAACTTAAGTTCTGGATGTAATTAATCAATATTTATTACGATTTTCGATTACGACTAATATTTTTACCTTGCTTGCTGAACAACAGTTAATATAGTTACCAGTAACAACTATCTTTTTTTTCTTAAATTTAGGGTAAATTATATTGATATCCCTTAAAATTAGGTCAAAATACAAAATATCCCCTAGTTTTTGCAGAATTACAACTACATTTCCTGAGATTATAGTTGTAATTACTAGTACACTCTTTTGTGTAAATGCAAAACTTACACAAACTTCATTTGAAAAATACACCCTTCAAGGAGTTCAGCTGTAATTTTAAAAAAGACAAGGATGTTTGTGTAATTTGACCCAATTTTAGAGGGTGTTAATATAATTTTTTTTAAAATTTAATAATTAATTATGATAAAAAAATCATATTTATCATATAAATACAGGCATATCAACAAAATATTGTTTTTTTAACGATTTATTATTTCTAAATAATAATTTATGTGAGGATGCATTTGCAATAATTTTCATTGGTGCAAAAACCTCATAGCTCCAATAATTAAACCGATTTTCACCAAATCGAGATATATATATATATATATATATATATATATATATATATATATATATATATATATAATGTCCACATGGATAGCATTAAATTTACTTTCATAAAAGAAGTACTGGCCAAGTACAGAACTAGGTAATGAATAAATATTTTAAATTCTTTTTTCAAAAATCATCAATATTATAGGGATAAGGATACACTCGTCTTCTGATATTTGATATAATTACGTATAAATTCTATGTGATTTAAGAAATTATATGTAGTACACCTGCAATTGCTTACTTCTGCTAAATAAATATCTCAATTAGTCAAAATTCACGAAATTTGCTAGTTAGCAAAAAAGCAGAACGAAAATCCATATTACCTCCCATTGACTAATAACTGACTTTATTGCAAGTTAAACAATTTTTTTCTGGCCAAACTACCCTTATAAAGGTGAATATATATATCTCATTACATGCATTATAATGTAAAAATGTATAAAGATAGTTTTATTAAAAAAGATTTGTTGGACTTAAAATAAGTTAGTTATAAGTCAATCAAAAGTAAATATGATTTTTATTTAATTTTTTTTAGACAGAAACAAACATCATACGTATATACTAGATAGAATTTCTCAATTTTATATATAATTATATCACATAAGAGTACGGTGTAACTATCCTATATTAAAATTCTTAACAATGTCAAGATTTTCTTGAAAATGCATCAAATCCCATGTTCATCTTAATTAACTATAAATAAAATAAAATAAAAGGAGAATCCCCACACGTCGTATAACGTATATTTGCAAGAACGTAGAACATAAGAATGTAATGTAATGGGAGAATCATAAATTCACCAAAAATTATCATCCAAATCTAACAAATGATGGCATTAAAAAATCCAGCTATTGTGTATGTTTAAATTCCCAATTTATAAGAATCAAGATAATAACCTGCAACAACTGATTAATGAACAATATCTGAATATTCTGTTTCAAGGTTACTTAGTCTTCATTCAATGTACGGATGGCATTGGAACTTTAGGGGATGGTGTTACGTGTTCAAATGTGTAGGGTCAAGATTGTGGGTTTTTAAACTGGGTCGGACTAATTCAGTTTGACCCATCTTCGAAACACACAAATTCTATTAGGTTGGATCATTCTTGGATTTCCTTAAGAGTAAAATGGGGTAGCAAGCATTTGCCCACATTACATTACATTACATTACATCTGATGTTGGATTCTTTGACAACATCGTACAATCGGACGTGACGGTATGCGTCCCTTATGACTGCAATAATTTAGGCACCCAAGCTATAATCATGTTATCAAGAATGAAAATTCTAACAAAAGCTCTCAGAATTAGATGAAATGTGGATCATACATAGAAATCAACCATGTCCACAACTTACATCATACCTATTCTTACCGTCGGTAACAAAAATATTCTCATGATAAATTATGAACTTAAGACGTGACCATGACTTATCAACTGCCCAGAAAATCTTGAAGTTAGTCCAAACATGGGAAATCAGAGTCTTACCTTTACATCCTCAAACCTCATGTAATAAGGACACAAAGCAAAGCATACGTTTTTGTTGGATTTGAGTACTTAAATTTCACACACACACACACACACACACAGCGAGAACGAGATGATAAAATTCCTTTTCACCTTTTCCGATGTATGGAAACACCCTTCACATGCCATGTTCCTACCCCGATTTATTACCCTGGTTTTTGTTTTCTTACGCTACCTACCTCCATTTTTCATTATCATTAATCTATTGTATAATATTATTTGTTTTATTTTATAAAAAAGTAAACAACGAGCTCGAGTTCAACCCATTCTGTCAAGATTGAGCGCAAGAATATGGATGGCAATTTCAACCCGGACCCGAAAAATTCGCCCCGGACCCGCGCATGGGGCGGGTCTGGGACGTAATTTTTCGGGTGGGCAATTTTTTTAGCCCCGGCCGGTCCGGGCGGGTTACGGTCCTGTCCCGGACCCGCCCCGACCCCATTGGCCCCGACCCCGCCCCGCCCCGCCCCGGACCCTCCCCGGACCCGCCCTTTTTATTAAATATTATTATATATATATATTATAAATAAAAATTTATAGTATTATATATATATATATATATATGAATCCTAATAATTTTTGTATGTACCCAACTGTACAAAAATACCAAAAATAGAAAAATAGTTGATAAAATTTAATAATTTACATGTAACATGAACGTATTTTTTGTCTTATCCAATTCATTTTAGATTGAAAATTATATTAAAGTATTTAAATCTAAACTGATATTATTTATTAAAAAATATTAATGTAATGTATTCTTTGTTTATCCAATTCATTTTAAAGTTTGTAACTATATTAAGGTATTAAAATATTTAATAGTTATTAATATTAATTAAAAAATAAATATAAGTTATTTTTTAAAAGTTGTTGATCTCATTATATACAAAAAAATAATAAAAAATATTTTAATTTATCTATACTATAAAAAGAAAATAGGTTCCACACTCACAAATGGCGGTTAATGACACCGTCGCACCAATTTTTTGTAAAGTCAAAAATACCCTTCAACTAATAAGATAACTAACTTATTCAACTCTTCAAATTATATTTAATTAAATAAATTAGTTTCTTTTTTTTATCTATCTATACTAATATAAAAAAGAAATTCCTTATACACTCACAAATGAAAGTTATCGTGACACCGCCGCATCATTTTTTTGAAATCCAAAATTAGCCTTTTTATTATCTATTCTATGTATCTGTATTTATATCTTTTATTTATGTCTAAACTATATAGAAAAAAAGATGCAATTGAACTAATAATATAACTAACTTATTTAAATTATTAAATTTTATTTTAACTGATAAATCAGTTTTTTCTTTTCTTTCTTTCTTTTTTTAAATTTAATATATTGATTCACATATTTTACTCTTATATAATGTATTTTAAAGTATGAAAAATTATTTATTATATGCACGCAGGGACGGCGTGCCACAATGGCTAGTTGTTATAAATATAAACTACTAATTAGTTTAGTAGTAATATATACCAAAAAATAAAATAAAATTCATACTGAATAATTTAAATTGTAGAAAACTAAGAAAAGTATCTATTATATGAAGTAATGTAATTGAAATACATAAAATATTTTACAATTGTCATTTATATATATTCACAATCTATAATAACTAATAAATTATATATTCAGAAATGTTATTATTACATTGATGTAACTATCATCTTATATGTTGAAAAACATAAGTTGATCTGGCCGTTAAAATTCAAGACGGTGTATCGTTCAATCAGGCCATGTGATTTTAAATCAGACCGTCCAATATGATCCAATTGAAATAATCTTATATATATTTGAATTTGGTATGAATCGGGTGCCGAAATTTTAAAATATCGTAATTATTGATTAAACTTATTGTTATCTACATGAATTTTGCTTGTTGTTTGAATGTTTGTATCCCTTGGAATTTCATATTTGTCATTGAGAATTTTATTGATAGGTTATGTTTTATTATAATGGAATTATATTCTTTATTTGCATGGAATCATGAAAAATTTTAATTTCTTGTGTTTAGAAATCGAAAAAGAGTGCAAAAAAATATATAATTGCCGTGGCGGGTCGGGTTCGGGTCTGGTTGGGGCGGGTTGGTGGGGCGGGGGGGGGCGGGCGGGCGGGGCGGGTTTCTACGTGGCGGGGGGCCGGGGCGGGCCGGCGGGCGGGTTATGAATCTTGCTGAAATTTAATGGGCGGGTCTCGGGTCTGGGCGGACCGTACCAGACCCGCCCCATTGCCATCCATACGCAAGAAGCTCGGGTTAATTTTTTTTTTTTTTTTTCCTTGTACGACTTAATTTAAAAGTTCTGTATTACTGACATTCAAGCCGTATGTGATGATTTATGAATATATTAGGGTTAACTAGTGCAATTTTTTTTAGCTTTGACATAATTATGGATACTCACTCATTGTTTGAAAAATTATAAATACCTCCTGATTTTAACTCATCTAAAACTGTCCAAATCCTTTAGTTTCTGTTAGTTTTTCATCTAATTTTTTTTTTTTTTATGGTGAACCGAGAAAAAAATCTTTTTGGATTATAAATTAATTCTACTTATTTATTAAAGTTCTTAAAACTTTTTTATTGACCAACTGAAAAATTATTTCTAAAATTTTAATAAATTTTCTATCCACCTCATCTAATTCTTTACAATTATTCATTTTTTTTAAAAAAAATACATTGAAAATTGACAATTCCAGTACTTTATTAAAGATTACACGATTTTATTAAATATAAAAAAACTATATATTTTTAAAAAATAAAAAAATATTTATAATTGTTCCAAATTTTGAAAGAATTCGACGTAATTTACCTTAAATGTTAATTTATATTAACCTAGAATTGAGAATGTACAATGCAGCAGCAGCAGCAGCAGCGTGGTACCTGGCATGGGTGGAGTTTGAGGAGCATTTATTGTACGTAAGAATGCGTATTTTAGTATGATTATTCCTGAATTGGTCGGTCCATCTGGTCCTCATCATCAGGAACAAAGCTTCTCCGATTAACCCATCAAATTTTCAGTCCTTTCATCACATTCTCATTTGCTGTAAGGAACTGCCGGAAATTTCTTTTTATTTTTCTATTAAGTTTAAAATTCTTTTTTTTTTTTTAAAAAAATAACTCGAACTTTTTAAAATTATAAAAAAATTCCGTGCCGTGTGTAATGCCGTGATCTTTATTTTTTTCTTTCTTTGTTTAATTTTTGGACACGCCATCCGCATGTCCTACACGTGGTTCGAGCTGTATCATGTCCGATACTGTATCGGATAATTTTTTAGAGTGTCAGTGTATTATACGAATGAATTAATTTTTTTTAATTTAGTTCTTTAAATAATTTTATTCATTTTTGATCAGTTTGACTAAAAATTAGATATAATTTGTACATAGCCAAATTAAATAGCAATTTTGATTTTGTAACTTTAAAATAATTGGTATTTTCAATCTTGTAACTTAAAAATTGATATTTTTTTGTCCTACACAGATTAATTTGTAAAACTAAAATTGTAATTTAATTAAGTTATGTGCAAATTATATGCAATATCCGATTAAATTGATCGGAAAAAAACTAAAAATTACAAGACTAATTATAAAAATCAATTTGCACATAACAAAACCTTTAAATTAAACGAAGTTGTGCAGGTCGATAAAATCTAAATTGTACTAGTTCAAATTAAACATCATTTAATTGGACACGAAACCAACCCGTTCAGACAGATCAGGGACGGGTTTGTCCCAATTTACCTAAACCCATAGCCATGTACAGGGTGTCGTTAGTGAAAAGTTTCCATGGTCAGATCAGAGATAGAATTTTACGATCATACTGTAATATAACAAACAGCTATGTAAAGAACATATCGATGTTACTTACGATTAAATATTTATAGGTATTGACCACTTGCACGTACGAGCGAGTGTTTGAAAATACTGCACGTATCCTACATCTATGGTCACTGAATAGGGTCATTAATCCGGTGGTCAAGTCAACTTGACTCCATAAAAGAACAGGAAACCTGGGACAATGTTGGCATTTCTCTCTCGAAGGGGTTAGCTTCAGAAATTAGCAACCTAACTTGAGTTAAATTCAACACTAAGTTCTTGATTCTTTGGTGAGAAATTAAATAATATAAAAAATCATTAGATAATATTAGTGAGAAATTATATAGAGTAAGATGCCAAAATTGTCCCTAGCTACTGAATGTACCTAACTATATAGCAATAGACGTTTTTGTAGATATAACTCTCAACATAGCTGCATTTAAATTGTTATAATAACAATTGATTACATGTGTATATTAGAGATAATTCATTGCATTATTCAATATATCGATAATTTAAATCAACGAATACATTCAGAGAAAATAAAGAACGGAAAACTATTGTAAGAATAGATATATACCCACATTCGTGGGACCCAACACGAAGATTCTAACCCTGAGTGTAATTAGTGTGCAATTCATAAAAAATGACCAATCACATGATAAGTGTATTACATTTCTCTGTAATTGATTTAATTGGTCAAACCTAATCTGCATATAATCTTTTAATTGTGACTGTGAGACATCAACCTTACAAATCAAACAGTTGTATCGACTGATCATCACTGTACACAGTTAACAAATATAAATAGAGATAACAAAAATGATAAAAAGAATGAAATTTTACCAAGTTACACACTGGAAGCTATTAATGAAGATATAGGGTAGTTTATGGTAAGTAGTGGGGACCTATTAATTATTAGGAGAAATTACAAAATCTCTTGAGATTGTGATAATTATAAATATTCTCTCGCTATTTTTATAAATTCTCATAATATATCTTAACAAATTCAAAAAAGTATTTGTAATTTTATAAATAATGAGGGAGTATTTGTAATTAAGATAAACTTTAGGGAGCCCATGTAATTTACCATAATTATTAATTACAATATATTATGAATTTGGTTTCCTTCAGTCAAATCAATCCTTACATTAATTAAAACAATGTATTAATTTATTTTAGAAAAATGTAGAGTTATTAATTATGTCTTTTTAAAAATTACAAGTACACTCGTTGAGATTATATTATAATTATAACTACATTCCTCGTTTAAAAACATAACTTACACAAACACTTTATAAAAAAACAGGTATTTGTATAATTTGGCCTAATATGAAGAGTGTCAATGTAATACATTCATAATTATATTCGAATTGAAAGAAAAAATTATAATTGATTTGGATTAATTATATAACTGTAGTTAGTATATACAGAATATATTTTTCTTTATAAATTATATATACAAAAATAATATAAAGAGTATTTATTTACTTGGCAGTGAGAGGAAAGTTAGTTGTGTGGGCATATGTGTCGGTGAACACTTGAAAGAAAGGCACACATTGTAATAATGCCGTAAACTAAGGGCACAAATTGAAGCCACCATTCCTCCGTACTCCTTGCGATGCACAACGTACAAACAAGTATTTAGTGATTTCCAGTTCTTCTTCCGCGGCATTCAACGCGGCATTGGTTCTGCGTTTTGGGCCCCCTCCACTCTCTCTCTCTCTCTCTCTCTGTACAAGATATATTCACACGGATAAATCTATACACACATATATGTATAACACTGTTGCTGCATTTTGTTTATTCTTTATTCAAACGTACAAGGGTGCGTGATCTCGTTCTCTCTTTCGCAAATCGCGAAACATATAGCAGTACAAGCCTACATAGATATTCACCCATATATATAGTGTGTGAACTTCAACGCCGCCCACTTCAATCGGAAGTGAACACTGAGCTAGCAGAGCAGTTGATTCTGATTTGGGGTTTTGATTTGGAATGCGTTTTCCTGTTTGGGATTAGATACGGCTGTTAAGTGTATGTATAGGCGCACAAGTATCAGGATCTGGTTTTGATTGTTGGGATGAGGATGTTCTTGAAGAAGAAGAAGCGGAAATCGGAGCTCGAAATATGAAGTTGTATATATCGGCAAGTGGGATTAAGAGACTTACGGTTTCCGGTGTCGCCGCCGCGGGCGACGGCCTTTGGCGGGGGATGAAGGGGAAGAGTTCGCCGGCAGCGGTGGTGGGGAGGCGATTGGCTCAGCGGCCGGTGAGGTTGATGCTTGGGCTGCTTTTGCCGTTTCTTGTTGTGAGAACTGCTTTTCTGGTGCTTGAATCGGCGGCTCTTTGCTCTTCCTCTATCGGTAATTATGATTTACAGCTGTAATTTTACTGTTCGATTCCGATGGGGTAACTTGGAAAGGTAAAAGCGTGATTGTATTTACAGGGTGTGTGACATGGAGGTTTTTTGGCGGGAGCGATGCTGCCCTGGTATGTACTATTATTTTATTTTATTTATTTAACTGCTTCCCATATATATATATAGGGGAATGATTAAATTTATTTAAAATATCTCGTATATCATAAGATGTTCTTAAATGTTATAATACGATAGATCTTATTTTATTAAGAACTCGTTGCTTTTTTTTTTTTTTTTTTTTTCCAGACGGTTTATTAGCTCTTAGTTTTTTGCAAAGAAAAAATAAGAGATGTCACTGATATATTGAAGAAAAAATTGCATTTTTTCTATGTTGTATTTTTAGTCTTACCGTTTACAAATTTAGTACATTTAGTCCCATAAAAAAAATTTAGTAGCAATTTTGGTCTCATAAAATAAAGTTATTGCACATTTAGTCCCATGGTATATAAAGTTGTTTCGCATTTGGGCTCATAGGATATAAAGTTGCTTATATACTATGGGACAGAATGTATCATAATTTTTATCGTATAGGATCAAATGTACTAAAATTAAATGTGCTAGGCCCATAAACTATGGGACTAAAAATCCAACACATCCTGTCGTGTGGGAATAAAAATACAATTTTCCCTATATTGAAAGAGAGGAGGTTGTGTAAGTATCCATAAGTCGCTTTTGGGTTGAAAGAATTGACGACTTTAACACTTCGTAAGTCAAATGTTTTGTTGGAGAATGTAAAGTTTTAGCCTTAAAACTCCTTTCTCAAGTTTAAATTCTCCATTCAGATGGTATTTTTTAGAAAAAAGAAAAAAAGAAGAAGGAAAAAGTAGATTCACTTGAGATAATTGGAACTTAGCTATAGATTTATTTAGGGAACTATCATGGTTGATAAAATATGGGTTGCCTCCATATATTTATTTTATTCCATAAATAATATTATTTTTTATTGTTAAATTTTATAAATGTTTTTTTTAGAATTGAAAATAACACCGCTGGATAGTAAGAGCCAATGAGCTAATACCCTCATCAGTGGAGCTAGTTGCTAAAGCTAGAGACGGGTATATAACGATTAGGCTAGGTAGCTATTGAGAGTCTGTGTGTAAGCCAAGAGAGCTATTTGATCAACATCTAGTTCTCGACTGGAGGAAGGAAAAGAAAAGTTGGTCTACCTGTTCTAATCTATCTGGACTAACAACTAAGACTTAATGACCAACTGAGCTTTATACCCTATAGCTGATAATAAGAGACGAGCTAAGAAGCCCACCCAACAGGATTCATTGCATTTAAAATTAATTCATTATTAGCTTGATCAATTTTTTATTTTATCTTTATGTTTTTCTTACAGTTAAACAAATACAATAAAATTACACGTCTGACTGTATTTTTATAACTATTTTTTTAGAGTGTTTGGATAAAATAATTACAATTCTAAAAACTTGGCAGCAGTAATTTTATAGTTAATGTGATTAAAATTTTAAAAGTAAACTAGGAATTCTTTGTTCTTTTTTTTTTTTAAATTATAAACTTCTAAGATTTTATTTTAAATTTATCATTTAAAAATTTACTCAAACACCTCATTAGTATATTATAAATACTTTAAAAGATTTGTTTGTTTGTTAACATTTTTCTTAAATGCATTAACATGTAAAGTCATTCGACTGTCGGGCAACTTGATTTTGTTTTAATGATGATACAAATAATAATCGTTTGATATTTGCTTTTTGGGTGCAAATCCAAACAACAAAAGTAGACATAATCTAATGGGAAAAATGCAATTTATTCCCGTGAAATGAGACGTGTGTAATTTTTTTTTTTTTTAAAATAAAATAGCAAATTATTCTCTTATTTAAGTTATTGATTGGGGATAATTACTTTATTTTTTAAAATATAGAGTGATAATTGACTATTTTTTTTTTTTTTCAAAATATTTACTCATTTTATATATCACATAGGTTAATTACATTTAACCTTAATCGAATGTATAAATAATTTAGGTAAGATCATAGGAGCAAAACTGTGGATAAGCGCTTTTCCAGGTAGTGTCGGTAATCTATCAGCCCTTTGATTTCGCTAACACTTGCCAACTTGGGCTGCCACCTCATTTTTCTACCACCTCTTCCATCTCAATCATCTCACCCTCAAAGTCAAAAGTATATAGGTAAGTGAGCAGTGAGCTCACAGTCGGCTTCGTTATGGCACTATAATAAATAATTATTTATATTTTAAAATATATTATAAGTAAAAATAAAATATAGAAATTAATACAGTATATTTAAAAAAAAAAACTAATTTAAGAATATTATCCATACAAAAAAAAGTTAGTGTGAGTGAATTTTTCATATTAATATAGAATGATATTATAGATAATATAGATGAGAAAAAAAGAATTTGAGTAGTGGTGGTTAAAAATACATAGGGACATTTTTGGTAATTTATAAATTTGGTGTTGCGGTGTAAGTAACCGCTATTTGTGAGTGAAAAATGGATTTTCTTTTTAAATAGTATAGATATTATATTAAAATATAAATACATAATACACAATAAAAATATTGATAAATATTGAAGATGCAAAAGAGCTGTATATAATATATATAAATGAGAGAAGAAAGGAACACATAGGAATAATGAAAGTTGAAAAAAAAAAGTTTGTGAGAGTTAACAAAAAATTATGAGTTGAAGTGAGAGGTTTAACTAAAAAAATCTAGAGTTGGTTTTGGATAAAATTAGGATTTGGAAAGAGAAGGAAAAACTAAAAAGAATATATATGGAGTTTCAATTATAATGAAGTATAGTTTCTCATTTTCAGTTTTACATTTATATTGATATAATTATTTTAAATAAAAAGTTAAAATATAAATATTATGTATATGTATATTATTGACATAATAACTTAAAGTTATATGATGCTATTACCCTATTAATGTAAGGGTTAGATGATTTGAGCGAAATATAGGGTTAAATACAATTTACTCCCTTGTGTTAATAGAAAAGTGTAAAAAAACCCCTATAAAAAAAAGTGCAATTTACCCCCATTTTATTTAAAAAATGATGCAATTTAACTTCCTTCAAAAAGGGGTAAATTACATCATTTTTAGATTCACAATGAGATACATTGCTCTTAATTTTTTTTACAGGGTTTTTTTTGCACTTTTTTATGGACGTAAATTGTATTTAACTTGAAATATATACTATGCAAAATAAAATCTTATCTAAAAGTTTCAAAACAAAAATAAGAGTAATACATTTTGAATAAAGAAAATACAACTTTTACTACAGTATCAAATACAACATCAATAAAGAGAGCCATAATATAAAAGTACTGAACAGTGAAATTCTGGTCCGATATACTGCATCACTGTTGAAGATTCGTGGTGGGGATACCTCGATCCAATTATTGTAAAATATGGTAAGCTTTAAGATAACTTTTATAATCTTATGAATTTCTGGGCTAGTTATCCTCAACATTTCTTTGTTTTAGAAAGGAAGTGTGTAATTTGAAAAGGAATGTCAATTTTTAACGACTCTGTTCGTAAAGATAGACACTTTTGATATGATAATTGTGGCTTTGATTTTTTCAATTAACGTAACAGATTCTTGATTGATAATTTATAAATATTTTTATAAGCTACATATGATTTTAAAATATGTTATAGTTGGTAGACGTGATGGCAATTGAAGTCATTCAATTTATTATTTTTTTTGTAATAACAAAAAATCTAAAAGATAAACGACGAGGAGAAAAACCACCAGCAGCAGCCACTAGGTGCAAGAAATATAGTACACACTATACAGTAACCCACTGACAATGGTGGCTGAAATAATTATGAGCTTTTTCCAATGTTCCAGATAAGTCAAACGAATGTAAACAAAAACATGATTGCATCCCACTTTTGTCGTTGTTTTGCTTACGATCGTGTTCTTGTAATAATGCTAAAAAAGCTCAGAGAGGAGCTGACGAGGGCCTTGCTGGAGGCAACTACAAGTAATGATGATGATGGGGTTGGAATTGGAATTGGGACAGTGGAGGCTTCAAATTCTGGACCAGTTTCATTCAGGGATCTTGTCAAGGATGTGACGCTAAACAGACAAGACATTAAGGCCTTCGCTTTTAAGACCAAGGCTATGGTAAGTTGTCAATTAGTTCCTGCCTTTATTCCAAAGTTACTACTATTTTTCTCAAGTTGTTTTTTGTGGTTTATGGAGATGTTGGCAATAATTTTTATTTTCACGGCGGGAATAAATTAAAAAAAATTATAAGTTTGGTTATAGTAAAATTAGTCATGTGGTACGTCGTTTCTGTGTGTATATATTAATATTTTTTTACGATTTAAAATATGTTATAAATAGGAATAAAATATATAAACTAATACATTACATTAATAAAAAGAAAAAAAGAAAGAAAATTATCAATTAATGTAAACTTTGAAAAATTGAATAAATTAGTTATTTTGTCATTAAGGATATTTTTTTACTTTATAAAAAATTTGTGCAGTGGTGTCACTAACCGTTGTTTGTGAGTGTGAAAAGGCTTTTTTTTTATGCTAATAGTTGTGACACGTCGTTTCTATATGCATGTAATAAATAATATTTCACACTTCAAAACATATTATATAAAGCAACACATTACATTAAAAAAAAAAAACTAATTTACTAGTTAATGTAAAACTTGAAAAGTTAAATAAGTTATTTATCTTATCAGTTGAAGGGCATTTTTTGGCGCAAAAAATTGGTGTGGTGGTATCGTTAACTGTCATTTTTGAGTTTGAAGGGCCTTTATTTTCTATACAACTAGTTTTCATTGCACACGGTTCCCGCGAGCTTATGAAAAAAATTATTGTAAGAGATAAAAAAAAGAATAAATAATAACTATTAATTATAATAAATGTGAAGAATTAAGAAGAGAGATGAATGTAGAGTAGTAGTGGGTAGTTAAGAAAAATAAATAATTATAAAATTATTAAAAAATATTACTAAATTGACCAAATATTTTTAAAGAGAATAAATGAAATTTAGGGTAAATTTGAGCATTCTAGAGTTGGTACGTCAAATAGGTTTCCTTTTATAATAGTATAGATATAGATGCATATATATATATATATATATAGATATACATTAGTATAGATTTAAGAGTGATTTGAAAATAAAAGTAGAAATTGAAAAAAAAGATTAAAGGAGCGTTTGAGGAAAAAAAAAATTAATATTATAAGTAGCAGAAAAGTGAGGAGAAGTTGACATTTTTCTAAAAAAAAAAAAAAAAGAAAAAAGGATGGGGAGAACTTTATAAGTTCTGTTTAAAATTAATTTAATTTAAACAGTTTAAAACTGTAAATTATAAACCCTCTTTTCAAATTTTTTTGTAACATTTATGTTAAACTATTAGTTATATCTTTCAAGTACTTGTTTGTTTGCTTTTTCTATTATCACTGTTTATTTTTTAAAATTTAGCATTTTCAGTGGTTTTAGGATTAAATTTGATTTGACATGAAAGAGAAATGTGTAGTGTGTATCGACAATGCTGAAGAAAGTATATTTATGAATAAGTTTTCACACATGAAACTCAGGTTCTTTCCAAGATTATATTTTAATTTAAAATTTGAGTATTTTAAACAGTTGGAGGAGCTACAACCTATATTATGTGAGAACTGAGAACTATGTAATACTGAAAATGATATAAATAATAAGTGCTATTTTCAGTTCAAAAGATTGTGAAACTAATTAGTGGCGTGTTTTCAAATAGCTGAAGATGGAAATAGGGTTTCGAAAATGAAAACAAACGAGAACTCACCAAGCTTACCAAAATTATTCCCTGGATTTCTTTCATCTGTAATCTTTTTAACTAATTCCAAATGCCTCCCATCACTACTAGCAGCCACAGCTACTACCATCATAAATTGGCTCCCACTATTATTTAAATACTCAAGGGGGTGCCCACATGGTGTAATTCTTAAGCTCACCTGGTCTATCTAAAGATTCTAAATCCCTCAAATCTAATGGACATCATGGGAGGGGTGCTAGAATGACCCACAACCCACTATGGAACCCCGCACATGGTTGTGGAAAACACTCACATGTTCAACTTCTTTCCTATCCAATTTTAGGCAACATGTGAACTCCCATGTCATTTTGCTAAGCTAATAGTGAAGCTTGTGAATTGCATTTTGGGTCACTTTACCCACCTTTCTTTTAGTACTTATTGTAGGTCCACAAGGTGGAAGGTACTAAAGATCACTGATGTACATAATATGTTGCTCCTTTTTGGGGGGAAAAATTGTACTTGAATTTTAAATCTGCCTGAACTGCAAGATGACTTGCTAGAAGGTCCATGATGGTTAAAATTCATGCTACACCTGGTGCATTGTGCATTGGGTCATGGATGATTGCCACATACCCTTATAAAAGGTAGGTATTCGCCGATCATCTATTTATCGGGTGTATCCTACACCTGGTGTAGTACCCTCACAGCCATTTGGTTTCATTCATGGACGCTAGGGAGTTTGTGCATGTGCCACATGCATGTTTGTGCAGGAAGTTGTTGAAGCATGGGAGACTGGCTGGTTATTCGACTTAGCATAGTCAAACTTCTTGATCACCTTAAGCATTTCTCAATTGTTTTCTTCAACCAAAGTGGGTCGCAGTTTTGTTCAGACTGAAAGTTGAGACTCAGTAGTTTTGTTCTACTAAAACATTTTAGCACTTAAAAACTATTGCTATCAACAATGGTTGTAACATGTTATGAACAGAATTTGGATTCCATGTAATAGACTCAGTGCTTTTGTGAATGCTGTTGATAACAGAAAAAATATGCCATGGGGTAGTCGAAAACGCTAATAGAATTATTATGAATTTATCAAGCAAAAACTTTTCTCACCAAGATCCTTTCGACCTTGGTTGCAAGACTAGGAAGATAAATGACGTTTAAAAGGAATAAGTCATGAGAGTAGGATAAAGCTACTATACTTAGGCTTGCTTGATATTAGGCCTGAGCCCCATATGCATGAAAAAGTTTGGTGTAGTCCGAATATGTATTTTTTTTCCCTACATGTTTAACTTCATTATAACCTTTGGAATGAAGTTCTGATAAACAATTTAATTACAATAACAATGTCACAATAGCATTATGTTTTGTCCTGGCTTCGACACCCGACAATCTATTCTCTTAGTTGGAGAAACTTATTTGTACATGATTAGCATTATGAAATAAGCTGAGTCTGCATTGTTTTCTTAAGTCAAACGAACTCAGAGAAATTCTTATTCTATATGCAGTTCGCGAAGATGGAACAAATTGTTAAAACAGCTAAGCGCCATGAATCTATGTACTGGCATCTAGCTGCTCAAGGTGTACCCAAGAGCCTTCACTGTCTTTCGCTTAAACTGGCTGAAGAATATGCCGTAAATGCTGCAGCACGTTCGCGATTACCTCTGCCTCAATATGTTTACCGCCTGACAGACCCTTTTTTTCATCATGTTGTTCTTTTAACTGACAATGTTCTTGCTGCTTCTGTTGTTATCTCCTCCACCATCAAAACGTCAACTGATCCTGAAAAGTTGGTCTTCCATGTGGTCACTGACAAGAAGACGTACACATCCATGTATGCATGGTTTGCAGTAAACAGAATTGATTCTGCAGTTGTTGAAGTAAAGGGCTTGCATCAGTACGATTGGTCTCATAAGGTAAATGTCGCTATTAAGGAGATGTTAGAAATTCATCACCAAATTTGGAATCACAACTACCGCAGCCTGAAGAAGGAAGACTTTGAATATGAGGAAGAACACGGTCACAAACTAGATGTCCTAAGCCCCAGCTGTATCTCCCTTTTAAATCACCTCCGCATTTATCTCCCTGAGGTAATTTCTTGAATTATTATATTTTGGACTGGTCGTGAGTAAAATCTTCTGAGCATTTTTTATTCATCATCTGGTATTTGTGGATCTCTCAGCTGTTTCCAGATCTGAACAAAGTTGTGTTCTTGGACGATGATGTTGCAGTACAACATGACTTATCGTCTCTGTGGGACTTGGATCTCGATCAGAAAGTTGTGGGTGCAGTTGTTGACTCATGGTGCGGACCTGACTGTTGTCCTGGAAGAAAGTACAAAGATTACTTCAATTTCACAGATTCCATCATATCCTCTAACTTGGATCCAGATCGTTGTGGATGGCTATATGGGGTGAATGTTTTCAACCTAAAAAGATGGAGGAATACTAACATCACTGCTGTACATCATCAATGGCTTAAACTAGTGAGTATACTTCTGCTTCAGTATGATCTGGTAGGGTGGTAATCTTACTGAATTCTGTTACCATGTTTTCTCCTACTTTACAGAGCCTGAACTCTGGTTTTGCATTATGGCATCCTGGAGCACTTCCACCCGCCTTACTTGCGTTTGAAGGTCACATGCACCGTCTTGATTCTTCATGGCACATAGCCGGTCTGGGCTATCGCTATACGAGAGCAGACAAACTCATGGTGGAAGCTGCAGCAGTTGTGCATTTCAGCGGCCCTGCAAAGCCATGGCTCGAAATGGCATCCCCAGAGGTAAGAGGTATGTGGACTAGACATCTAAATTTATCAAATGAGCATATTAGGAGATGTGGAATAACAGGCTGAGAGGATAATATACAATATATGTATACCCAAGTGGAAGGCTCGGAATTTCCCATATCTAGCCGCGGTTGAGCGTTAGAGGCGCTACATCGGTTTAAAGCTGGAGGAATTGTTTGGGATAGAGGGAAGAAGGTTTAGCCTTCAGTCTCATCTCAGGCGCCGCTCCACTGTTGATAATAAGCTTATAGAAGTTAGCCGAAATACATTTACATAGTCCAGATATCTGACCTACAAAAGTTTATTAGGTCGTCGAAGAATATATATATATATATATATATATATATATATATATTAATGTAAATTTATCTATGGTTACTATCATGTAAATTTATCTCAATCATATTTTCTATAATAATATCAAATATAAAGATATTACTTTTATGTTGTGTGAGCAGTCGCTGCTGCTATGCTTTGTTTCATGTTATGCTTCAACTAGACGCCATTTTATCAAGTCATATCTGTCATCTGGGCACTCCTCCAATAAGCCATATTCACACTCTCCCTTAATCATTTATAGGACCAAAATTTAGATAATTGATTTATGTGGTTGCTAAAATTTCAATTTAAATCTCTTATAATTAAGATGTGATGTCAGTTTTGGTCCAACAAGTTTGATATGTAGCGATTTTAGTCCTCTCATGTAAAAGGCATGCACTATTTTCCTCCAAAATTGTTAAATCTTCAAATTTTAGTCATATGGTCAATTTCGGTGAAATTGAGAATTTCATTTCTGTCCTCACTAGCAAAAGACATTGATTTTGACGAGTTTGGCCAAGTTTGTTTGAAACATTTTATAAGCTTCTATAATTCTTCTATATCTTATAAGATAATTTAATAGCTTAAAGATGTTTGATTTCATTTTCAAAAAAGCTCTCAAAGAGTTTGAATAATAAAATGTTAAAGTGATTTATGTAACAAGCTTTTCATACCGTAATAAAGATAAAAAAAAGTTATCAAAATTATATAAATAGATAATTTTACTTTGAGGCGAAAACATCAATTGTATGAAGGGTAAAAGCGAAATACTAACAAACTTATGAGTATGTCTTTTTTTAATTGGATATTAAGATTAAAGAGTTTATAAGATCTATTTAAAGAAAGTTGGGCGAAGTTATTTTTTTAAAAAAAATGAGCTTATAAGATCCAAAAATATTTCTTTTATGATCTTCTAAGTTTATTTTTTAAAAAAAAATTGCCAAATGATTATTAAGAGCTTTTAACTATCAAACATCTTATAAAATATTTTGAAAAGCTTATAAACTTAGTCAAATTTCCTCTTAATTCCGGCTGAGTTGAGAATACTCGATGAGTAATGTATTGGAATTACACAAATAAAAAAAACATAACATTGGAAATGTCCTTCTCTTAAGTTACAATGCAAAAAAATACAGTTTTGTCTTTTCTTTTTTTTTATCTATAATTTTGCCTTTTATTATTCATATACATACTCTTAATAAATGTTTAATGTAACAATATATCAGTTGCTTTAATTTGCTAAAAAAATAATACCCCGAGCTTCTATCATATTACATTATCTAAACCTCACATTTTCTCAGTAATTTCACCTTGTAACACCATCATCTTAATGATTTCCTTGATTGTCGCCCTTCATCAATACTGATGTCAAGAATCATGCTCCTGTACATGACGTGATTTATGCGATTTTTAATTATATTTGATGACGCGAATTATGCTTTCGCTTGAATTCATCCAAGTTTTCAATAATTAACATTTATCGTTCAAAGCAGCTTTTTGCCATTTTCCATGATCTTGAATATCATACAAGTATTCTACAACAAGAAGATACGTATATTCTGCAGTAATCTGGAAGCATCATGATCAGACACAACCACTAATTGGAAATCAACACACTAACTATATATGTTAGGACCACAAACTGCAATATAGCAAAGGATTCTGCATCGAGCAACATGAGTAGTTTGCATGCCCACAAATTAAGTCAAACTAAGTAGTACGTAGTTAGCTTTTAGACAACTTGTGAACTTCACAAAAGTTTTAACAAACATCGACAGACAACTGATCATCATGATTTCTTGCCCGAACAACAACGTTGAAGTCGTCCAGCTTTTACCTTTGTCAGCTGCAACAACCGGAGTGCAAGAAAGAATATACATAAATTACTCATAAAAGATGTCTACAATTTTGAGGTGTAGCGTATACGTACACAAGCTGGAGAGGCGTTTGGTCGTGGCGAGGGTAGTGGTGATTTGGTTCCATGAGGTTCATCGGGAGGAAGTTGCGAAGATCGTAGGCCACCTGATCGTGTGATGAAGTCATGGGCTGGTACTGATGATGATGATGATGATGATGATGATCATCTGATGACCCTGCAGGCATCAAGTTCATTTGCTGTTGTGCTCTCTCATTCTCAGCTATCTGCCAACATGTTCATGATCAGTGTGTGTTTTTTAGCATATATATATCATAGAGAAATTGAGCGAGCCAGTATATAAAAAGACCTTTGCTCGTAGAAACATGTTGGCATTGTGCAGCTCTAGCTCCTGCTACATCAAAATCATCACAATTTTATATCCTTTTTTTTCTTGAAACTGAACATTAATTTTTGCGCAGAAAAGAGAAATCTGTCTTAATTTGCATTATGGTTCAGTACTTATATGAATTGATCAAACATATAAACATCACATATTTGGGATATGAACATTACGGTATTAAAAATGTAATTTTGGTTCACTAGCTATAGGGTAGTGGCACTTTCAATCCTATTCAATTCGAAAATTGCAATTGACCAGGACCGTAATTAGCAAAAGAACGACACATTCAGTATAAATATTTTCGAGAAAAGCTAAATTGGCTAGAACTTATCACATGCCTTGCACGTGACTTAGTTTATTTTAGACTTTTTAATTTTACCGGCCACTTTTGTTGACGTGACATGAGAATATAGGGAAAAATATAATTTTGATCCTATAGCTATAACGGATGTCACATCAACTAAACTTGCCAGACAATTAAAAATTCGCAAAAGTAAAAGTATCCCGTGCTAAATATATGCTAATTTCCAGTGACATCTGAATTAATGTGCTAATTTAATTTTTTTAATTATTGTCTTTATTTGCGAATTCAAAATCAGAGAGGACCAAAGATATCATTCCTTATAGTTATAGACTCGAAATTGTATTATTATTATTTTTTTCACAAACATCATCACATTTAGACAACCAATTACTACAAGATTCCGAATATCAAAAAAGAAAAAGACAATCTCCTATGTTGCGAATTAGGATTAGCATACATTTGGAATCAGAAGAATTGGGGATAATTGCAATTTTAGTGCAGTAATTTAACGGGTGGCATTTTTACTTTTGAATGAATTAATTTTTGCAATTTAGTTTTATAACTTTATAATTTTAGCAATATTATTCATTTTCAACCAATTTAGCGGGACTAAAAATACGAATGCCCCCTAAATTATAGGACTAAAAATATAATTTAATTGGGTCATGTGCAAATCACATGTAATTTTCTGACTAAATTGACCTGAAAAGAATGAAAATTGCCAAATTTTTAAAGTTACAAGACTAAATTATGTAAATCAATTTGTGCAGGACAAAAAATATCACCGCGCATAATTATAGGGCTAAAAAATTGTATTTTTATCGAAGAATTGCAAGTAAAGCGAAGAAAACAGCAGAAAATGAGAAAAAAAAATAAAAAACATAGCTATATAAAACGTACCCTCTTCTGCATGAGCTCTATCTCAGCAAACAACAACTCGTTCTGGAAAAATTCAACATAATTAGTCGGAATCCAGACAATTTATGCAGAAGATATGAATCTGAAATGAAGACTTGATGAATTTGTTTTAATTACGTACTTTCTTGGAACGGATTCTGCTGATGGCTTTCTCGATCTTGCCTTCCATGCTCTTCAGATCCTTCAGTGTCATACTCCCAACACCCTCTCCAAGAATTTGTCTACACAATCATCAATCATCATAATTAAGCATCAGTAGTTGTAATAATGTCTTCAAAAATTTGACTAATTAATGTTGTCCCTATATACATATATGTGTCTGATGGTTGAGCTACTCAAACCTGTTTGAAGTTTGTATCTCTCGTATTTGTCTGCGCAGCTTGTTGGCTTCTTGCTGGTAGAACTGACCAGTCATGCAGATGATCATGAGTAGAGTGTTAAAACGATGAACGATCCTCGAAAGCTAGAGACTTTTCCAATCATCATATATATCAGCTTTCAACGTCGTCTATGGTCCTATAACTTATTCTATTTACACATTTACTCCTTTTTTCTTTTATAAATTGAGTCATGAACATCTTACTTTTGGTCTTTTTTTTTTTGATAAATTTAGTCTTGTATTGACAATTGGTACGCCCTAAATCTCATTTTTTGTCCTGTAACTATGAGTCGTTAGACCAAAATTAACAATACAAGACTAAATTTGCCAAAAAAAAGAACAAATATGAAATGTTATATGTATACCTGGGTGTTTGCTTCAGATGTGGACACAGAATTTGTGGAATCAGCACTTGCTTTTTGTACCTTTCAATACTTGCCCTAACACTGCAACCACAATATAATTTTAACTTCAATTTAATTATAATCTCATCCATTTATTACACGTATTGATTTCATCACTATATATATTATTAATTCAAAGATGAATTAATTATATTACAAGTGCAATACACTTACGGTATGATTGACGTATATAGTTAAGAAAAAAAAAAACCAATCATTCGACAAGTGTATATCACATTTACTTTGTGATTGATTTTATTGTTGTTTTTACTCAAAATGCGTATCTTCATATCAAAGTGAAAATTATTGAGAATTAAACATTGTACACTTGCTAATTTAATCTTGTTTTCTGCTCTTTAATATTATATACTATTAATGTTTTCATTTTTCCTTTTCAAATCCGGACTGTCGTCAGCAAAATTGCATGCATTATTAATTTGGGATAATTACATAGACCTCCCCTCTTAGTATGGGAATATACAAATTCCCCCCTCTTACTTTAAAAATTACAAATACACCCTTCTGACTAACCACGGTTAAGGTTGATTGGTGGAATTTTAAAGTTAACACTTTTATTCCATTTAAAAAATTAAAAATATAGATAAATAATTAGGCAAAATTAAAAAGTCAAAAACACCCTTAAGTTTTTTCCGTCAGACAGAAGACTCTCTATCTTCTTTCTCTTATTTGTTCTTTCAAACCTTCCGTTCATATCACAAAAATAATTATTCCTTGTGCAACAACCACTGTGAGAATTCCACCATCGATCGTGACTGAGACATTGGAGGCTTACAAACAGATAATACTGGTGGAAAGTACATCTAAAGATTACTTTGACTAATGGAGGGACTAATTTGTAATGGTAATAAACTAAGAAGATATGTTTATGTAATTTTCATAGTAAGAGGGGGGAATTTGTATATTCCCATAGTAAGAGGGGAGGTTAGTGTAATTATCCCTATTAATTTCTATTCTATATATTTATGAAAAAATAAATTAAAACATATACATACAAGCAAATTGAAACTAGAGCAATAATTATATAGAATTTGACAATTTTTCTACACAATTAACTAAAGTAAGTATTAACATCATCAAGATAGACATAGTGTAATTAACCTTATCTAGTTAATTATTAATTAATGCTATAATTAGTTTGATCGCAAGAATTACACTTTTAGTCCCATAAAATAGGTTCAATGCATTTAGGGTGTGATGGGTATGTAGGAACGGAACGAGCATTCTGAAGTCCGTTCCTACATCTTGATTGATATGTTCTAAGTATGAGAACAGTTATTCCTTTAAATAAAGGATTAGCCATTCCCTCCCCCAACCATAGTATTAGCTATTCCCAAAATCTAGGGAATGAAAGTTTTTATTTTATTTTGTATTAATTTAATATTTAATTTTAATTATTATTAAATTTGAGTATTTTTTGTATCTAATATTTAGAGATAATTGTATATGCATGGTAAGAAAAAAGTGATATTACTTTGATCTTAAATATTTTATTAACTCAAAAAATTATTTAACTGAGTATTGAATAAATAATGGTAGATGCATTGATTAAATACATTAGTCCATTTGATTGTTCGAATTATTTTTTTATATTTTATCAGAAAAATATTATCTATATGTTTAACAAGTTAATAAATTATTTATTACATAAATATATAATTTATATATATAATTATATATTATATATATATATATATATATATATATATATTCAATAATATATGAGATGCTTTATAAATTGCGTATAGCCTTTCGTAAGTAATTTTGAAAACACTATTGTTGTATAATTGAATTCAACGTACGTATTTAATAAAATATGAATAAATATTTTTTTAAAGAAAATTATGAAAGAACAAATTTGTCATAAAAATAATTTTATTTTATTGCCAATCATTATCTTTTTGGTTATCAATTAACATAATTGGAATCAACTAAGAAACTAAGGAATAACAATTATATTACCTTTTTGGTTATATATGCACATATATATATCCATTTATTTATTTTAATTTATAAATATTAAGCTGATCTGGGATTTTTCCTTATTTATATATAGCCTTTGATAATTTAGCAAATTAATAATTAATGCCTACACACACACACACATAATATATACATACATACAGACTTATGTTGTCCTGATCAAGAAAATAGTTCTCAAGTCAAAATCAATCATTTCTATGAAGAATCCTAGCACCTATATGCAGCAGCTGCATCTGTCCTAATCCCAGGATTAACCTTAATTAATACCTAGCTGATTGTTAGATAATTATATTAAAAAAAAAATTCTCAAATCAAACTAATCATAGAACAAACATTACTTGACGTGCAATTGCTCACTTTTTTCTAAATTATACACCAATCACACCGCAAATATATTACAAGTTTATATAATTGGTTTAGATCTGAAAAAACCCGACTTGGATTAGAATTTTCTTTATGTTAGGACTTGCATGAAATTATATATATGTTGAGTACAATTATACACTCATTAATGAAAACTCAAACTAATTATTATATTTTAAAAAAAGAATTAAATAGTATTAATATAAAAAAAATTATTTTTATATTTATACAAGATACAAGATACTAATTACTAATTTATTTTTTCCAGATACCATTAATTACTTACTTAAAAGTTAGGTGCTACAGTAATTAGGGTTTGTTCCAATTCCAAAAGATGAGTGTTTTGAGTGTGACAGGAAATATATCACACAGTGAAAACACATACATTCACTTTCAGTCAGGATACTATTTATAAACTGCAACCTTAATTTCTTCGACACACTGATTGGCTGCCCTCTGCCACGCTGGCACAAGATCCCACAATATGATTGGCTCTAGCATCTCCCTTATGGGCTCTCGCCACGTGTCACCCCACGCCCCTTTACACCAAAGGTTAATACCCCCATCATCCCTCTTTTACCCACCTCGATTATTTCAAAATCCCGATATTGCTCCTCTCCTTGTTTCAGTTTCTTGCACTCCATGTTTACATATATATTAATTATTCCCACTAATATTAATTTTTATTTACTTTTCTGATTATAAATATATATTATTCTCGTTATTCTAATTCTTGTTGTATTTTTTATTTCGTTTTATCTATACACTCTCAGACCTGGTTCAGGATTCGGTCGAACCTGAATCAATCATATGACAAATGCAATACGTTTGTTTTATGATTTGGTGTACAGTTCAGGAAAAGTGACCAATCACATAACAAGTGTAATACATTTGCTCTATAATTGGTTCGGTTCGATAAAACCTGATTCAAGTAAGAATTTTCCCTATACATGTAGATAAAATTGGTAACATAAACTCTATTCTAGGTGTAGATGTGAAATATAATAAAAGATGTAGCACAAAATACAACATGATTTTTTTAAGTTTTGAGGGCATGCAATCAATGTACGAATTAAGGAATGTAGGTATAGTATAGTAAGTCTGGTTTGTCTGTGATCTCTTCTATGTGTTTTGAAGTGTTTGAGTGAATCATCAGTGGAGGCTGTCTGTCTCTTGCTCAGACAGCAGCCATTTTAGCCATTGCTATAACACCTCGATCTTTCCCATGCAACCAAAGTAATTATAGAGAATGAAACCCCATTGTCTCCTTAATGAGTTTCTTTTTTCTTTTCTTTTTTTTTTTTTTTTTTGGGGGGGGTTGGGTTGGGTTGGGTGGGTGGGGGGTGTTGAAGTGAAAAATAAATTAGGACGAGGGTGTTAGAAGAAAATGGTAAGGCACTTTTATGTGTGTGATTTTTTATGCTTAAACCCTTTTATCTCTTTTGATCTACAGAAGCTCTTTTTTCAGCTTCAAAAAGTCTGAGTTTGAGAGTGATGGGGAAAATTAAACTTAGCAGAACAAATCTACTGTGATACAGAAAGGGTAAATTTTTCATCTTTAGAGATAAAATTTCTTTGGGTCAGAAGAGTGATGGTACAGAAACCCCAGGAAGGGGAATATGGAAAGTTGGAAACCACCACCCCCACCCCATCCACAACCCCATTCCTTTGTCTTTAAGTGGGAAAATTGAAAAATCATGTCTGACATGACCAAAGATTCTGTGGGTAAAACAAATGACCTTAGGATACAACTCATCCCAAACCCTAACCATATAGTACTCTCCATGCCCTAATGTTTGCATCAAGTAGACTGATCCTATTCCTCCCAGGAGGGTAAAATGGTAATTAAAGAAGGGCCCATCTTGTGAATTGATGAGATTATTAATTTGACAAAGTGAAATTTGGGATTTGATGAGTTTCATGCCATTTTGGAGGGCTTTGAAACCCTAGCTACTTAGTCAGCTGATATTAAGGTTGTTTTTCAATTTGAATTGACATGGTATATATTAAGGAACAGTCAATAGGAAAGAAAGGGAAGTGATGAGCTAGCAAATGGGAACTTGACAGCTTCACAGAGGATAGCTTCTTGAGCTGACAGATGACATGTGGAGAAGAGAGAGAGAGAGACAGCAGGACTTTCACATATTTTCTTAACCCTACTTATACTCCTCAAGAACTACATCACTTTTATTACTACAGATCTTGGAGGTATATATATGTGTATGTATCAAACAGGGAACTCATGAGGAAGAAGCACAGAAAAGAAAGAAAAAAACACCACAAAGCTCATAATGGAAAGACAACACCAAAACATTAACAATCAAGAAAGACATAAAATAAGTGATGAGAAGAAGAGGAGGAGGAACATCTTTCAATCTTAACTACAAACACAATCATCAACCTCATGATGTTCCATGACAGAACAGCTTAAATCTTAGCTTTCACAAATTTCAACCACATCCTCAAACAAACCTTGCAACATGAAGAAAATCTCGAGCCCAAAGAAGAAAAAATCAAGATTTTAACCCCCCCGCCCCCCCTCCCCCACAACATATGTGTCTATTAACCTCAATGAAAACTTCAATCTTGTGACATAAATCCAAGAGATTTGCTTGAAAAAAAGCTAGATTTATACGTTGTTCATCACACACTTGACACAGAACTAAAACCAAATTAAGGTCAAGATCTTAATGGCCCATGAGAGTGTACTGATTGATCAAAGAAAAGAGTTGATGATCGATCTCACCTGTTGTTTGCATATTCATAGAGCCTGCCACGGCTGGAGAAGACGATGAGGGCGACCTCGGCATCGCAAAGAACCGATAACTCATAGGCCTTCTTGAGCAGCCCATTCCTGCGTTTGCAGAAGGTCACCTGCCGATTGGTCGTGTTCTCGATCCTCTTGATCTCAATCTTCCCCCTCCCATTTTTCCTGAGTGAATTGGATGACTCGGATTCTTGATTAGGAAACGCCATGGAGAGCTGAAATAAGCAAAGCAAAATTGAAGGGTTGTGGTGGAAAGTTGATCAAGATTAGAGCTTGATTCGGGGAAATTAAGAATTTTGGAAGCATCCAAAATAAGCTAAACAAGAATTCTTGATAGTCAATAGTTTGCGTATGTTTGCAGTTAGAGTTGATGAGTAGTCACAAACCTGGTAAGGGAAAGATGAAGATGAAAAAGGGAATTAGAGGATAGTGAAAACAAGAACTCTCTTTCTTGATCTGCTTGTCTAAATTCACTGTGTGCTATGCTATAGTTGTGAACAGGAGGAGAGTTGCAGAAAATGGAATTCAGCTGTTTCAGCATACATGTTTTTATAGCCAACAAATAGACCATCCAACCACACACTCTACCTATATATAATTTTTTTGATTAATTTGTTATAGCTTTGCCTTTCTCTCTATATATCTTTAATGTATAAATTCATGTTGTACTTTGATTTGTGAATAGTGATGTTATATGTATGTATGCAAGTATATAGGTATATAAAGTTACTTTGAGGAGGAAAAAGACCAATTGATCTAATTTAGATCATTTGTTTTCCACTTTTTTATTTTGTTTTAGGTTAGTATTTTCTTTCTACATCTTTTTAATTTTCACAATTTTGATTTTTTTTTTTTTTTGTTATCGGAGTTCAATCTTGTATCCAAAAAATGCATGTGCATCTCACGTAACCTTTTAAAATTAGGATTATTGTTTCTACTGACTCATTTTTACAGCATCTTTTATCCTTTTAACCTTTTGGAGTAACATTTTAGTTCTATATCTTTTTAATTTTCGCAATTTCAGTCCTTCTTTTGGCTAGAGTTCACCCTTCTCACCGAAGGAAGTGAACTGCGAGAAAGGTGAACTCCTATGAAAAAGGACCGAAATTGCGAAATTTAAAAAAATGTAGAACTGGAATGCTAATCTAAAAAGTTAAGGGATGAAAACACTAAATAGCCTAAGCTATGGGACCATAAATGTATTTACTTGATCATTCAATACTTTTTACACCGGGCCATAATTAATATTTGTTTTGATATATAGTAGTCTGTGCATGTTTCAAAAGGGATGAGCTTATAAGCTCTTTAAAATATCTTATAAAATATTTTAAAGTATTTATAGGATGCTACAAAATGTTTAGTAATTTTTTTAGAAAAAAATCTTATAAGATATTTAAAATTAAAAAGTAAGGAGTTTCTAACTTAATCTAAGATCTCAATAATTTTTTTCAAACTAACTACAAATTTGTTTTAACTAACATCTGATAAGCTCTATAATTCTTTTTTTCCAAGCACTTCATTAACTTATTTTTAACATAAGATCTAACATCTTATAAGCTCTAAAAAATATTATAATGAGATGCATGACTTTATAACATCTTTTAAATACATTTAGCCAAAAAAGCACCTTTTTTTTATCATTTTTCATCAGAAACTTCAGTCGTTACTGCAGTGATGACAAGTTTGTCTTTCGTCAAATAATATGAATATTTAATTTTTAACATGTATTAACAAAAAGTTCTATAGTTACGTATAAAAGAGTTGTTAAGCTGATCGTCACATTTTACATAACTTATTGCAGAGTAAAAGTAAATAAAAGAGAATTTGGAATATATAGGGGAGTGGAGTCCACTTTCAAGTTTCCAAAGTCCATTAACCATCCATTTCTCAAGTATGGGTAAAAGGTGGGGGAGATGATGAGAGGCTCTTTTGGAAAGTGACTATTAATGGTATTGAATGGGACCTTATTGGTGAGGTTGTACACAAGCTATAATTACATAAATGGATCAAGAACTTATGGCCAATAAGTTGGCACAAAAGAAATTTTAGTTTGGATCCCGACTCAACTGAATTTAAAATTAATTATATAATAAGTGCAATATACTTATTGTATAATTAATGTACAATTCAAAAAAAGTAACCAATCACATAGTACACTTGCTCCATGATTTATTTGGTTCGACCAAACTTGATCCAGATAAGAATTTTCTACTGTCGGAAATAAGTAATTCAAGCGCACTTCAAATACGTGTCAAATCTCAAGTTAGAAGATCCCTCTTCTTCAATTCGGCCAAATTGTTCCTCTTATAATAGTTTTGAAGGCCTATATTTATGCTAGTCAAGACAGTTAATATGGGCGGGGTAAAATCACTTTTACCCCTCGATATTAATCATCTACATGAAAATAATATGTTTTTGTCAAGATCAATTTAGTAAATGCACATTAATTATCTTCAAAACGTGTGGTTTCTTTCCATTATGTCTTTTGTGAAAATGGTTTTTTTGTCCTCAGGTAAAAATTTTCCAACTTCATCAAGAACAAACAAATTAAAAGAAGAGAACATTTCATGTTGTGTGTGTATATGTATGTATATATAATAATATTTTCTGAAAGTATTTTAATTAGAACAAATCAAGTCTCTCATGATCGTACGAACTTTCTTGAAAGGGGAGTCTAGAAATCAATTTCTTGCTGGTTAATTAGGTGGCTTGATTGTATTTTTAGTCCTGTAATTATAATTATTTAATATTTTAGTCCTGTAATTTGTTAGAACTATAAAATGGTCAACTTTTCTATTTTGAGATTATAGGACAAAATTGTTCGGAATTTTCAAAGTTAACTGGATTTATTATGATATCAATCCTCGGCAAATTTTGAAAATTCAAGTCAATTTTATCTTAAAAGAAAATCGTGAAATTAAAAAATAAAAAAGATTATTTTGCAAATCTAACAAGTCATAGGACTAAAATACAATATATATATATATATATATATATATATATATATATATTTATATTTAGTGGACTAACAATGCAATTAAACCAAATTAGTTAATGTACTATTAATGTTTGAAAAACCAAAAACAGGAAAAGAAGGCAAATATTCTCTCCCCATCACAAATTTATTACCATTTTTGCAGTATTCCAACTGCAGCTTGGCTACCAAAAGCCTACCCAAAAATTGAACTAATTGCTCCTAATTATATCCAAACAAATTAAGTCAAATTCATATTGCGATTAGGTCCAACTTCATATTTGACGCAATTTCTTTTTAATCCAAACGATAATTGTTTTTATTTATTTTTTTAATAAGAGAGATGAATTATTATCAATTAAAATAAATTGATTTCAAGTACACTAATCATTCGTATCGACATCTATATCTTACAAAAACTATTACAATAATCATTTTCATGTCCTACTCAATAATACCTACTATTACAGTAAACAACATCCCACGCATGCACCTGGTGGGATTCGAACCTATGACCTCTAATGAGATTATGAGGCCTCAGATTTCGCCAACTGAGCTATGCCTCATTGGCTAATGGGACTTGAACTCATGATTTGAAACTTGTTCATGAGACGCCAATTTGGGCCTCAGTGATTTTCTTTCAACTACAAAACTCGAATTTGCAATAAAAAATAATTAATTTTATAATTAATCTGTCCCACATTATGTTAAATTAATTGCTAATTAATTAATTTGTTGCATGTGTAATTCTTATAAACTCATATGTAACGTCAATATCATGTATTGTACTTTATTTAATTAAAAATTAGTTAGGTTCTTGTGATTTTTAGATAGAATAAAATCATGAAATTTATAAAATCTTAGGATTGTCTAGGTCAAAGGAGATTAATTATCATCCAAATATTATAAGATTATAACAATTTATATTTCATAAGCTAATTAATTACAAACTTCCATCTTCTTACAAAACTTTCATTATTAATTTTCAAACATTTTAATTATAAAATTCTCATCCTAGAAGAAGATATGATAATCTTATTTAGGTATAAGATTAATAGTGAAAATTACAATTTTGGTCTTAGCTATAACTATAGTTGAGTGACACTTTTAATCCTATCTGACTTCGAGTATATTGAGGACTATAATTAAAAAATAAAAAAAAAATAGCATACTTACTCCAATTAATGTTGTCAGAAAATGTTAAATTAATTTATTGAAAATTAACACATGTTTGACACGTCGTAATTCTTTTAGATTGGGAATTTTAAATTTTTTGCCAGTTTTGTTGATGTGACACTTTTATCCTAGCGATATTTGGACTAAATGTGCCACCCACCTAATAATTGTAGGGCAAAAATTGTATTTTTCTCTTAAATTACTCGTATATCACATCAACAAAATTGGTCGAAAAAATTTAAAAAACAAAAAAGCCAAATTGACTAAATCATGTGCAACACATGTGTTAATTTCTAGCTAATTTAGCTTTTCCCAACGAGATTTGGACTAAATGTGCAATTTTTTTAATTATAATCCCCATTTAAATTTTCAAATAGAATTACCCTATATAAGTTAGTAGATCAAAATTACATTTTTTCCATCAATATTATATAGGGAAAAATACATTCACCAATCTTAAACTCTTACCCAAGTCGCAAATTAAATTATCTCAAAGTATAAAATGTATCAAAAGAATATCCATGTCGTTTGCAACCGTTATTCTAGCCATTTAGAAAAGTTGACATGGCGTCGACCAATTCGCTGTTAGGACCAAAATGCCCTCAGTTCAGTATTGCAACATGCAATTAACAAAATAAATTCAAGAAATATTATGAAACATAATTATTATTAATTTTGGGGGGCAAAACATGCAATATCTAGTGGAATTTTGGTGAGATTTCTTAATTTTGTGATAAATGAATTTTCAATGAAATCATTTATTTTATAAGCAAAAACACTTTCTTTTTTTTTTTCATAATCTTTTGATAGGCAGTAGATTAATTTTCTTCCTAACTTTGGATATTTTCATAATTAAACTTACTACATCCACTGACTGACGTGTCATAACATATTATTATGCTGTCGTATTTTTTTTGGACTAATATGTAATGTGTTGTTAAAGCTTAACACTGTTAAGTTTTTGATAATTTGACTGTTAACAAGAGAGGTATATATATATATATATATTGCTATATTTTATTTTATGAAGGACTATTTTGCAATTTGTGGGTAAGATGTATTTAACCCTAATGTATAATTATATGTGTAAGTAAGTGGAAGAAGAAGAGTATGACAGGGATGGGAGATGGTGAGATGATTCATACCTGAGACATATGTGAATGCGACTTCCATTGTGATGTTACTCTCAATTCCATTTATGGTAAGAGAATTGCAAGAAAGCTGCCATTGCCATCACCATCACACACTCACACTCTTAATTACCTACAAATATTCAATTCAATGCACCATATAAAACACGCTTTATTATTAATACATCTGCCCCATCCACCTCATTATACAACTGTGATATATATGGAGGGTAAAATAGTCAATTTATAAATATTCAAATTATATGAATTCTTCTGTGAAGGGTAGACAGCATAAACAGAGATAAAAAAAAAATTAATTGTAATTTTGATCTCACGTGATTGCAGGTGTACTAGCTATTTTAGCCATGTATTGTTCTTAGTCCTTATCTATTTGATTTAGGTCGAGATTGTGATGAGTGAAGTGGTGATGCAAGCTGGAGATGGGGTTCATGATCCGAGGTGGGGTTAATGATAAGTCCTCGACTTTGAAAATAATTATGTGGACCTACAACACGACTTGTTAATCTTATTGGGTAGCTCTCAACTAAAATCTTTTGATGACTAAGTGGGAGTTCGCCATGGAGTTATTAATGGGGTGGAAGAGCTAGATTTCAGTATCCAAAATTACATCCATGTTTACTGTTTAACAAACTCAAATGGTATTTATATTTATAGAGGGCCAATTACAAATTATACGGAGTCGCGTGTCGAACCAAATTTTCTAGTTGGTAGTTTCAAAAAGACGCGAAACCCTATCCAGTTTTGTTAATTATTTCTTAATTCTTGAAGGGCAATATAGTCGTTTGAGGAGTTTAAACGTGCTTTATCCCACCACTTACTCTAAATACTAATTAAGAGCAGATAATTTCTCAGTTTTAAAAAAAAAAAAGTATCTTACAAATGATAAATGCCACTAACTATTAAATTTTGTATTATTTACATTAATTCTAGTATTTAATTCATTATTGAAATTCTCTAATATTTACTTTTTAGTTCTTTAAGTCAAATTTTATAAAGAAAAAAAAAATTAAGAGTAAAATTGGCAGAGCATAGTGTACAACAATACATGCGGTTTTGTGTACACAGTTGTTTCATAAAATGAAGTATTTAAGATAAAATATTATGATTTTTCTTTTAATTATTTATTTGCAATAGAATTTTAAGCTTGAATATTACTGGAGAACTGTTCAAATATTTATCTAAAAAAAATGGGTTAAAATACTTATACCCCTTTAAAAATGCGGATGTATGCGCAGTTTTCCTTTGAGAATATAACTAGTTTTTTTTATTATTATTATTATTAATGGCTACTTTTTATTCAATGATAATAATTAGAGAATAATATTTTATTACAATTACACTAATTTGACTTTATATATAAGTAAATTATATGAATGCTGATTATGGTTTTCTTGTTGAGTCAACCACTACCAAGAAAAACTGGTCTTTTAGCGATGGAATTTGCAACGACTTTTCGACGGTGTATAGCTGCTTTTAAAATTTTCGACGGAAAGAATGCTGCCTCAAAAAGTAATGTCTGAAAAGAACTTCCGATGGATGAAGTTATCCGTCGGAATTTTTGCAATGGATTTCCAACGGACATGCTCTGGCAATTGGAAAATCCGTCCAGGTGATGGAAAAATAAATGCTTGATTTTCAAAGAATCTATGAATGGATTTTGGGACAAGCATGAGTCGTATATATATAACTTCATCTGTCGTTTTGAATATTATGATTTTTGCATTTACGACATGAGCACCTTAATTTTCTCGCTGTATGTATGCATGTTGATCCTTACCCGATTTACAAAATTCCGAGCACCATCCTCAAACTTCTGTATAACTCCTACAATCCAATACAACTATTTCCATCAGAAATACAGAGTCAAATAATTAACGAAAAAATTTCGACTAACTTTTCAACGGTTAGCGACGAAAAAAAAAATTTTGTCCCCTTTCCCGACAGTTTTGGGACCATTATTTTCTTTTGTCCCCAACAAATGACAAGCCTTCTGTTTGCCGAATGAAATCCATTGAAAACAAGCAAAATTCATTACAAATCCAACAAAAATTCCGATATAATTTCCAACTATGTATAGCCGTTCAAAAGTTCCGTCACAATAAAATATTTTTTTACAGTAAACTTTTTATATCAAAATCCTAAAAAATGGATACAATTATAGACGGAGAACTATTGAGGGGTAGAAGTGTATTTTGAAAAAAAAAATGTATAATTTTATATTTTTTTTATTTTTAATGATTCTCGTATCTTTTATTAATCAAGCTATCTATAGGGAATTCCCTGACATGAGCAGCTGAGGTAGCACAGGCAACTCTGTTTGAATGTCTGTCCACTGCTTGAAGCCTATGTCCTGGATTCAGTGCCTCAATGTCTTCTATGATTTCTCCAACGTTTTCAAATTTTGTAATATTTATACTCCTTAAAACCGATCTTTTAGTCCATTCACCATATATCCTTACGTACCTTTGGTAAATAATAAAACTTCCAAAGTTTCTAAAGTTAATTTAAAGAGAAAGTGAAAAAGATATCATTAACCATGCAATGAAATTTTTAGCCTTCAACTAACTAATAGCCAATGAGGTCTAGTTCAATTGGCGAAGTTAAGGCCTCATGATTTTAGAGGTCATGGGTTCAAATCCCGCTTTATGCGTGGGATATTTTGTCTACTGAATAGTAGGTGTTGATTAGATTTCGTTTATTTGATATTATTGATCAAATTATGATTGTTGTAATGATTCATATTCGACAGGAATTGTTGTCAACTTATTTCTGTTAATAATAATTTATCGCTCTTACTTATAAATAAATAAAAAAACTATCAATATCCCATGTATGTAAACTTTTATGTTTAAATTTAAGTCTGGTCTCAAATTTGGATTGACGGCTATTTTACTTATATACTTTTCATTTCCTCACGCTCATCTAATAAATTAGATTCACAGTGAGTCGCGATAAGTGAATGTAGCTTATATTTATTCTGGTGAATTTTGTAAAATTTGGTTCCAGAAGTATTAAAATGCGAAATATCAAAAAGTTATAAAATTATTTTGCAATCCTATAAAGATAAAGGATAAAAATATCAAAGTGTCAAAACTATAGGATCAAATATATTTAAGCCTTCTGTATATATTTATATTATCGAAGGGCTAACCTACAAGATAAGGGCTAGTATTATGATGCTTAAGTTAATAAGGTGTTTTGAAAATAAATGAGATAGGAACACTTAGTAATATCGTAAAAAATAGCAGACTTGGTGATGAAATGTGCGCAAGTCGTGCAGAAGATGATAATGACAACAAAATTTGTAAATAAGTATGTTGAAAATCGCATGTGACAATTGAAAGTAGGCATAAAAAAACAAATGAAAGTCAATTGAATACTTGTTACATCTTTTGACCTATTGAACCCCCTAATGATAGGACTAGGATGTGAAAAACGAGGAAGCAGTTAGGGTATAAGAAATCCCCGAATTCCTTGAGATATTTAGTTCATTATGATATACTTGATATAATTGTTTGACGTGTCATATGAGCCCCTGGCAAGAACAAGATCTATCACATCAACAAGGAAAAGGGAAAAATAAAAGTTGTTACCTATCATATTTATCCAACTGAAATGCTTTGGTGTTGATGTGTCATCTGTTATGTAGAATATGACTAGCATGCCAGCTAGACTGGATTGGGTCTGAATTGATTGTTGTCTTGATAGCAAGTCAAAAGTAGTTCTTTGATGGTAGGGTCGCTAGCTTCCTGTCTTTTTGGTGCTAGGTTGATTGGAACTGGTTTATTAGCCTAACTTCGGCTAGACTTTGCCATTAGGCTTGAAAGAAATAACACCCTAGGTATCAATAGCAATATTGAATATTATGTCGATAGGGGAAGAAGTTTAAGGCTACACTTAGATGGAAAAATCTCGAATTGAGAAAAAGATTTTATGGAGGGATTTTAAATGACGTGATACCCCCTTCAACCATTTTTCCTAAAATCCAAAATAAGGGAAGTGAGCCCCCACACATCAATCTAGCAGGTCTAAATCCTGTTGGTCCATGAGTAAGGTATCAAGCCCATAATTTCAACACTTACGCTAACCTAGCAGGGTCCAAAAACTAGTCTGGTGCAGCAGGATGATCAATGAACAACAAAGGATTCCACGTCATGCACATCTCCAACATCTCGAAATACATCATACTTAAAAATCTTCAATTTATCCTCTCTATATTTGCAACATCCGACTTGCCAAGGGCACGTAACAAACTTCTCCTTTTTCCTACTCCGCTCAACCCTTCTCACTTTCGGATTCCAGTCTTAAGATAGGCAAGCAACAACTTCCTTCCGTGAGCTAGTTTTTCACTCATTGTCCTTCTGCTCCCACTCTAGGGAAGCAAGGATTTTTTTATTGACTAAGCAAGACTCATTCAAATAACTATATTATTGTTTAGAAAGCCCAAATTCCAAACTAATATTTCTATTAATTAGCTAACACATGCAGTTTTCCAACTGCGTATCATTGGCTACAACCAACCAATGGATTCTATTCCAAACCAGCCTACAAATAGAGACCATAATGAAGTCACAATAGTAACTTATTTCATTCACACTCTTACACATTTTCTCTCTTTCAACAGCAAAACTATGAGCTCCCTGCTCTTTTTTTGCACTCCACACACTCATATTCAGTATCGTATCACTTCACACCAATTATTAGACTATATCTCACATTATTTTCATATATTTCTGTACTCATTTTTCTTTACTAACTAAGCATCGAATGCTACCCCCTATTTTGCAAGTTAGTCCTTAATTTTAGAATCTATTTGAAAATCTTTTGACCATTGTGATGCTGTTGAACTCCGATACGTATAAAAAAATAGAAAACCATCAATATTCCAAAAATATAATTTAAAATTTGAGGTAAATTATTCAAAATCCTCTCTCATACCGAATTATCCAAACACATCCAAGTGATTTATTATTAGAGACTCAAAATTTCTAAAGTCAAATCCATCGATACAAAGCACAACGCAAATGCATATGCATATTCTTCTTCCCTAAGTAAATAAAACAATAAATAAGTTGTTATTTCCATTGAATTTTCTCAGCCTTCTACTTGTTAATTTGTTGCAACTTGACAATAAAAGAAGCACGAGATCCTTTATTTTGGGTAATGTAAGATGTAAAGTCGCATAAGCAGGAAGAAACAAAAAGAAGGAAACAAAGAGGCAACAACAAGTGCAATAGTATCTCTGAAATACAAAAGGGATTATAACTTTTGCTATAATTAAATCAGCTTTTTTTTTAATATTAAAAAAAAAAAAAAACTAGCTTTGATTTCTCTCTGGTGGAAAAGTGAGACATTTATGGTATATTTGGTACTGCATTGATTAATGGTTGCACATTTCATCAAAATCATCATCTTCATGTTCCAAACGTCCAAAAACATCATAGAATGTTGCATTAATGGTCCCCCACCATGCCCATTTCTTCAAACTATAATAATAATAATAATAATAATAAAATTCATTACATATTATCATTGGTTATAAATTATGGTTCTTTCAGTACTTGGTTTTATTCATACTTTGACTAATTATTCATTGGGTAAATTGAGGGAACTTGTATTTTCCTTTCTGTAATTTAGGCCCAATATATATACATATATATATATATATATATATATATATATATATATATATATATATATATTCAATCACATAACTTACGAGAATTTTTTTTAAAGTAGTCATATAGTTTGCAAAAGAGTCTCAATCAAAAATTAAAATCACGTGCAAGTCATGTGACCGTTATCTTTTCAGGATGAAGGAAGCACTACAAGAAATATTACATTTAACTATAGCTAATTAACATGATTAATAATAAATAGTCGTAGTAAATAGTTATTGATCATGACTACACCGTTTGTTGACTGTGGTTTTTGCGAGGATGATTAAAATATTTGTCATGACTAAAAGTCGTGGTAAATCTTTTTTCCATGGCTCTTAGCTGAGGTAAATAATTTTTTTCGTGGTAGAAAAGCTAGTTTTTTTATTCTATTTGACTGTGGTTAATAATAGTTACTTATCATGATTTTTAGTTGTAGTCATTAGTATTTTAGTTAATATAGTATTTCTTTTTTTAGTGACGGTGGTGTGATTTGCATGTGGTTTTTTTTTTTATCAATTTCTAACGAAAGTTGATAGAAGGACTGAAAGTGAGAATTTTTTTCAAATTGTAGAATAATTTTTTAAAATTCCGTAAACAATGGAACTAAAAGTGTATCAAAATTAAGTTATGGGACAAAAAAAATAAAATTTTCAGTAAATTATATCAACATCCCCTTGAGATTAGATTTACTTACACAAGCTGGCACTCCCTGCTCTTTGTATAATTACAGGTATACCTCCTGAAGTTATAATTAAAATTTACATCAACACCCCTCAAGTTGAGATAAATCACATTAATACCTCCACAGAGGGTCTACTTCTAATTTTACGACACCAGGGAGTATTTTTGTAATTAGACGTAAATTTAAATTATTGAGATCAATTTATTTAATTCAAGTTTAACACTTAAGTTTTGAGCTCAATACAAGAGGCACTACTGTGTAAGCAACATATAAATTGTAGGGTACATAATGAGAGAATTATAAATTCATTTTTACAATCAAAATTCAAATAAATTAAGGTAAAAACTGATTACATTTATATACATAAATTCTTAATATACATGTTAGATCGAGTACGTAAAAATTTAGAATGCTTATCGTCATCTTTTTATTCATCTAAAAGAAATTAAAAAGACTATAGAAAAATGATGTTGGAACCTTCTAAAACTTATGCAATCGAACTTGATGGTGTGTTTCTACTTTTCTTATAATCGCAAGATTTTAGGGGTTTGGAACTTCAACCATATCGACAATAATAAAACTCCAGCAAAAAATAATAGTTTTTTCTCTGCATTTTTACCACAAAAAAATTCCAAATATTATATTTATGGTATGTTACACTAAAGTCAATTGAAATTAAATAAAGAATCATATGCAGAAAATCGTTGTATGCAAATAAATGGTAGCCGTGGTTTATTTCACACCCATTCTAACTGTTTAAACAAAATCGCTCCTACAACAATTCGTGCCCGCACTTTGTGTATACTGATTAAAATTCTTCATTCTTTATTGGGTTGCACCTTTGGTCTCATAGAATAGGGGTATCGCACTTTTGGTTCCACATTTTGCAGGTTAATAATTTTTATCCCATAGGATTAAAAAATATTGCAAATGTATTTCAAAAGCCTAATAGTTTTGGTCTCATAAGATTAGTGCATGGACTACATCCATAATGTTTTTTAATTCTATCGGACCAAAAATGTTAATTTCATAAAATATGAGATCAAAAATGTAATATTTATTATTTTATGGGACTAAAAGTATAAAAAAAATTATTGGTAAAAGTCCTGTAAATTAAAGCATAGCGACGATTTGTCAATCAGCAAATAAGTTTAGCAAAAATCATTTAATTAATATATGGTTCTATGAAAAAGAGTTCGTACATTTTGGTCGGTTTCGATCAAAGCCCACAAACACATGTTGCTATTTGATCTTTCTAAACAATAATCAAAATTGAGAATTTGTTTTTTTCTTTTTTAAGTTTATTCTCAGACTAGGAAGAACAGTTTGAGATGTTGAGTTTGTGATTGTGTAAAGGGATACGTCAATATAAGGAAAATTCTAATTCAGACTGAATTTGATTGAATCTAATTAATTATAAGATAGGTGCAATATATTTGTTGTATGATTAGTGTATAATTCAAAAAAAATAATTAATCATACAGTAAGTATATCATATTATCTCTGTAATTGATTTAATTCGTATTAACCTATTTTGAATAAGAAGTTTTCAACTATCTAATTAGTATAATTGTAAGAAAGGTTATGGAAGTCGGCTCGCTCAATCAACGCCACATTTTTCAACATTCATATCCTAGATGGACAAATATTTCTGAACAATTACAGCTACACATCTTGAATGGGACTCTTCAATAATTACAATCCAACTAGGTCAATAAATGATTCTATTCGAGTGTAACAAATTGTTTTCAAGTCTGTTTGTATTATTATTCAACTTCAAAAATTATTTTTGAATCTCGTTAATTTTTTTATCAAATCAAAGCTCAAATAAGCTTTTAACTGGATCAAACACAAATTGGGCTCAAATAATATTTTAAATATATTTATAATTTTGTACCAACCAAATCAAACTCCGATTGTACTTGAAAGTTCACAGAACAAAAAAAATTATTCAAGTTTGATTTGTTAAATTATTCAATTGATTTATTTTTCATCTCTAAATCCCACAATTGATCTTGACCACAACATTTGATTTTGTGTAGTTTAAGAAAGAGTTTTAAACACTAATTGAGAAACACTACATTACAAAACAATTGTCATGAATCAGCCAAGGGAATGGACAAATTCATCTGAAAGACAAAAATAAAAATCAAACTCTTATCTTGACTATGCTCTACTCTATCTGAATTAGGCCAATTTTTATTCCAAAATTACTCATTATTTGATATGGCATCAAACTTTCTTTTTTTTCCATTTTCGGAACTCTCTTTAATTTTTTTGGGGGTGGGGGCACCGACTTGGTGAATTGGCATATTTTTCACCCCAAGGACAAAGGCCCAGAACTGAATGGGCACCAAAAGGTGAAAAGGAACACTATTTTTGTCTGAGATTGGCATTATTTCCTAACGTACCAATAATGGCAATAGCATGATGATGGCCCTTGTTGCTCCTACCACATTCTTCATGCAAATTTTGATTGCAGATTTTGACCACAAGGCTGCATTTGGGTTGAAGGACTAAATCGTGCATTGACAAACATGCACCTGAGTTAAGAGGGCGATAGAGAAGGAGCCAAGAAAGAGTATCCTGTAAAGGAATTCTTCACCCGCCCACGATTTGAAATTCACTGTACAATTACAAATTTTCCAGTCGAATACGATTTGTGAAGATTACAGGTGAATAACGCAGTATACATAAGGGTACACAGAAAGCAATTGTAAAAGTCGAAAATGGGACGATTGAAACAGAAGACAAGGAGTGCTAACTGCTACTTTCCCTCTGGACAAGGGCCACAAGGCCGAGATGATTCTGGCATTATCAACATCCATGAGTTTGAAGTTTTAAGAGTGGTGGACCATCCAAATTATGCAAAAACATAGTACTCCAGTGGATGAATGTAAACAGATAGAGAAGCAACGAAAGTTATGAGGATAGATAGACAGATATGACAACAATGGACTGGAAGGTCCCCACTCACACTGTACCACATTGTTAGGCCCATCCCCACTTTCAATAATGCTTAAGCAATAGAGGTGGGGTGTGCCAGGTGAGTAGAGGGTGTCTGCCTCACCTATTTTTGCACCATGCTACCTAATGTACATTTTCAATTTAGTCCTCCTGACATGCATGACAGAAATTATCCATTCTCATAATAGAGCATCTCACGTATAGTTTTTGCCTATTTTTTTCATGAATTTTCACTTGCTTTTAAGTTCAGAACGTTTGATAAACAAATGCAGCAATCCAGACAGCATAGCTTGTTACACATTGACATGGTGCATTACAATCATGGCAATCATTCAGACGCACAACCGATCACTTTTCACTAATTTCCTAGTACATATAATCAAGTGAAAGAGAGGAAGAAGACTGATCTCAGATTGCTTGGAATTACAAAACTGAATAACGTTTGCATTCAACAATAAGGTTAGTTTTGACATGACGAAGGAAATATAATTTCTGTTCAAAGTAACCTAAAAATGTCAGTATTAAATTAAAATTTTCCTGCAACTATGCACAAGTTATCGGCAAAATGACAAAGCTTGGACAAAATATCGCCATCCACCTTATCTAACCTTATCGTAAAAAATCTATAGCATCTGTTCAATGCATCTCATGCCAGATTCATCTAACAGGGGTTAGAAATAGCTGAAATTTAAACAGATGTTCATTAAGTGTTGCATAGGATGAATTTTTCAGTCTCGACTGTTTCTTAACTTTTCTTCTCTCCATGATAGGCAGATAAATTAACAGAAAAGCACATTAATCTATGTCTCACACCTTGATCACCAGTCACCAACAGCAACTGCCCCCAAACTTGTTGAAAATCTTTGATGTGCTTGGTTTGAACTACAGATAGCCTCTCTCTTCCAGCATCTATCACGTGAGCGAAATGGCAAGCACTCAAGGAATTACGCTTGAGGGCCATAATTTCAAACCTCATCCTAAAAAAATTGGGCTTTATATAATATAGGTAAGAAGTCCATGTCAAATGCTAGTAAGTATATAGCCTTAATGCTAAATGAATTACTGCCGCTTTATGCTAACCATGGAAATATTTTGCAGTTTACAAGGAAGTTACAAGATAAGCTTGACAAAAGATAATGAGAAAACAAATGTAGGATCTCCAAGAAGAAACGCAGACAAAATTTATAAATGGCACTTGAATCAGAAACCATACCAGGATTTGCTAATTTGCATCATAGCGCAAGGCAAAAACAGGAGTTCCGGAACTTTTGGAATCCATTACTGCAGTATGAAGAGCATCTGTAAGCAGCAGCTATATAATATTGAAAAAGTCAAAATATGGCAAAAGGCATCTACCTTCTAATTCATTGCGCATCCAATCCTGAGAACACATCAAAGCTTGTAAAGTATCTGATTTCAGTGAGCTCCAACAATGATCAAGGGCCCTATCTCCAGTATCAAACAGGGATTCCTGTGCAACTTTTGAAATTGGAATCCCCAATATGTTACGGGCCATCATGGAAAGCACAGGATATCTCGGTTCGTGAACTTTCCACCAGTTTAATATATTAAAATCAACACTGCGGGGGAAGAGCGGTTCTTCCAAATACTTGTCTAAGTCTGATTTTGTGTTTTGGCTAAGTGAAGTTTCATGGAGGAATCTGTCAAACCCAGTAAGTCTATCCTTAATAATACCACCACTACTTTCAGAAGCTGAGCTTTGACCATGAGCAGCTAATGGTGAATAGATAGCATGACCGCTGTAAAGAGCTCTCATACAATTGGAGACAATGTCTATGCAATCCGGAGCACTATCGCCATAGATTTGTGGGTAATAATATTCCACCAGTTTCATCTTAAACCGTGGATCTAAGATGGCTGCAATTGCCATAATCAAGCTGCATTTCTTCCAATATTCATCAAATTTTGATTTTAATTTCAATGCCAAAGAGCTAATAAAATCATCTGACTTCTGGCACCATTCAATCAACTGCAAATGAATATCGCAAATCTCAGCAAAATAGGAATTTGCAGTAATATGCTTGCGTCCCACAAAGACATTAGAAACTTCATGAAAGAACTTCAAGATGCTGGTAATAGCCCTCAATCTGTCCCAATCTAAACCAGATGGACACATTGAGAAGCCAGGATCATGTTCTTGCAGTTGAGGGAAGGCTTCTTTGTACTCCAAAGCAGCTTCAAGCATCATATATGTTGAGTTCCATCGAAATGGATTATCAATGAACAAGCCCTTCTGCCAATTAATACCAACTAATTGTACTATCTCATTGAACTTTTCTTGTGTTCCCTGTGAACCTTTAACATATCCTATGGTTTCACGAACTTTATTGATTATCTCACCTGATGTTTCCAGGACATCATGGACTAATAACTTAACAGTACTTGCTGCACATCGCACATCAAATAATTGGCCTTCACACATAAGGAACCTGTGCTGACAGAGTTGGTCTCTGATTCTACAGACAATTTTGTCATAGGTCGAACGATTATCAATAGTCAATGAGAACAATTTTCTATCGATATCCCAATTCCTAAGACTTGTCATGACTAATTCGGAAAGCGAGTCTTCTGCCTGAGTAGGATCAACGACCAAAAAGTTCAAAATCTTCTTCTTAAGTTCCCAAGAATCATCAATATAATGAGCTATCAAGCATAAATACTCAGTGCCTCCATTAGTAGCCCATCTATCAACAGTAAGGCTGACTTTTCCAGGCAATTTATCCAACTCTTCATACACTCTTTGTTTCTCTTTTTTATAGATCTCCATACAGTCAGCCTCAACTTCACTAACTGTTACTAGATCAAACAAGGGCTGAAGGTTTCGAACAAATGTCTTGAAACCAATATCATCAACCATGCCCAGGGGATATCCATGCATTATAATCATACGTGCCAGATCTAGCTGACTCCTCCTGTAATCAAAATTGACACTGCCTGTGTTAATATTTCCAACTTTTAGCCCTTGTTCCAAATTTGTACTCGCAACAGTAACTACCTCATTCTTTACCGGAGCTTGATTATAACTGAAATTGGTAAGCGCAAGGGTGCTTTGCTTCCTCTTTCCCCTTGTTAACAATTGAGTTATATCATGGTTTGATCTTCTACGACACCTGATCAAATGGTTTCTCAAATGAGATGTTCCACTAGTACTTGACCCACTGAGTATTCTTTTACAGTGCCGGCATATAGCTGCAAACGTCTCCCCTTTCTTAACTCTGTCAAAATCATTCCATACAACAGATTTCAATCTACTAGAATTTACAATCACAGCTTCTTCCGAGATCTCCATCAGTCCACAGTATTATCTGCTGACCAAATCTGTCAAACAGGCAACAAAAGTAAGTTTTAACAAGGGAACGCCTCAAACTATATTTTGAAAATAGATTCACAGGGTTCTTGGGCAGTGTACTCTATCAAAAGCAAAAAAAGGGGAGGGGGGGATCAGTCCTAAAAGGACACCATATCATTTGAACCTGAATGATGATCATCAACACATGTGACAAACTATAAAGCACTCGAAACACCAGCAATATATAAATAAGAGATGAATAGCCTAAAACAAAATGCAAATTCTGGGATTAATAATAATGCATATTCACTTCATATTGAAACGTTAGTGGCAAAATAGCAGATCATAAATTGGCCCGTTCCGTGTTTTCTATAAACCCGAAACCTTAACACTGATAGAGCTACAGTCTTTTCATAAAAAAGATATATATATATTAATGAACCGACCCGTAATCTATGACAAAATGGGCCAAATCGGGAACTACTAAAATAAACCCTAATACCGGATCGGAACCTGACCCGACTAACACCACCCATGCTCTCCCTCAATAAACAAACGCAACCCATAATTCGGACTTCGGGTATAACCATGTAGACCACCCAAATTACGCATATCAATCCATCACAAAATTCCCCAACTTTTGAGAGAGAAAGCGGTTAACTTACATTGAAACTGGATGGTATTTCAATTTCTCTGAAAATTAGGGTTTCTTCACCGCAGCTTGGCGTCCATGGATTAGCGGAAAAAGCGCTGTGTCCCTCGAGTGTGTGTTGTGTGTGAGGGAGAAAGAGAGAAACTCTTCTGGTTAGGTGAAAGAAAGGATATGAGGAAACGGAGCTAGTTTTCTGCAAAGGCGCCAACCCGCTAAACTGAGTGGGCTTTTTTTGGGCTTATCTCTATTGGGCCGAGTCCATACAGATCCAAAATATGTGAGCCTGTGGCCTGTTTTGGTATTATTTTCATTTGTTTTATCTTTTTATTTTTTTTTTAAGTTGAGTATAAGATGTTATTGAATTTTACGTGAAAATAAAATATTATTTTAATTAAATTAAAATTTGAAATAATAAATAGTTTATATTGAACATTTTGTTCGACGAACGTTAAACTATTAGAGATGATAGATCTTTTTTACACTTAATAAATAGAAAATTTAAAAAGAAGCCAATCTAAAAGAAATTTCATGAGTATAATTTTGTATGGTTATGTTTGGATTGATGAATTTTAAAATTTTATATTTATTTAGATAGTTTTAAATGATTCAAATCTAAATTAAAAAGGAAATACGAAAAGGCAACCCAAAGAGAAATTAAAAAAAATAAACTTTCTTAAAGGTTTCATTTAGAGCATATAAAATATTATCTTTAATTAAATTAATTATAATTGAAATAAGTCAGTTACAATCATATACTTTTAAAGGAATTTGAAGACATAGCTCAATTATTAAAGTATATAATTTATAAACAAAATAATAAATTATAGTGTGAGATTAGACCAAAATTCACAAACACTCTATTTTTTGCATAATTATAATTACACCCCATGAGAGTATTTAGCGTAATGTTTTTCAGGAATATTTTAAATTTTACCTCTAAAGAGGGGTTCAGTAGTAATTACAACTACAGTTTCAATAGGTATATTGTAATCGTACAAAAGACAGTGAATATTTGTTTATAGCCTAAAAAAATGATATCACAGTACATCTACCTAAGCATTTTTAAAAATATTCATTTTATTAGTTACGTATATGATAGAACATATCAATATATCAAATGCACCAAAAAGGAAAAAAATATCATTCGGAGAGCAAGAAACGAGACAAAATTTCATATTATTTTTAATCAGATCAGGTATCGCCCAATCCAATTCCGACCAGATTCCCCAGCTCACCATTCATCGATCATGAAGCCCTGCATCCATATATGTTCTGATGCGTGCGATTCCTACAAATATCACGCATTTATGACATCAAACTCCAATTTTTCAGCCCCATTTAATTTAATCGAAAATCCATCTTATTTAAATATTAGAGTATTTTAACTACGACCTACCCTATTCTTATTTTCAAATCAATCCAACATTTTCAAATCGCGATACTTTGTATCGCTTTTAACCAAAAAAAGAAACAAAATGGGATATCCAAGGAGCAGCGTTAGGTATAACTTGAGACTCTATGAAGAAAAAGGCATTTGAAAATGAGCTTTTTTGTGTGGTGGGGTTTTGGGTTTCTTGCCGACTCATTTTGGTGCACATTTCCATTTCCTTATGGTTGGAAGTGGAAGAAAAGAAGCCTTTGGGTCTTACAAAAAGATATACTTAACTTGCTGGGCATTAAATACATCAAAATGCCCTATAAAAACAACCTCAAACACATCGAAGTCTCCAACTCAAATTACCTCATCCCAACACTTAGATAATTTCACAAGTTTCAGACACAAACAGAAAGAGATGGGTGTTCTTGGAGCCCTTGCAAGGAATTTGGATGCACTTGTTGGGTACTCTTTCCTTCTTTCTTTTTTCTACATATGCCTTTTGCCCATAACTCGTTGTCGTACCAATTTTTAAATATTTAAATTATCGTTTGATTGAATTCATCAATTCGGTAAAATTTGATTATAATATTAATATTCAAATTAGTATATTCTCGAGGACCGCATGCGATAGAAACTAAAGTAATAGTACAAAACAAAAAAATATATTAGGGTATTTGTGTTTTACTCCTTGCAAAAAAATATAGACGCATAATTTTTTTTAATTTAGGAAAAATGGTCGAGCGGCTTGTAGATTGAAAAAGAAGCTCACTGTCTTTTGTCTCTGAGGGTCATATTACCCCCTTTTTTTTTTTTTAAAAAAAGTTTAGATGATCGTGTTGTTCTTTTATTTTTTTTGTCTATTAGTATTTTTTACAGGGGGGTTTGTTGCATTTCAACAATAAAATGTATTTCTTACTATTTTCTTATTGAAACCCAATAATCAAATGCAATAGTTTGGAAATTAACAAATATCATGTTTTCAAATGTAATATTTGCATATCCCCCCCCCTCCAAGAAATATTGCATTAAGTGAATTTATTTCATTATTTATGATGAATTTAATTCAAGGCACACCGAATAATTACTGCAGTTTCTATAAGAAATTATTAAGGATTATATTCATTAATAAATTGACAAAAGGTAAATTACATGTTGACCCCTGATGTTAGATTTAAATTCATATACTTCGCAAAATTATAAGTAAACTCTTTGAGATTGTAGTTGTAATTGCAATTACATCCCTATTTAGAGACAAATATTTACACAAACGCTGTCTAGAATTCATCATACTACACACCGTCATGGATTATACATGTAATTTACAAATAATAGACCCTCGAGATCCATTACAGTAACACCCCAGGGGTGCATCTATAAGTTTACAAATAGTAGGGAATATTTGTGTATTTGGACCTGGGTGTCAATGTACCTTTCCTAATTGATACCTTTCCATGTTTCCCATACCTTTTCAAATTGAATTTTCTATTGTAAAATCTTATTGCGTCTTGTTTTTCATTTAACATTTACACATAACGTGTATGAAAAATTACATCATTTTTATTTAAGGAAAGATCTCGTCGCGTGGCACATATACATTAAATAAAACATAGAACTTGAAATTGAAAAAGAAAAAAAAAATTCAATCTGTCTTTTATTTTTGAATAAATTACATTGATAGCCCTTGAAGTTATATTTAATTACACAAACATCTGATGTCTTTTTTTTGTAAAATTACAAGTACAGTCTCTAGTCAGTGGTAGAATTCTACACAAACACCCCGTGAAATGCATTACACTAACACCCCTTCAGGAGACGTACTTGAAACTTTACAAAAGACAATATCTGTATAGTTAGGTCTAATACCGGGAAGTGTCGAAGTAATTTACGTTGTCATGTTTTTTTCCTCAACAATTGTCTGATGATTGGTTTAATGTTTTGAATGTTGAGCACCTGGAGTGATGCTTCTGTACCCACTGTAAGAACCACTGCATCTCTACATCAAAAGTTCATGAAAAGCAATAATGTAAGAATTGTGGTGCTAAGTCTTTGAGTGAAATTATGAACAGATATGCATCAATGAGAGCAATAGAGAGCCCTTCAACGCTGGATGATCAACAATGGCTGACATACTGGGTGCTCTACTCCTTTATAACCTTGTTCGAGCTTTCCTGTTGGAAAATCCTTCAATGGTAAAATTCATTCATATTGATATATAATAATTGCACTAACACCCCTAAAATATCGTCAAATTATAGAAACCATATGAATAATTACGTCAACACCTTATATATATTCGTGTTGTTTTCGTTGCGCTCAAACTCTAAGCCCTTGTTTTGTTTGTTTTTGTTATTCAATTTCAGTTTTCAATGGGAAATATGTGTTTACATAAATTTTATAGGTATCGTGCAAAAATGATGATGTTGATTAGTTGATAAGATAGTGTTTTTAGTGAAAATTGCATTTTTAGTTATATATCTTAAGTTCGTATTTTTTTGTTAAATTAGTTATGAAATTCTGAATGGTTCATAAATTACAAAAATTCTCACTTTTCAGCCTTTTGGATAACGATCATGTACTTAGCAGTAGCACGAGCATTTTTCTTCAAAATACTAATGAAATTTCAAAATGACAAAATAGTTCTTTTTGTAATTTTTGAGATCATTAGTGATAATCTTGTTATTAATGGGACGAAAAGTGTACTAACGAAATACCATCTTATCAACTAATTCAAGCACATACTTGTTTTCACACGAAAACCTACAAAATTGTGGAAACGCACAATAACGTTAGTTTATGCAATTTGCCACTACTAACTTTTTAACACTACAGTAATTGATTGATTTTTTATTTTTGTCGTTACAAAAAACAGGCTTCCCTTTTGGCCATACTTGAAACTCGTATTCTGTGCGTGGTTAGTGCTGCCAATTTTCAACGGAGCAGCTTACATATATGAGAATTTCGTGAGGAAATATGTGAAAGTTGGGAGTTATGTAAGCTCAAATCACCCAGAAGGGCAGAGGAGGGTTCTTCAGATGATGAGCCTTGACGCTAGAAAATCTGTCGAGAGATACATTGAGAGATATGGCCCTGAAGCCTTTGATCGAGTTGTTAAAGCGGTAAGAACGATACCCTTCCAAGCAAGCATCATTACCCCCCCCCCCCCCCCCAAAGTATATATGTATATTCAATGATATTTGATAATTAAAACAAGATAAATTATATCGAAACTCTCTGAGGTTAGACAAACACCATTATCTTTTATGAAATTACAAATACATCCATACGGGGTTCCTATGCAATTAACCTTAGGGGAGATGATGAAATTTTTTGCTCCTATAAGTTGTTGTTAACCTCGTGTAGTGTACTTATAATTTTGTAAAATATAAGAAATATTTGAGTAATTAAATCTAACTTCATAGGGTATATATATACCTTAAAACTACGAAAAACTAACAAAATATAAAAAAAATTCACTTAATATATATAATTAATAATGAATTTAGCATTATCACTTAATTTTTATCACAAATATTCTCATTTTTTTCATATAAATATCACATTCTAAAAAATGTTATATCCAGTAACAAGATTTGCATGTTTTCATGGAATATCTTTTGTAATATAATTTATGGTAAATTACAACGGGTTTTCTTACTGTTTACTATAGCTACACGCATCCTTAAAATTAATGGTCATCTAACAAATACCCTCTCGTGACAATCCATTATATGGAGTATTTGTTAGAATGCTGTTAATTCTATAGGATTTTGTATAACAAATTTTAAGGAAATCTGTTCAAACTTACCTATAATTTATACCATATACATTCTGTACAGAAATATTGACAAAAAAATGATATTTGGCAGGCTGAGAAAGAGGCAAGGAAACACTGAGGACATGAGGAGGATTTTTCATATATATATATATATGGCTAGCTACCAACTGTTTAGATTTTTACAATTAAATTCAACTCTCTAATGATTCATATCTTTGTACATGACACAAATTTGCAGTTACCTGTTTGTAAGAAGCATTAAAAAAAAACACATGATTATTGATAATTGATATTCTTGTATTAACAGAAACTTGAGCAATTACATTACATTGATATAGGAATATTGGTTAATTATAATTTTTCTTTTTTACAAAAATAAATAAAAATATTAAATTATACATATGCATTCAGTATGTTTCGATTGTAAATCTATATTTATATGATAAAAAGATATAGAGATGGTTCAAATAATCATCATGTGTGCACATATTTGGATAGCCCTTTATTTTGTCATGTAACAAAAAAATATAAATTTTTTTTATTACATTTAGATAAGTGTACGTTTATTTGTCTTATCCAAAAGATTCACTGTTTTTTGTATGTATTAATTAGTAATATACTTTAAATTTTATTTAGATGTCGCGTAATACTTGAAAAATAATATTTATATCGTCGCTTAAAAATGTATTTTTTTGTTCTATTTAAATTTAGATAAGCGCGTCATTGGTTATCTTTATCCAAAATATTCACTCATTTGTTTGGGTAAATTAGTTAGGAAAATAATTTTAATTTAATTTTTAAGTTGATTCTATTTTGTGTTTTATACTTATTAATCATTTTATGAAAATTTTATTATTTATTTTATACATTAAAAAATAAAAAATAATAATAATTTATTATTTTTATTCTTTTAGAAATACAAGATCCATCAATTTTTAGTTTATGGGGACATACTTGTTGAGTACCATGTGTGGTTGTAATCTATAAGGTTATGAACTTTAAGCTTAGCAAGATGTGTTTGTATCAATATGTTGATTTGGGATTGCAAGGTATTCAAATGATTTGTGTTGTATATTTGTTCCCTTTTTTTTTCTATAAATTAAAATGTCCCGTTTACTTTATATAATTGAATTGAATAACTAGCTCAATTCAGGTGAAACGAACATTTAGTTGTAAAAATAAGAGCCCGACTTATTTACCATTTTCATGGGATAAGTCAATCCACCATAAAATATATGACAACGAGCTCTTATGAAACTTCACATAATTATAAATGTTCTCGTGTTTATCAAAAAACTATCAATACTCATTTGATTTTAACGATCGTCTGATAATTAGTCCAATCATTTAGTCTCTGTTATGTTTCTATCAATTTTATATAGTGAACTGATCAAAATATCGTTGTGATATGTCAATTATAATTTTATTTATTTTTTTAATTATTTTAAATTTTGTTATGGACCAAGAAGACAATTTTTTTTATAATTTTTCAAAAATTTCCATTTACTTCGGTCAATTTTGTTATAATTACTCAATTTAAAAAAAAAAAAGAATACAACAATAGCAAAATTAACAGTTTCAAACCACAATTCAATATTACATAATTTTATTAAATATTAAAAGTATTTTTAATTTTTTAAATAATAAGAGAGTATTCATAATTATGCAAAATTTCAGAGAAACTCGTTATAATTTTTAAATTTTTTTTGTCTTCCGGTTAGAATTTTACTAAATAATAATAAACGTTAATTGCTTTGTTTTATATCAGTATTCGTTCAAGCTTATACTGTATAAACACGCTTTATCAAATAACTTATGAGTGTGTGTATATATATATATATATATATATATTAATTTTCTTAAAAAAAAAAAGAAAAAGAAAAGCTGGGCAATGTTGGCGGGAACTAGCGGCGTTTTCCCGCCCGCCAGAGAGATATCTCCCTCCCTCTCTCATTCTCTCTCGTTACTTTCGTTCAAAGAGTGAGGTCCAAACCCCAATCTTCCAAGAGTCGACTCATCGCCGGCGCGTCTCCAAGCTTTGTCGCCGCCTACGGCACACCTCCGAGCTCAATTGTCGGCTGTCATCGGGGCTATCCTCCTCATTCAGGTACTTTTCCCTAATTCTTCTCACACCAACAACCTCTCTCATTCTCTTTTAAACAAGCGTATAAGGATTTCGATTGGGTCTTGTGAAGGTTGTGCAAGTGATTTTAACTAATAAGGTTCTATTATTGTGGTTTGAGAGTGAAATTTATGATCATTATTAATTGGGGAATTGTAGGTGCAGCAAAAGAGTAAATTAGGGTGTAGAATTGCAATCTATCTTTTTGCTGCTTAATTCAAGTATTGTTGTTAAGATATAGCTATATTGATCCTCTTATTTCTCTTTTTAAATCAAAAGAGAGGCAGCAACCTGCTTCTGTTTTTTCTCAGTTTTTGTTGGGTGAGTCTACTAATCTAGTTTTTCTCTATTCTTTCTAGAAGGAAGGAGAAGCGGCGTATCTGAGAAATGGACGGTAATGGTGGCAGCGGTTACTGTGTGGACGAGAAAGCGGTGCGGGTGGAGAACATATTCTTGGAGTTCCTGAAAACCTTTAGAGTGGCGGAAGAGGGCCGTGGAAGCTACGAGTCCTATTACGAGGCCGAGGTGGATTCAATGAGGCCCAACGAGTCCAACACTATGTTCATCGACTTCTCACATGTCATGCGCTTTAATGATGTTCTCCAGAAGGCCATCTCCGATGAGTTTCTTCGTTTTGAGCCGTACTTGAGGAATGCTTGCAAGAGATTTATCATGGAGCTCAAGCCCACTTTCATCGCCGATGACAATCCAAACAAGGATATTAACGTCGCCTTCTACAATCTTCCCTTGATTAAGAGATTGAGGGAATTAACCACGACCGAGATTGGGAAGCTGGTCTCAGTAAGTGGCGTGGTTACTCGCACCAGCGAGGTTCGCCCTGAGCTTCTTCAGGGCACATTCAAGTGTTTGGATTGTGGGAACGTCATTAAGAACGTTGAACAGCAATTCAAGTACACTGAGGTTTGTTTGAATCATCTTGTTGATCATTACTGAAACTAGTCTTTACATTAATACGAGAATCTAATCCTTTGAAATCTCACGGTAACATTCACAATAAGGGCGACATTCTTGTGTCAGGTCCAAGCCTTTGTCTTAACCAATGTCCTGGGATATTCACTTTCAAAGAATGCTAGTTAGTTACATATGTATGTGTTTGGACTTGGATTTTAGCTTGTCTTCATTATTAAATTTAGGGGAAAAATACAAAAAGAAAACAGAAAAGCGTAGAGTAGAAACCACAAGAGAATTGTTAGCATATTTGAAGTATGTGCTATATATGAGAAATACTACTAGTAATTGTAGTTCTGTTTCTAAATTTTCCCCCCTGTCCCCCATCCAAAAAAAAAAGTTTTAAAACCAATATTCCAATATCTACTGGTGATACTACTGGTGCTATCAGTGATTAAGAGTTGAAAGTTATTTTGTTAACTTTATATTGTGTTTGCATGCTCTATTTTTGACTTGCAGCCCATTATCTGCTTGAACGCCACATGCCAAAACAGGACAAATTGGGCATTGCTGAGGCAAGAGAGCAAATTTTCTGACTGGCAGAGGGTCAGAATGCAGGAGACCTCCAGGGAAATACCTGCTGGTTCACTTCCCAGGTCACTTGATGTCATCCTACGCCATGATATCGTCGAACAAGCCAGGGCCGGCGACACGTATGACCACCTTTTTTTTTACAACATTAACATTTCACCAGGAATATGTTGTTTCAGTTGATTGCTATGAGTGCGTTTATAATATGTTTTATTCTCATTTTACCGCAGGGTTGTATTTACTGGCACGGTAGTTGCTTTACCTGATATTCTAGCATTGGCTTCTCCGGGGGAGAGAGCTGAGTGTCGGAGAGATTCTTCTCGCAAGAATGGCATAAGTGGTCAAGAAGGTGTGAAAGGCCTTCGAGCATTAGGTGTTAGAGACCTATCCTATCGTCTTGCCTTCATAGCCAACTCAGTGAAGGTTGGTAATCTTCCAATTATGTGTTTTGAAGCATCACCTGATGGCAGACATCTTGGAAAGCTCCAAAGTTTGAGTTTCACTGTTTCGTTCGAATTGCCCTCCTCTCTATATTAATTCTTTATTTTCCCTTTCTAGATTTGTGATGGCAGAAGGGATGCTGACATCAGAAATAGGAGGGATGCTGATGATGATGATAGCCAGCAGTTCACAGTGAGTTCCTGAATCAGCAAATTTTGAGTTGTAGTCTAGGCATTTTATGCTCCTTTTTATCCTTGGTTTTTGAAATCTGTCTTTGTATAATATCCTGTGAAATTTGCTGGATTACTCTGAGACAGAGAGTGAAGTAACTGAACAGCGAATACCCAACATCACTTTAGCACAGCTTCTTCTGAGATGCCTGCTGAGATTGGGCGGAGGTCATTGCCTGTTGTGGTTGCATCCCTTTATAACATTTTTTTCCATGGTTTTACTCATCCTGCAGGCAGAAGAGTTGGATGAAATCCAACGAATGAGGAATACTCCTGATTTCTTCAATAAGCTTGTCGATAGCATTGCACCGACAGTTTTTGGCCATCAAGATATCAAACGGGCAATTCTTCTCATGCTTATGGGTGGTGTCCATAAATTTACACATGAAGGCATCAACTTAAGGGGGGACATTAACGTTTGTGTTGTTGGTGATCCCAGCTGTGCAAAGTCTCAGTTCCTCAAGTATGCAAAACTCTCCTCATGTTGCTGGTGTTGCATTATATCACCTGCTCTGTCGTTCTGCTAATTTTTCTCTTCCTCATCCGACATGCAGGTACACATCAGGACTGGTTCCAAGGTCTGTCTATACATCAGGTAAATCCTCATCAGCTGCGGGGCTTACTGCAACAGTTGCCAAAGAACCAGAGACTGGTGAATTCTGCATTGAGGTAATATTTAATTCTATTCTGTTTTATGCTTCTGGTTGGGACTTGTGACTTGACTCTTGATTCTGGATGGTTTGTCCAAAACCGAACTGAAATTCATGAGCTGTTGGATGCACTAGTTTTCCGCTCGCCAAACAATTAAGATCAAGAATGACGAACCAATATTTTACTGGATCAGCCAATCCAGATTTCTTTGATTTTCTTATAAAAAGAAAAAAAAATCCCTTGTTATATGTGCTGCGCCCATGACTTACAGGCATCCCACTGGAAAGCTGAGCGCATCTAGTGCAATGGGCCTGTGGGAAGAAAGGGAAAAAAAAAAAAAAAAACTAAATCCCTAAGTGACCAAAACAAGATATCCTCCCAGATATTTCTGGATGTGCTTTACTCTTGCTAATATACTTATAAGCTCCCATATAGTATCTAATAATTGCTCTCAGGCTGGGGCCCTGATGCTTGCTGACAATGGCATCTGCTGTATCGATGAGTTTGACAAGATGGATACAAGAGATCAGGTATTTGTTAGTTCGTGTAATGCCCCACTCCCACCAACCTGCCCAACCCTCCTGAACCCTCCTGAACCCTCCTCAATGAAATGGTTGTTAGTTACATTTACTCCATTACTTCTTATTTTGGAATATGCCTTGCTTTAAGGTTGCCATTCATGAAGCTATGGAACAGCAAACGATAAGCATAACTAAAGCTGGAATACAAGCAACTCTGAATGCTCGAACATCAATCTTAGCTGCCGCCAATCCCACTGGAGGACGCTATGACAAGACTAAACCCTTGAAGGTGAGCTTGTAATTATCTCTGGTGCTGGCTAGAGCAGCCCAATATGGATAGGGCCATGATGTCTGCAATCTGATTATTTTGATCCTAATCCCGTGCACGTTTGCTTACTAATGCTTGTGATATGCTTCACAGTATAACGTGGCCCTTCCTCCAGCCATTCTTTCAAGGTTTGACCTTGTATACGTGATGATTGATGACCCAGACGATCAAGTTGATTACCGTATTGCTCACCATATCGTGAGAGTCCATCAAAAGCGTGAAGATGCACTATCTCCTACATTTACTACTGCAGAATTGAAACGATACATCTCATATGCAAAGACTCTGAAACCGAAGGTTTAACTTGCTTTACAGGAAATGTAATTGTGGTACTCAAGGCACAGGGTCATCTCTTGCTTGATAAATTTTAATGTTTTGCAGCTGACTCCCGAAGCTAGACAATTGTTGGTGGAATCTTATGTTTCCCTTCGCAGAGGAGACACAGCTCCTGGTAGTAGAGTTGCTTATCGCATGACAGTGAGGCAACTGGAGGCACTGATTAGGCTCTCAGAAGCACTTGCACGGTGTCATCTAGATACACAGGTGCTTAAATAATCTATGAAAAGAAAGTTATCTAAAAAATTGGCTTCTCCACTAGAACTAATTTATTTTAATATGGAAAGGTTCAAGCTCATTATGTACGTCTTGCTGTGAGATTGCTAAAGACGTCGATAATCAAGTAAGAATTGATAAACTCTTTTGCTTCAACACAAATAGTTAGCTTCTTTTCACTTAATATTAATGGACATGTTTGTTTATTTTGATTGCCTACAGTGTCGAATCGAGTGACATTGATCTATCAGAGTTTCAGGAGGAGAATAATGAAAGTAATGATGGTAATGGTTCCAATGGAAATAATGTTTCTGCTCAAGATGAGACTCAACCAAAGGTTGCAAACACCTCAGCCAGCTTCTGAGAATAAAGGTCAGAGGAGGTTCATTCAAAATATGCATCTTTCTTAGCTTTTAAAAAGTGCAAACAAGCATCTCTTTAATGTATTATCATTGTTCCGAAAGTGCAAGCACCTATTTATTGTATGATCATTGTTCAGAAAGTGCAGCAGGGTCTGAAAGCAGACAAGGAAAGAAGCTAGTGATAACTGACGAATACTTTCAGAGGGTTACTCGTGCACTAGTCATGCGACTCAGACAACATGAGGAGACTCTAATGCAAGAAGGTGAACAGAATGCATAATGTCATCAATAAGCATTTATCTTAGCAAAATGAACCTTCATGTGAAGAACTATCTACTTTTGTTTTGAAGTTTCCGAGTTTTGACAGTTTATTTGTATACAATACATATGATGTGTGCAGGAGCAGGGTTGGCTGGTTTGAGACAGAGGGATTTGATACAATGGTACATAGGTCAGCAGAATGAGAAAAACAATTATAGCTCCATGGAAGAGGCAGCAGCAGAAGTCACAAAAGTGAAGGCCATTATCGAGGTAAATAGTCATGCATTTGGCATTTAGTGAGAAGTTTTTAACATTTGTTATCTCAAACATAATCTAATTTTTGGCCATAAAACAGAGCTTGATACGAAGGGAAGGCTATCTGATAGTTGTGGATGACGGTAGACATGAATCAGAAGAGGGCGAAAATGCTAGACCTTCATCAAGAAACGACAGGATTTTAGCTGTTGCCCCAAATTATGTCCTAGATTGATCCAGTATTTTGCCTGAATTAGTGAAAGTACATTGCCAAGCTCAAGTCCATATGCAATCCAATTCACCGAAAATGCCAATTCTTGAGTTTGCAAAATGTGAGGAACGTGGACCATCTTTGGTGGTGAAAGATTTCGTTGGCGGACTTGTATGGTTCAAACTACTTGTCATTTGAAATTCTTTGTACAGATCCAGAATAGTAGAGTATCCACGGAGTCTTTGAGTAGCCGAATTAGCTTGAGTCCTTTAAAATTATTGAGGTGAATTTCACTGTATTTTGATCAGAAGAACTGATAAATGCAAGGCAGATGATAGGTCTTTGTTTGTTTGTTTGTTAGGAATATCATGGGTGTTTGTGTGGCTTGATACCATGAATCGAATTTAGTTCTAGTTTCATTTTTATGGATAGATTTCTGGTGTTAGTGCGACTTGAATCTTACTGGTTTTGAGTATTACATGCCTCATCAGACCACCACTCAGCTAAAACTACTTCCCTCCCTGGTTTACACGACTTTTATGAAAGCATAAGGTCTTAGATGACCTTTTTACGGGGTTTCTTTTTTTCTCATTACCTGTTTTATAAGAAAATAATTTGCATTTATTGCATGTTATGAAATTTGATATAATTATAAATATAAAAATTACTAGTCTTGTGAGGGCCAAGGTGTAACCAATCATACTAACAATTTTAGAGCTTAATAATCAAATTTTCTACATTGGCCATAGTAATTGCCAATGGACTACTGGTTTTTAAGATATGCATGGGCAGTAAATGTCTTGATGGGAATGAGTTTCTTAAGCTTTAAGAAATTTTTAAATAACAAATTTTATTATAAAGGTGTTTTAATAGTAAAAATAAAATAAAATTTTTTTGCTTGAGCATGGTTTTTTTGGTTCTATTTCTAATATATTTTCTTTTTTTTCATATATAAATAGAAAGACAGAAATATATATATATGCTTTATTGAGTGTTTTACGTATATTTAATATATATATCTTATATGAGTAAAATTAATACATGTGTTTTGCCATCAATATCATATTAGTACTCGAGTAATTATAAATGATTCAATTAGAATTCAAGTTTCATCTTTAATATCATGTAACTATCCAATTATGTTTGTATTATTTTTTAATAATTAGTTTTTTATGACATAAGCTATTGAAAAATTTCAATTACGACATAAGTTATTCAATAATTATTTTTTTTATAAATATTGAAAAATAAAGACAATAAAAATATAAAATAATTAACCTAGATAACTAAATATGAAAATATAAGTCAATTATTAAAATAAAAACAAGATATATCAATAAAAATTTATGTATCTTATTTGATTTATTCATTATTTATTATTTTAATATTTAAGCGTAAAAAATGATCCTTACATAAGAATGAAAATGAAAAATAAATAAAAAATATCAATTGAGTATCAAATTGATGTTAACTCAAGTAACAATTAAATTACTTTAATTACTCAGGTATCAAAATAAAAATTAATGGTAAAAATTGAGTACCAAAATAATTTTGACTAATTTTATATCTATATTAATGTATAAAAAAAATAAGATATGTTTCATTAATAAATAGTGGTTTGTGATAACACTACACAATTTTTTTTATTGAATTGATAATAACCTTAAATTTATTTTATTTTATTTTATTTTTAAAAATATGATATATTCATTTACATACTTTATTCTATGTACAATACGTTTTAAAGTGTAAAAAAAATTTATTATATTTATGTAGGAACGGTGTGCCAAGACATCTAGTTAACATAAAGTAAAGGGTAAATTATAATAACATCTCCTGAAATTTGACATAATTACGAATACTCTCTCGTTATTTGAAAAAATATCAGTATTCATTGATTTTAACTGCCAAATAACTTAGTCCAATCTGTTAGGTTTTCATCTTTTTCTTGTAGTGAACTAATCAAAATGCCATGTGAATTAAAAATTATAATTTTATTTATTTTTATTTTTTTATAGATTAAGTGGATAATTTTTAAAATTTTTTTGATCCACTCTGTTTGATTTAAAATATAAGATTTTTAATTTTAAAAATAAAAATAAAAAAATACTATAAGGGCAAAGTTGATAATTTCATACATCCATTCAATAATATTTATATAATTTCATCAAATATTAGGAAGATATTTATAATTTTTCAAATAACAAGGAGTGTTTATAATTATGTCAAATGAGCTAATTGTAATTTACCCTAAAATAAATTAAAATTTACTGAATTTGTATCTTGGTATAAGCAAATATTCAAAATATTTAATTATTTTGTGAAAAAGGAAAATAGAAACAAAGCCCTAAAGCCCACTTCAACGACCTCCCTATTCTCCTCCCTCCAATCTCTCTGTCACTCCCTCCTCCGGCGACTCCTCTCTTACACTTCCTCCTCCGCCGTCGCCGACTCTGAATTTATTTACTGCAGGTGGCTGCGCTTCAAGTTCAACGATTTCGTTCAGTGCCTCGTTGAGCTTGTTGGCCATGGCTTCTCTTTTGCCAAAGACGAAGAAGCAGAAGAGCGAGAAGCCTCTTTTGCCGAAGACGAAGAAGCTGAAGAGAGAGAAGCGCAGTCTATCAGATTTGAAAATATTAGGAGAGCAGTTGCTAACCTCTAGAGCCCACATCAATAACCTCCCTATTCTCCTTACCTTCATCACCCCCGATTCTCCTCCGCAGTACGTCCTCGAATCTCTTCTCTCCCTCCAGTCCTTCTTCACTCCCATTCTGCCGGAACTTCCCTCCTCCAGTTCCTCCGCATGCCCGAACCCCGACGCCGACCCCGAATTTATTTACCGCACGTGGTTGCGCTCCAAGTTCGACGATTTCCTTCAGTGCCTCGTTGATCTTGTCGTCTCCTCGCAACCCGAGGATGCTCTTCGGGTAAAAAAATTGTCTATTTTCTTCTTTATCTTCCACAATGTACTTTACGGCACTCCGCATGAAAGAGTAGTTGATTACAATCTCTCTTGGTACAGGAAGTTGTGCTGGATGCCATAATGGAGTTTGTGAAAGTGGGCAATGCGGGCAAGTTTCATTCAGCTATTTATCACAAGCTTCTCCGTGCTATTGTAAGTTTGGAAGCCATCTTGTATTTGTTTCTTCATCTCACTCTTCTGTTCTCCCATGACTATTAAGGCGAATTCCCTGTTTGGTGCTTCCCATTTGATTGCTTTTAAACTCTTGACTCATGCTCGCAGGTCAACTCTGAGTTGGGTGCTGATGACATTCTTCTGGATTTACTTGCAACAAAGTATTTCAGTCACACTGATATTTGGTATGTTCCACTCTTCTTGAGGGCATTTTTGAACGAATTTTGCCAAAAATTTTAGGCGTGTTAAAACTTCCATATGATACTTAGCGAATTTAAATTATATTTATTTAATTAAATGAAGTGAAGAAAATAAAATAAATATTTGATGAAAACTGATAAAATGTAATAATTTTAAATGTGCATGAATTGAAAATAATTGATTGATTATATTGATTCAAGAGATAGCCATGTTGTTGAAGAAATAAATATATTGGATTATATTTTAGTCTAACGATAATATGACAACCAAAGTTAGTCACCCTAGGGAGTTAAACTTTAATAAATAGCATATATTTATTATGTCATTTAAATTTTGCGATGATGTCACCAAGATTCATGTGAAGCATTTCACTTTTCTATTACTACACAATCTCAAGAAATTTCAAATTGTTTTGTTTTTCCATCTCTCTTGCAATGATGTTTTTATATTATTATTACATTTTAGAAATGTTGTTTTACCTCTAAATATTGTTTTGGATCGATTTATTACTTAAAATTTTATTGTATTGTACAGTTACTTTACTTATATTAGCCTGGAAAAGCAGGCGCGAACTTTGGAAGGACAAGGTATCTCTCCTGTTTCCCACTTATGCTTTCTAATATAGAGTTATTAGTAATTTCAAATCATCTTACTTGGTCAGCCATTCCACAAAGTACTCCTACTTTCTTTCTCAATCAAATAATTATTTTATGTGCAGAAGACAGAAATCCAACTCCAGATTTTGAGGAAAATATCCAATCAAGACTAAGGTCAGTGTACATTCTCTCATAGATGTAGATGTTTGGAATTTGACGAATTGGCGAAATGACTCTTCATTCTTAATTTGTTTAATTCGGCTAAAAGTTTGCTTGATTATTAAGCCTTTAATGTTTTGTTGTGAACCAATTTTTAACCCCAAGTATGCCTCCGAGTATACGTTGGAGCTACAACTACCATAGAAGACATTCCCTTTCTATAAACTGTATAGCCACATTCATAGTAATTGCTCACACACCTACGTTTCTTACAACCAACCTACTGGTACAGCAAAGAACCTTATTTCCATCTGTCTCCGACAGTTCATGCCACCAATGAAAAGGTATTACTCGTATGTCCAGGGAACTCATTCCTCCACACCCTGTTGCCGTTGCCCATGCATTGGGTAGCATAATCATTCCCTTTTACAATATAACTGAATGGAAATTCTCTTTTTTTGTCCACCAATCCTGGACATGCTCTCGATCTCCTAATGGAAGTGGTATTTACATTCCCATACCCAGTGTCCGATATAGAACACAAGAATTATTTTTAGAGGATCCAGGATTGATGTTAAACGTGCGAAGTAATTCAGGTGAGACAGGAGGACGCAAGGTGTGATTTAAAAATGTTCATAGTTCAGGCAGAAGTGCATGTTAACTTGATCTAGCAATGGAGCTCAACCATCACTAGGTGTTGAGACTAGTATTGGACCATTGTTTCGATAGTTTCTCAAGTCATCTCATTCTTGATGAACCAATTAACTCTCTGTTGGGCATCATCAAGGCTCTAGGGCGTGTTACTAGTACAGATTGCCTCAGCCATTTAAATGACACCTTTGCATAGATTATGATGCCGGAACAGAATATATCTGTCTTTTACAGTTTTATTATATAAATGTGTGCTCTGTCTTTGGGAATATCCAATTGAACTTCTTGGTAGTTGAAAATAGGAAAAAGGAGGAAACAGTGCCTATGCTTGCGTATTATGTAATACTTATACAATCCAAAAGGCTCGAGAATTGACCTCTTTGCAGAGTTTCCTCTAGTATCTTGGAAATGTTGAATCATTTTCGTCTATAGACTTTGAAATGATATAATAACGTTTTTATTGTTATTTTTGCATAATCTGACTTCTATCTCTCTTTTCCCTGGAAACCACCTGACCCTTATAGGAGGTACACTTATAATTCTTCTCCTGTTGTATATGTAGCATGGAGCTTTCCATTCAGAAGATGCATAATTTACTATCTCACATCCCACCAATGGAAGCTTCAGAGGAAAAGTTAAGGATGTGGAATGCTTTGGGTAATATTTGCTAGCTTTCACCTCACTAATGTTTCTGTCGGTTTTGTGGTTGTAATCTTTGTATGGCTCTTTTATGCAACTCATCTTTCACCTCTATCATCATTTTAATAAAGTGAGGCAAGATCTTTTAATGTCATTGCTTTATTTATTCTTTACTTGTAACCATAAGTCATACGACACTTGCCTTCTGACTCCAACAAAAGTTCCTAAAGAATGCAAGAGTTAGTTACAAATCTCCTGTTCCTCTACCCTTCTTCAGATAAACAATGAATAATTTCATGGTTAATGGCTCAGATTATGATATTTCTTTTGTATTTGGTTTCAGCAATATGTTATCAGATCAAACTGGTGATAGATTATATTTCATTGCATGTGCTAAATAGTTATTATAATATTTTGAATTTCCTTAATTGGAAATGGTGCATCAAATATCTTTTTACTCTTGACACATTGATGTCTCAATGTAATTTGATTCTGCGAGCTGCAGGTTTCCAGTTCATCTTAGTCAACATCTGCTGAAATGTTTTTTGTTGACAGCAATATTATGTTTCCTCTTCTCGATTTACAATAGGAATTTTCGTAGAGAAAAGCAATAAGAAAGAACATATTGACCTGGAAGATAAACAGGGCAAGTCTAAAAAGTCTAATGACAAGGTAAGTCCTTGGAGAAACTTCAGAATAATAAATATACATCAGCACTGTCTTAAATATATACTCGACATTGGTGTCCTTATAAGTATGGCTCTGTTTCGTATCTTACAGGTTTTATCATCTCGAGGTATTGCAAAGAAAATGAAACAGAAGTTTACTAAAGCATGGATATCGTTTCTCAGATTGCCTCTTCCTCTTAATGTATACAAGGAGGTAATATATTTCATTCTTCATACATTAACTAAAGAAAACATAGTGTACCTTCTTTCGTTGTTTTACTTCATTTATTCGTTAATGAAATCTGCCCTACTATATATTCTTCTTTCACTAGTATAGCTTATAGTTAAATGAATTCTGATGAACAATTGCAAGTCCAAAGTATCCATAATGACTTTTGATAAGATTTCTCATTTATCTATGATCTGTTTACTACAATTTTTATCTGCAGTTTGCGTGAAAAGCTTTCCCTACTAATTGAGGACCTTTCAAATTTCTTATACATATGAATTACCACATTAAATATTAGTATTTGCTTATTGAGACTGAAAATACCGATCACATCATATTAGCTGTTGAAACGTGTGCTTCCCTTTCTTTTACTATAATAGTTAGCTTTTGTATTTATCATTGATGTCTATAGCTTACAAATTTTTCTCACATATGCCCTGGTTGTTTTATGTTCAGGTTCTTGTTACACTTCATCAGGCTGTTATTCCTTATCTCTCAAACCCAATCATGCTCAGGTAAATTATGCAGAATGCTGTTATTGCTTTTAAGCTTTTTTAAGAGATTACTTTTTCTTCCATTCTTAAAGAAATATTTTAATTTTTTCTTACTTCTATATGTACAGTGATTTCTTGACTCGGTCCTATGACATTGGTGGCGTTGTCAGTGTTATGGCACTTAGCAGTCTATATATTCTCATGACACAACATGGTCTTGAATATCCAGACTTCTATAATAAACTTTATGCTCTATTGGAACCCTCTATATTTATGGCAAAACATCGGGCAAAATTCTTCCAGGTAAGTGATACATAATTTCCTGGAAGTTACATGGAGTTCTGCTCTTATATGCTATACTGCTGGTTGTTGAAGTTAAGTGGAAAGGATTGATAGCCTTAGGCGTGGTGAACTGAAAGGGTTGGCCAGTGGGCAGTACCCTAAGAAAGACTAGCATCCAATAGTTTACATAATATCTCAGGGAAGGCTATTTATATCTATGTATACATGTGTGCATGAGAATTCCTTTATGCTCAATTAGTTAATATGTTAATATGGCGATTTTACACTTGGTACTGCCACTTCTTTTTCATTTTCGAACATCGAGTACAGCTTAACATCCTGTTAAGTCTTTTAAGATGCCTAGAGGACCTAGCATACAGCCCTTATCTTGTTGCTACGGTGGTCCAAGATGTTTAAGTTAATGTAGGTGTGTAAAAACTACTTAAGGATAAGGTCCTTCAACTTGTCAAGACTGTCCATGTAAGACGGTTTCCTTTTTAACTACCCACTGTCTGCTGTGCTCACAAATTTATTTTCACACAAATAGATATCAGAGTGGGGATAGGTCCAAGCTCCAGTACCAAATGTAAGAGTTCCCTGCCAAGTTATCAAAATTGCTTTAGTTGATATTCAAAGGAAGTTCATCCTTGTAGGTCTTATGAACTGCGACATTTTCTCTCACAAGGATGTAGTGCTAACCTAGCATTGTATAGCCATGGAAAATGGCTTTTCTGCACTTTAAGTTGCCTGCATGATGGGATTTCATTCTAAGGTTTTACGACCTGCTTGTCTATAAATATTCAGCAGAAACTTTTTCTCCTTTACTCTATGGTTATTATATTGTGTTGAAAATTCGATAATTATTAGGAGCAAGGTGCATAACTATGCCAAATGCACAATGTGGTCAAACTGCTTGTATTTGTATGTAGTAAGGTAATTTAAATAGCAGTATGTTACTAATTAGCTTTATGTAATGTGTCAATTCTCAGTTGCTGGACTCATGCTTGAAATCTTCACTCCTTCCAGCGTATCTAGCTGCTGCGTTTTGTAAGAAATTAAGCAGACTTGCACTCTTTGTGCCTCCTTCAGGGGCGCTAGTTATTATTGCCTTGGTTCACAATCTTCTACAGAGACATCCTTCAATTAATTGTTTGGTGCACTGGGTAAGAACACAATCTTTTCCTTACATTTAATCATTACATTTTCTATAGATTATATGGGTGGAGATTTGTGCAGTGGGTTTGTCAAATCCTGAGATTTGATCCGTCAAGACTTTAATGGACTTGGGACTTGGCCCCAATCCTGAATCTGGTGGGTCAGATATGTTAGACTTGCTAGACGGGCTTTATAATTTAAAAGATAATTGTCATGTAACTTTTAAAAAATTATATCATCTCAACTTTGTGTGTGGACTTCTGTGAAAAGTTTAGTACCTCAGGGTGCTAGTAAGTTTCCATGATGGGCTTTACTATAACCACTTCCAATTAGCAGGCCTAAGAGGGTATCAAAAGACTAATAAGTATCATAAATAGATTTGCTAAAGGATAGGAAAAGGAATTTTGTAATTGATAATTAACTCATGCCACGACCCATGCTGATGACAATCACTCCAGACAATTGATATGACTTGTGAGTTTGTTGCTTCACCCCCCGGTATAATTCTGGTTATTAGTTCGGGTATGATCGTTCACATCATGTATCTTGCGTAACTCATTTTATTCCCCCTATCAAGAATGTATGTAGAATCAGATACTGGCCTTGCACCTTAGAATCTTTGTCATTCTCAGCCAAAAAAAAAAATGTAAAAAAGAGAAAACAGTAAAGGATTAAAGTAAAAAATTTAATTGGTCATTTAGTTGGTGCATGAATTTTTCAGGAGGTCATGCAATCGCAAACATCATAGAAGTCTTATATGATGCTATGTTGTGCATTCATATAATGTGTTGGAAAGTTTTCTTAATAACGCACACATTTGCCATGCAGGAAGGTGGTACTGGAACCACTACAGAAACTTCTGATGAAGAAAAGGACAGTTTTGACAATGCTGAAGACTGCAGTGTTAACAGAGATTTGTTTGAGAAGGCAGGAGTTGATCATTTCAACAATGAGGAAAGTGATCCTAAAAATACTAATTCAATGAGTAAGTTTCTTTTTTGTTTTTTAATGATCTTTTTGTGTGTATAAACTTCCAAATGGTGAACACTTATCTTATTTCTCTTCTGATCTAGTTTCTGGTAAAGCAAATTTCAAGTTTTCCTTATATTATTGGGAGCCAACTATTATTTCTTACGTAGTCATTTGGGAGCAGCTTTTGGCAATTTGATATTCTCAATCTCCATCCGATTCCCAGCTATTTTGTTGACCTCCATTGCCCTGCTGATGCTGCGATACCCACAAGTGAATTTCATGGCTTTCTAAATTGTCGTGAGCACAAAATGAACTGCCATATAAAACAGAACAACTGAAACCACCAGTTCAACTGAACTTTCTTCCCCCAGTCAACCTTCCATGGTGAATGCTTAGGCTAAGGCCAGATTCTCAAAGGACCTATAGACGACCTCGTGGAGTTCTTGTGAAGTTCTGAAAAATGGATGAAATTCTTAGACAAGATATGATGAAAACATGCATTCATCACCACTGCTAGGTTAACTTGAAGTATGTAAAGAAGATTGAAGAAGTATTAATGAAGTTTATCTAGCAGTTTCCTTTTGGCTGTTGGCCCTTTTCAATAATTTTTCCTTTTTATTTATCATTAAGCTGATGTTTCCATTGATTTTTCACTTTTGCCTATGTATTCATTCGTTACCCCTTACTCCTCAAAATCACAGCTCAATGCACATCCAATTTTATTCTATTGTTGAAATGCTTTTTATCCCAAATTCACCAACCTTTGGACGATACTTGACTATGTCCCAGTTGCCAAGGGTGTATACTTATCTGGACTTTGTGTATTTGATATATTCTGCAAATAGCGATAAAATTGACCTCTTGCTTCCTGCGTCTAACATCAATTATCCTATAAATAAACCTAATTCTCTGAGAGTTACAGAGAATCTAACATGTACATCTGTCACAATGATTGGGCAGGGAGCTCTCTCTGGGAGATCGACACTCTTCGCCATCATTACTGTCCTCCTGTTTCAAGGTACACATCAGATTGTGTTTCTCTATGTTCATAATGCCTGCATATTTAGGCAATATCAGTTTAATTTCCTCACCGTTAGTAACTGGTCCTATTCTTTTGTGATCAGATTTGTTTTGTCTCTAGAGAATGATTTGGCTGTCAAGGGTAGAACTGCTGAAATTGCAGTTAAAGATTTTAGTTCGGGTTCTTATGCAACAGTTTTCAATGATGAGGTAAAAAAACCCACTTAATTGTGAACTTGTCTGGAGTTTTCTGAATAGGGCCACTATTACAGTATGTTCTCGATTTGGTTGAGTTAGATGGACCCTATTTATGGTCTCAATTTTCTGGTACAACCTTTTTGTATTTGCTGGATATCGTTATTAATGCTCTTATGTAATTTATGGTTGCTGTTGTTGAGCATCACAGACCTTAATATTGGTGGTTGCAGATTAGAAGAAGGGTGAAACAGGTCCCATTGGCATTCTACAAATCAACTCCCACATGTTTGTTCTCAGAGTCCGACTTTCCTGGTTGGACCTTCAAAATCGAGGATGTAAATGGCACCGGAGAAACAACTGGTACGACTTGATTACCGTCTAGATTAGATACACATGAAAGCATGGAAATGAATAGATCGATGATGTGAGGCCTAGTTTTTATTATTTAGCAGCAAGAAGAGAATTGTATAATTTTCGTGGGTGACATTACACAATCCAATATTCTTTTATGTATCTTCCATGCTTGAATACAATAGTGAAGTGGAGGTTGTAGTAGTGGAGGAACTGCAAATCTTACAAGTAATCCTCCACTTTCAGACTGAAAAGGGGATTTGCTCTTTACATGTTATGAATTTATTTGAGTTCATATCCATATTTTACGTATGTGTGCTGTGCTGTGCTGCCTGCTTATTTTAATCGTTTTAATATTTATATTTTATCATATGGTACTAGATGATGAATGGATACCAATTTGTGTTGAAAATATCTAGTATAATGAGATTTTAATTAAATTTAAAATATAAAATAAATAAATTTTAAGAAATAGAGTGTGCGTATATGGTGTTTAATTGCATAGCCTAATTTTAAGATGGGTATCATAGTTATAAATATTTTGTTATTGTTTGAAAATTACAAGTATCTCTATCAAATTAACGGTCGATTAACAAATTAACCTTGTTGATCTCATTATATATATAATAAAATAATAATAATAATAATAATTAAAATTGTTCAACCATCATCATCATTATTATTATAATGAACTTTAGGTTAATTCATAGGAATTACTAAATTTTGACATAAATTCATAAGTAATAAAATAGATTGCATAATGCATTCTATGTTTCTTGATATAAATATAAAAGTCACAAGTAGATATAAAAAGTTATAAGTTAATTGTTAGGATTTATCAAATAAAAAATGTATAATAAATTACAAATAGATACTAAAATATAACATAAAATTTATGTGTCATATTAAATAATTATTTTAAAAAAATATTAGAATTTACAAAGTTGTTGATTAAGCTTGTCTTTGTATAAAGATAAATATATAAATAAAAGTACCATAGTTTATTATTCTCTAAAATAACATGTATGATATTGATTCATAATGATAATATATGGTCAATTTTGATTATAAAAGATGAAAAGTGAATGAAAAATTGAAAAAAAAAATAAATCAACAAATGGGCTTAAGAATTTAACAGTTTTGTTGTATAAAGTCCAAATTTGAATTTTATAAAAATGAGCTTTAATAAAAATGATTATTATATAGTCCAAATATTAAATTTGATTAATTAAAATCTTATATTAAATATAACAAACACTATGTTGTAAATGAAACTAGCATTAAATATCTTTCCAATATTTTAAACTCAACAACTTTATGATCACGAGAGAGTTTCATACATCTTATAAGATAATTTTACGGCTTATAAAATGTTAGATTTCAATTTAAGAATAATCTCCTAAAATCAGTGGATAAAACAATTATGAAATTTATAAAGTGTTATTAATAGAACTTTGTAATTAATATAACAAAAATTTATATAATTTGTTAAAATCTTAAAAATAAGTTGAAATGTCGACTTTTCAATAATATTCTAACATCTTATTTTGGAATATCATAATCGTATGATATAAAAAAAAAATATTTTTTAACATTTGATAAGCTCAGCAGCGAAGCACCCTCTGGATCAAGGTTGTAAATCATTTGAGTCTAATTGAATATATCATTATTCAAATTTGTTCGAATTATTATTGATCATGAAAAATTATATTTGAATATGGATTTATTATTAATCTAATCGAGTTCAAACGAGTTTTTCGATCAAACATGAATCGAGTCCGGATAACTTGATATTTTAAGTATATTTTATTATTTTTATATTAATCAAATTGAGTTTAAAAGCTTATCAAACAAAATATTTTGTGCAAATCTAAATGGTTTAACCAATAAATTCAAGAGCTTTTGATTTGTTTTCCAGCCCTACTCTGGATCAATGCCTATTTCCTAACAAAATGAGTAGTTGAACGCACTTAATATTGCAGCAGCCCAAAGGATGTTGGGCCAGAAAGAGTGGAAGAACCCATGAAAACCTAGCTTAATCTCTCTTCCCGTTGTTTTTGCTATTTGCTAGTGTTAAACATTGCATTAATCCTTCGTTTCGCCCGAGAATCTGAACACCAACTGCGAAACTGCAGCGGTTTCAGAAGAAATCCTGCATTTTGGTGAGCTCATTTTTGTCTTCTCGTCTTCTATCGTTCTGCTTTGGTTGTGATAATCTAGTTGATTATGTTAGCTTCATGATTCCCTATTCTGCGATTGAGAGGAAATTTAAATGACCCATCAGACAGAATACTGGATTTTGGTGTAAGCGACCAAGTTCTGTGAATTCTTTTCGGCTTTTGAATGATTCTTCGAGTTTTTTTGGTGAGTGGAAGTGATGGTTTAGAAGCAGAAAGAGCTGGTGAAATTGTTTTTTCGTAGGCAAGATTGTTTCTTGACTAAATTTCTGTTCTGTTTGTGTTATAAAACCGTGGTTTTAGGCGGTATCTTGGTTGGTGTTGTGTGTCTGGTTGTTCCTTGGTTGGAAGGAAAGAAAGAACAGAAGGAACTATGAAACTGTCGCCAATTTAGTTCTCAGGCTACTTTTTTCGAAAAAAAGAACTGGGGTAAGAACTATTTTTTCAAGGACAAGAAGTATGATGGAAGTGGTACCAAAACCCCGAAAATGCCTAAAATCAAGTGGACAGATGAACAAAAACAAGCCATGGATGCTGTTTGCAGTGGGAAGTCTGTTTTTATTACGGGTTCTGCTGGGACGGGGAAAACATTTTTACTTGAGCATGTTATCAAGAAATTGAAGAGAATCCATGGGAAGTCGAAGGTGTTTGTGACTGCGCCAACTGGGGTTGCTGCCTGTGCGCTTAATGGACAAACTCTTCATTCTTTTGCCGGCATTGGTATTGCTGATGGGGACTGTGGAAGTTTGGTAGACATGGTTCTTGAGGATAAGCACGCGCAGTATAGGTGGAGGAAGGTTAAGGCATTGGTTATTGATGAAATAAGCATGGTTGACGCCAATCTTTTTGAGGGTCTTGCGCATGTTGCTCGGACGTTAAGGGATGAAGAAGCAGGTGGACATGAAAACAAGACTTGGGGTGGAATACAGATGATTGTAAGTGGAGACTTCTTTCAGTTACCACCGGTTTTGAAGGAAAGGAAGAAGAAGGGCGCAAAGATATATGCTTTTGAAGCTGAATGTTGGAGTGCAACTTTTGATCTACAAATTGAGCTTACCACGGTTTTCAGGCAATCTGATTCTCTTCTTGTCCAATTGCTTCAAGGAATACGAAAAGGGGAGAATGATCCAGATGACTTGAAGCTTTTAGAAGGCTGTTGCTCTGGGTATGAGCCAGATCCTTCCGCTGTACGGCTCTTCCCAAGGCTTACAGATGTGAACATGGTGAATAAGGAAAAATTGGAGAGCTTAAATGAAGAAATTTATGTTTATAAGGCTCAAGATTTGGGCGACAACAAATGGATGAAGCAGCTAAAGAAAGGGATTGCACCCGATGAGCTTGAGCTCTGCATAGGTGCCAGGGTGATGCTAATAAAAAATATAAACCCTTGGCGTAAACTTGTAAATGGTGCGACTGGTACAGTTGTGGAATTGTGCAAAGTCTCCAAGGAGCAATATGAAATGGATGATATGTGCAGTCATGGCGGTGTGTTGCCGTTGGTGAAGTTTGATTCTGGTTTTGAATTAGTTGTCGAGCCAGAAATATGGGTCGTCATGGAGGGAGACAAAGTTGTTGCCAGGCGAAAGCAGATTCCGCTCATGCTGGCATGGGCCTTAAGCATTCACAAGTGTCAGGGAATGACTCTTGACAAGCTTCATACAGATCTCTCGCGAGTTTTTGACTTTGGAATGGTCTATGTTGCGCTTTCACGTGTAAGAAGCTTGGGTGGACTTTATTTATCTGGTCTAGATCCTTCAAAAATCAAGGCACACCCAAAGGTTTTAGAATTCTACCATAGTTTTAATGGTGATCAACATGACGACGAACTTTCTATCTCTAGCGGGAGTGATACTGATGATGGTAATTCACAGAATGATTCTAACAAGAAGATCGCTCATAGAACAAAATAAAATTTGTTTCCCTTACAAGTGATGTTGTCAACAACAAAAGGAAGCACAGAATCTCACAGTGGTCTAAGTTGCTTCATATGTTGCACCATTTTAGGGGAACAAGACCCTCCATGTGTAGATTTGTTAGACATTGGGGTAAGTTAGTGGAATCTCCTCTCATTGTTCATGGTTCTATGCTTGAAATGCATTGAATAGTACATCTGAAAGACATGCCAAATTCATCCAGCGAGTTAACCTTGGAGAAAGTGCAAGGTATGAGAAGAATGCTGCTCAAGGCAATATTGCCTGTTTCATATTATTTTGATTACATGTCTTGTCTTGAAACCTTTTCTGGCCGTAGAGCAAAAACGAGCTATATGTTAGCACATCAGATTCGCCATTCTGAAGCGAACACTCTGGATTTTATGCTGTCTAAATGGCTGCAACATTAATTTTCCTTGGTATCTTTCCTCCCATGATAAGTGAAATGTTGATCCTCATGTAAGCTTGAGGGCATTTTGTGGATGCTTTTTCATAGATGTGTCGGAGGAAATTGAAGTTCTGATTCCATGGGAAGGCAAAGAAAAGCACTCAGGTGAACCTGAACTGCCATCTTTTGTTCTGAAAAATCTTAGGCATTGATTTCATTTTAGCCATTGTTTCACACACCATCATACATATGTGAGTGTTATCTTCTGGCATTTTGTCTGTAGAGATGTCCAATACACCCATTGTATTGTTGAACAATTATCATATTTTAGTGTTGTATCATGTAATAGTCGTATTTTCTCACTATACGTTGGTGTGCTACTCGCCTCAAGAATTTATACATTTGTCAAAGGTATTTGGATTGGTGGATTTAGCATTAGGAATCTCAAATCCCTAAAAACAAATTTTGTAGATTTATTCAGATAATTTGATATTACAAAGGATTTCAAATTCTTTTTGATAATTCATTACAAATGATGCCTTGCGGGTGTTTCAAATTCTTTTGATATACATTCAGTTGAATGTTATTTTCTCTAAATCTTTTCCTCAAAAACAAATCATTCCAGCCAAACATAGCATAAAGGATTTTGATAGGGTAGGATATCATTCGGCATCAAGGCTGAAATGCGTCTAAGGGAGTTCTTTATGGCTTCCGACTCCTAATCGGAATGTGTGCGTTTTCACTGGTTGAGAGATGGCGACATCATTGGCAGCAGTTATAGGACTCTTGTGACTCTGTCACTTGTTTCTCATGGGAGCTCAAGTTGCAAGGTTAGATTTGGTAAAACACAAATAGATAATACGAGGATAATGACAGACACACTAAGGACTTATGTCTATTAACTTGAAAAAACAAATTAATTAAGAAGTTTATATGGTTTGCATTAATCTCCTAGCAAGTTAAAAATAATCAATTTATTATAAATGAGAAGGAACATGGTGCTTTAGAATATTATTAATGGATCATCAACGACTGAGCTTTACAATTAAAGCTGAACAACGTCTTCACAGAAGGCAAAGGTGAACCAACGTTCAGATGACACAAAAAGATCACTTAATTACTTATCACAACAGAGCAAAGCAAAACCTTGAGAGATTTTGCAGACTTCTGGACAAGAAGAAAGTGATCCACAACTGGTATCGTATGAAAATTTTCTTTTGTTTTCTCACATACAATGGTGTATCAACACAGCATCTTCACTCATTGGCAACTACTTCTGGAAAGAAACATTATGCTCAAATCACCCGCTGGAGAGTACTCTTGGCTTCTTCTAGGGAAACAATCAACTTATCTAATAGTTGAGCGAGACGAACTACTCCTTGAAATAGAATGATCTAACTTCAAGATGGACTCAAATCTGTGCAGATATTTAAGTGCTTTCGTCTGCAGAAGAAGCAGCAAACATAGTTAGACATGCCCATAAAAACTGGCACAATTGGAGATAAGCAGGAAAATCAATAGTAAGCATGAAATTAGAGGAAAAAGTTCTCAACATCAGATGCGTTTTCCAACAACACAGAACTTACTCAGTAACACAGAGAATTTGTGAAAAATATGTATGAGCTTCTTTCTAAAATACAGCCTTTTTTCCCTCCATGATGCATGCAAGTCAAGAACTAGAAATTGTCAGCTTTTTCTACCCATTCAGAAATTTTCTTAAGCAAAAGGAGAATAATTGTGTTACGCCCATCTTCTTGTACATGATTCCTAATGCACAGAAGCAAAGAGAATGCCTGTACCTTAGTATCCAATTTGAAATGGTCATAATCTTGGGAACAATAGTCCAATTTATCTATTTTAGATTAGAAAACTAAGCCCAATTAACAAATTTGTATCATTCTTGAGTTACTCCTGCAGACCTTTCATCATGTACTCCATGGAGCATAACCAATATCTTGTGGTGTTGATCAGTTTAGATACCTCACAATACAATCAGAAATCATTGTTTTGGAATCTTTATCTCTTCCCCTGATCTCATTTAATAACCTCAGCTGTAGATGGCATTACCTAATATATTATCTCTCATATATATGGTACAAATGCATAAAGTAGCTTCATTTTTCTTCAAGTTTCCAAGTCACTGTACCTGTCATGTCCAACCTGAGAGAGACATACAGAACAGAGAATTTCATACCTTCCACTGTCTTTTGCGGCAATAATGTTTGTTTATTTCATCCAACTTCAGAATTATTTCCCCAAATGTAGGTCTCTTTGAGGGCTTCTCATCCCAGCAATCCTCTATTAACCTGTAGAAGCCATTGGACCTTGTTAAGATCCTAGTGCATAAAGAAAAGAAAGGAGTATAAGGTTGTTCCATGACAATGCTTACAACAGATCATGAGAAGAAAACCCAAAGTTTCTATTGACGTTAGTTCAAAAAGGGGTGTGGGCTCAACACACCACAGGATGGGAATGTGGAAATAAAGCAGGAGCATGGAACTCTCAAGATATAATATAGAAGGGGAGAAACAACAAATACAGAAGAGTATAGATGTTCTGAAGCCTTGGCTACATCTAAATCTACTCGGTCTGAAGGTACAGATTACTAATTGTTGAGCAACGGGGTCGGTAGCAAATCTGAAATAGGTATTCAAATGTTATATTTGAAACAAAATCTCTGTCCCTCTTTTATAGTCCAAAGAACACCTTCCCAACTCTGATCCAATAAGAAACCCAAATTGGCCATTTTACCCTAGATCCTAAAACATGTCAAATTATCAATTTAATAAATGACAATTACGCATCAAAATGTCTTGGTAATGTTTATATATTTGTTCTATTTATAATGTTTCTATGGTTGAAGAGACAACATTTCAATCCATACGTAATTGAATATTATTGCCCTAAAATTCCAAAATATCTTAAAGATGACAATTTTGGCCCCAATTATGTAAGAAAATAAACTTCGCAACTATGGAGCAAAAAACTTCAAACAGCAACATAAAAGCTTAGGAAAATGTGAGGCTTACTGTCGCAGTCCATGAGCATAACGCTTCAGTGGAGCTTCAAATGGAGGGCGCTCCTTGGCAACATATGCTTTAGCAACTTCAATTTCTTTCCTTTTAGGAAATGGTGGACAACCTTCGATCATCTGTGAACAAAATAGAAATCAAGCCAAAATGCCTGACAAAGAGACATTGCCATGCATGGAAAGTAACTGCAATCTGAAGATCCTCCAGAATCTGGTTACGGACAAGGAAGAGAAGGAGCTCAACCATATCAGTTTTACATGGAGAAAAGTTTGAGAGAATTGCATAATCTGTTTCTGCCTTCCACATTAGACAAACATATTTTAGCAACAAATTAACTTATACAATTGAAATCCTTCAAAGATGCATATCATTGACCATCAAAAAGTGTTCCCAAAAAGGCAGCGATAAAATTTTGTCAGTAATAACAAGAAAATGTTTACTATTTAGCATATGACAATTTCTTAAGTAGTTGTTCGAGCATATATTTACTTCCGACTCTTGGAGAGTTTACATTGGACCCCATTCCTTTGAGGGGATGTGCAAAATGGAAAGGATTTTTCTTCTTCTCATTTCCATTCCAGGCAGTTAAATGCTTTTCCTAAGAATCAAATTAGTTATTTTCATAACCAACAAAAGAATACTATTCTTTCTTTTTCAAACACAGACACACTAAAACAAAAACACATTTTCTTATCTTAACAAAGAATTCCTTTAATGATAAATTGTTAGGTTAAATGTTGAATAGTAAATGAAAATTTTACTTCTGTGTTACTGACAAAATTTTAACGTGTTATCTATTAACTAACTTTTTGCCAATTTCTATAAATTCTCTTACAAACCAAACATTAAAAGGAAAATAATTTCTTGACTACCAACCATAAATGCGAAATTCACTTTTCTTCCCTTTATTTCAATTTACCCATTATTTTTTACAAATACGTTCCACACGATTTCCTTACAACCATACCAAGCACAACCGAAGACAGAAGATAGTATCAAACTATATGGTAGTGCATAATATTAAAATCAGAATGCCTGAGTATCCACTGTTCACTTCACTCAAGTATCAAATTGTCCTTTTCAAAAATAAATAATTGCATATCCTCATAGAGAAATTCACATGGAGGTTTTCCTAATGAAAACCAATACTAACTCAAAGAAGCTGCTAATCTTTAACATATTTGCGCCATAAGCTTTGCATAAACATAATCACTAATGTTTACGACAGTTACTGAAAGCCAATAGCATGCGAATGTACAGCAGTTCAATACAATGGAGTGCTTCACAAAGGAATAAGAAACCAAATTAGAGATAACTGTATATCTGAATATGAATGTCAAGATGATTAAAACCAATATGGTTGCACATTTTGATATCCAAATCATGTCTGCATACCAGCAACTATGTGTCAGCCATCTGATGTATATATACAAGAGAGAAGGAAGAAAGATTGTTCAGAAGCACTTACCTCCTGTAATATCAATGCAAATGAAAACACATCCACCTTAGTATCATATTCCTCATTTCTAAAAACTTCTGGAGCTGCGTACCGCCCTGGGTTGATCAAGGTCATGTCAGATTTTCCAATAAACTGTAGCACTCAATTACTTTTAAGAGAATAGCCATTCAATACATCTTAGATATCAGATGCATTCAAGAAGTCCTAAAAATTAGAGTGGTTGTGTGAGTTTTTCAAAAAAGCACTGTTCAGCTTTGAGTTACAGAAAAACAGTTTTGAAGTGTTTGAGATGCCAAGTTCTCAAGCTTTTGGAACTGCTACAAAAAGCACTTTCAAACCAAACGTTAGGAGCACCTTGGAGATACTTCTAGCTATTTTGGCTTTTTTAGAATAGCTTCAACTTCTTTTTGAACTATTTTACCCTCGTTATAATAATCTTAATTTGATTTTACCTTTTAAATTTATTTTCGAAATTGCTCATCTAAAGTTGACGTTAGAGTTTCATATAATTTTAATAATTTATCACTAACAAATTTATAGTTTCACATAATTTATATTTTATTTTCTATATTATCTTATATTATTCCTATATCATAGAAAAATATAAATTAAATTGCTAAGATTAATTAAAAATATATATATTTTTGCAATCATGCAAGTTTATTTATTGTGCATGAATGAATAATTATACTATATAGTGAGAACATTATTGAATTAAACATTAAGTTTTTTTATTAGTATTCAATATTTTAAAATATAAATGACAAAAATTTGTAAAAAAAAAAATAAGAATGAGATGTATTAATTGAAATAAAATTTATTATTATTTTGAGGAAAAATTATTATTATCATAAAAGGCCAGTGCAAATATTAAGCAAAAACTAGAATCTTTTTAACACATGAGAACAAAATGGTCTTCAATCAATTAACCTTGTTTCAGAAGTGTTTTTTTCCCAAAACACTACCCAATTTAGCTTTTATGTGCTTTTCAATTTTTTCCAAACATCATCCATTCTACTGCGACTTCCAACTTTTTCTTTGAAAATCACTTCTCTAAAAAGCAGAAATTTTCGAAACACAGGATCAACAATACCTGAAGAAGCAATAGCACGTACAGGCCTTAGCAATATTATCTTAAATGTGTATGGATAAGATAGAACCTTTTCTACACTAAAAAAAAAATAATCTAGGGAAAATCAAGTCCGTGGAGCATCACCAAACTTGTAAAACCAAATATTGCATATAGAAGCCAAGATAGCATATGTGTTGCTCTTCAATATACAGATCCTAACCAAATGGCTACTTACAAGAAGTCTGTTGGCAAGATGAAGGCTTGTCTTCTTTAATTGTTTTGGCAACTTTCATGAGCTTGCTTAGCCCAAAGTCTGCAACTTTAAGATGACCAGAATCATCACGCAATATGTTTCTGTCATCATGCCCATTGTATTAAAACAATTCCCAGATATATGCAGACTATCTTAGAGCAATTAGCCAAAATAGAGTTCTTGACCATGGTCCACGAACCAATTAAATCTATGCGGAGAAAACAGTAATAAATAAAGGAGTACATACGAAGGTTCAAGATCTCGATGAATTATTGCTTCAGGCTTATGCTCATGCAAGTAGTTCATTCCTCTGCAGTCAAAAACATATGAAAGATGAAGCTACATAAGGCAGTAAAAGACACTTCCGTCATTGGTCTTAAAATTTCCTGGAAGCTAAAAAACATGGATTGATATTATTTTATCCCCTTTCCTTTTCTGAAATATTTATCTAGTTCCGAAGTTGGTGGTAATAAACCAGGTCTAAGAACTCCAAATTAAGTTCAACCAAAGAGGCGAAGCATGAAATATGTACATATAAACAAAGATGAACTTTTCTTACAATCAGAAAGAACTTAGAACCCATATTATGCCCTATAATATAAGATTTTGACTGCTGTTAACAGTTTGGTGATCCAGCACCTGCTAATCAAAGCACATGACGGGAAACTTCACAGGCAAGTTTAGCATAACAGTCAAAGATCTAACCTCGCAATATCCAGGGCAAACTTGATAGCTGTTGTTAGCTTTAAAGCACCTCTTCTTTTCAAGTATGCACCAAAGTCTCCCTGCATAGAGAAATAAATCCATTTTGATATGTAATAAGAATGGGCTACCCCAAGGGAATTAGTGATATGCTAAAGCTTAATGCTTAAAAAGATTTTCCCATGTATAGCAGGTCCAAAATTAAAATTTTACTTGGACAAAGGACCAAGATGCTTTACGACTTTTCTTAATTCATGCAGGACAAACCAAGAAAAGAAGGATAAAAATCATGAGTAGAAGATTACAAGATTTAACATTAAGCAAAACTTAGAGATACCTTAGGTAGATATTCAGTAACAATCATCATTGGAGTACTTTGCGTCACAGCACCAAGAAATTGGACAACATTTGGGTGGCGTATCTTCTGAAGCAGAGCAAGCTCGTCCCTGAACGCTTTCCTGAATAACAACAAGCCACCCAATAAAATAAACAGAATTGGCGATCACAAGAACAAAGAAAGGAGATATAGAATCAGCAGAAGAAAAATGTATCTGCCACATATAAACAACCCACACTTTTTCTTCGTCGATGAAAAATTCCTCACCAAGTTTCTTAACAGCAACCTGGATCCCACGCCATGAGGCAATGCAAAATGTTCCCTGTAGCAAGTTGTGTAAAAAAAACAGAAGTAAATAAATTATAAGGAGCACCATCTTTCATCTTCGATCCTACACTCACAGTGCCATAGAAACATAAACCTCCAGGAGGTATTTCTACTGCATAATTATATCATTTTATAATCCTGAGAACAAGAGTTCATTTGCAGGCAGTAGCTAGGACTTCGCAGCAAAGATTTAGAGAAGGGCTGAAATTGTATACATGCCATTAGTAAAATGAAAGTGAAGATGATACAGAAGTATTTAACAAGGGAAGACGTTACCTTTGTTATTCCCACACTGTTAGTAAAATCTAGCTCTCTTGGATCAATTTCATACTCTGGAACTTCACGGGCATTCTGCACATGCATGGGAGCCATCTGAAGCAAAGAAAAAAAATATATATGATATTACAGTAACAATAACACAAATACAAGTACAAAAATAATATATATAAAATAGGAGAAGAAGAGGAGAAGCATCAGGCATAAATTCATGCATGACACTTACCGGAGGTTTCGCACCATGTGCCTCCAAAAGCTTAATCACGTCATTATTTTTGTAATATATTGCATCTGCAAGAGGCTATTCAATTAACTTCTGTCATTAACATACCTATTAAGAATATCAACTATTTAAAACAACAGTATACGTTGACACATGATGCATAACAACATGAACACATCTAGCATATCATTCATGAGAGAAATATTTCTAACACTTTCCACCACTTGCTTTCCTATATCTCTCCAACAAAGGAAGCTCTATATAATTGATCTGATGTGCTGTGTAGTCCAATTAATACTGATTCCCACTAGAAAAGAAAATTGAAAAGGAAAGAAAACATTAATCCAATTATTGGAAGGCAGTTTTGTTGACGGAGTAAGGAAATAAATAAAGCAAAAAACGGTGAAACTCATTTTAAACTGATTCTATGGCAGCAAAACATTGCCCAATATATTCACATAGATGCTAAAATTTCCAGTCCTGTTTTAGCAAGCAGCAATGCATTACATTGCAGCCATATCTCAAATTCTCAAAATTTTGATGCTCAGCAAATACATCCTCCAATCTAAGCTCACTTCATTTGCAATATTAACTATTAAGCCAATCAGACGGACCGATACAGTTAACTCAAACTGCCACAAATCATAATTGAAACTCAATTATTTTCACATTTCCCACTTCGCAAACAACCAGCTATTAAAGCGCAAGTAAAACATTACAAACACATATCCCACATTGACATTGACCAAGCACAACAAAAAAAGAAGTAATCTCCAATCACTACACCATCCCAAATACAGAATAGCGCACACATACCGTACTCCCCCATCGGTCCTTCAAATCAACTTCAGCGCCGCCACGGAGAAGCAAGTCAACAACGTCCGTCCGTCCCTGGCACGCGGCAACGTGTAAGGCGGTGCGGCCATCAATATCCGTGAAATTGACGGTGGTCCCAGAATCCAACAGCTCCTGAATCCCCTCCAAATCGCCCTCATTCGCCGAGTACATCAACCGAACGCCAGAATCCAATTCTTCCTCCGCACTCACCGAGACGTCGGAGGCAAGAGCGGCGTCATTCCCAGGCGCTCCCGAGGACTGCCTGCCCAGTGTGAAACGGCGCTGCAGCTTTGACTCCATAGAAACACAGAATTCGGAGAATCTAGAGAGAGAAAAGGAAGCGTATAGAGGGCTTTCGTTTGGTGGGAGAGAGAACAAAGGATCGAGGGGGGGATGTATGTGCTAAGACTAAGTGCTTGTAACAGAAGGCATTTGAGAGCTTGAGAAAGAAGTGATAGATAAACTAATATTTAAAAACATTTGAAAAGGTTAAAATTGCAACAGAGCCCCTCTACTTTTCAAGTATACAATGATTACTACCACTTTGTCCTTTTTCTCTTTAAAATAAAGCAAGTTGGTGCTGTATCTATAATTAATATTAATATAAAAAGAACAAATACTTTTTGGGAAATATTATATATTGACTTATATATATTTTATTTTATTAATAAAATATTTTAAAATATGAAATATTATTTGGTATATAAACGAAGGGATGGCGTGTCAGGACAACTAGTATTTATAATTACACTTCCTTGTTAAAGGGTGTTTGCAATAACTAAAAATAAATGTTAGCTTATCAGTTAATTCTTGAAAATAAATTAAAAATATTATTTTAGTGGGTACTATTGGCAAAACGCTTATCATCAAGCCTCATTGGCAAATCGAAAGACCATCTAAAAACTGCACGTTTTAGTAAGTACATTTTTAGAAGTCTTTTGGTGTAAATAAAATAGGTTTAACAAAAAACCATAATTCTTACTCCTTGATAATGCACTAAATACGGCTACAAGAAGAAAAAGGGTAATCTACAAAAGGTTTTTTTTAGGTTTGTCATCAGGTAAATTGCAATGACTTTTTTTGAGATTTGACATAATTATGAATACCTTATCGTTGATTGAGAAATTACCAATACCCCTGATATTTACGTTCGTCTAGCAATTAGCCCAATTCGTTAGGCTTCTATCTATTTTTTGTGGTGAACTGATCAAAATGCCCTTATAGATTAAAAATTATAATTTTATTTATTTTTTAAAATTTTAATAATTTTTTTTATGGACTAAGTGGATAATCTTTTTATAATTTTTTAAAATTTTCACCCATCCCATTTGATTTTTTTTTATAAGTTTTTAATTTTTAAAAAGAACAAGAACAAAATTGATAATTTCATACATCCATCCAATGATTACATAATTTTATCAAACATCAGGGGATATTTGTAATTTTTCAAACAACGAGGGAGTTTGTAATTATGCTAAATCTCAGGAGAGATCATTGTAATTTACCCTTGTCATCATTATAAATACCTTCTCATTATTTGAACAATTATAAATATTTTTTTAAATCAACAATCGTTTAATAAATATTCATACAATGAGTTGTTACGATAAATATTCGTCATATTTTCATTGATGCCCAATGTCCTTATAGTTGAACAATTTTAAACTCTTGTAGAATTGTAAGTTTCAATGTCCCTCCAATTTAAAATGCAACTTTGGGAATTTCTTCTCCAAGATGGACTTCATTTGATTTGTCAAAATATTGTTCCCTTTTGATCCACAAAACTCAAAAAGTTTGTGATGACCTTTGCAACCAGCTCATGTGAACAAGGAAACACTTAGAAAAAAAAGAAAAAAAGAGCAAAGATACTTATGCCTAACATTTGTGGTGTAAATTAATTCTTGAGGACTTATTCAAATCTTGATACTATCGTCCATTTTGAAAAATAAAAATTGATTTTAAAAAAATATATATATATTTCGATTTAGAATCAACATTTGATTGTACATAATGTTTGAGTTGCATTAATCCTTCAATTTTTTGACAATTTGAATACTAAAAAATTATTGGGGGGGAAATTGCAAACACGCCTAATGTGTTAGTCATGTATGGCAATTTTCCCCCAAACGAAAAATAAATAAGTAATTTACCCCCTTTGTGATTTTGTAAGTAGATTAAAAAAAAAACTCTGCTTAGTGGTGAAGTTCATGTGTGATTGATGGGTCTGATTGTTTGATTTTGAGTTGTATAAAGACTATTTTATCTTTGGACCTTCGTTTAAAAGGATTCATAGCATATTAGCCCCCTGGGTTAGATTAAATTAGCACTTTACCCCCTTCCCCCTCTAGATCCCCAAATATTTCTCTAAATAATGTCAAAATTTGATTACCCTTCATCGATTAGAGAAAAAAAAAAAAGGTCTGTTCATTTTTAGATAGGAGTTAGCAGTGTGTTGTTTATCTTAGTTTTAATATGTGATAATTTTAAGTAAGCAATCTTTACGAAATATGTAATTAACTGAGAACACAAAACTCCCCTTATATAAGTAGAATAAACTCTCAACACAAATGACAACGGAAATAAAAAAGTAATATTATGACCAGATTGTTTGTTTGTTCATAAAGACTTGGGAATATTCTAAAGTACAAGGACATGCCATAAAATTCCAAACAACTTAAGCACCCACCAAACTGTTGCTAAAGTTTGAATATTTTTCATAACATAAACTCAGCTTCAAGCTTCCACGGCCTTCTCTTAGCCTTCCCCCTAATATTCTCCCTTGAGATACGGCAGGCCTTTTGGTCTAACATTACTCGAGACTGTGGATTTGCCAAGACTGATCTTCTGGACTTCCTGATTCTGGTACTAATGATGCTTGTGCTGAACTTGCTCATTCTTTTCCCAACAATTCTAAATTTCTTCTTCCTTGATATCCAACTTGTTCTTGCAAGTAAACAAGTAGAATATAGTACATTTCTGCATAAAAACAATTACAATTATATTTTTTAAAAGCAATACATTTGAATACCCTTTATTCAGTTGATGTGTGACTTCTGTCCACATTGCATGCGCCTTAATTTACCTGGTATTATGTTTGATTTCATTTTTTGATTATTTTTAGTGTTTTCTATAGATAGAAAGAGAAAAATATAGATAAATAAGTTTGTGTTAGAAATAGTGTATATTTAGATTTATTTTTTGAGATAACTTAAGATAGTGTAAAATATGTGTTATATGTTTGGTTTTGTATCTTGGGAGATAAAATTAACTGTTCATTATCGAATTATATATATTTTATCTTTTTAATTGTATATATTGTTTTTGTTGGTATGTGACTTGAATTATATGTATATTATTGTGTATATATTTCGATGAAATACTTTGTAAAGACAAAATTCATTGTTCACTATCAAATTATGCCTGTTTTATATATTTACAATTATAAAAAAAAAAAAGCTCAAAACTTACAAAAACACACAATTAAAGGTGGGAAATAATCCACCCGAACATACCAACATTTCGGCCCATCTCGAAAATGAACAAACATAGTGTTACACCTAAATCCCCATATAAAAATATAAAATTATACTTTCTTCCTAGAAATTTAAAATTATACTTACATTACTTCAAAAGAATGTTCGTTTATATTTGAGCTCCTTCTATTAAGGTTTGATTGAAAAATAACGACGTTAGCAAAAAAAATTATATAAAATTATAATTTTTTCCCTCATTTAGCATTCTCATTTTATTTTTTTTACTTATTAAGGGATATATATATATAAATAGAATGTAGTTAATATCATTATATTTTTTTCCTTACAAAAATATTACATGGGAATATCAAATGAGGGGTAAAATTAAAATTTTATATAATTTTTTGCTAAAGTTATTATTTTTTGTTCAAACCCTGACGAAAGGGGGTTCAGTGTGAACAGTGGATTTCCATAGGGTTGTAGGTGTAATTTTGGAATATTTTTTTTAGGGAACGTATAATTTTATATTTTGAAAGAGGGTTTAAGTATAATTAACTATTTTTTAAAGAGCTTATAGACCCAAAACATCTTATTTTGAAATCTTATAAGCTTTTTAACAAAAAATGTATCAAATATTTAATGAAATTTGTAAACTCTCTTTCATCTTTTACGATATTTTGAAGAACCTGTAAGCTCGACGGTGTTTGGCTAAGCTTATAAGCTTCTCAAAATATTTTATAAGATGTTTGAGAGTTTATAAACTCTACATATTTATTTGACTATTTTTCTTTAAAGAGCTTACAAGATTTCAAATAAGATATTTTGAATCTTATACGTAGTGTTTGGATTCGTTTTTTAAGTATTTTGTTGTGTTTAGTGGAGATAGAAAGAGAAAAACAAAGATAAATAAGTATGTGTTAAAGATAGTGTGTATGTTTGAATTTGATTTTGGAAATAATTTAAAATAAATATTATTTGTTTGATGTTATGTTTTGGGAGACATAAATTACTGTTTATTGTCAAACCATATCTTTTTTTTATATATATTTATAAGAATTGTAAGTTTAATGTTGTATTTTTTGGAGACAAAAATTAACTATTCATTGTCAATTTAATGTCAAATCATATCTTTTTTATATATATTTATATATTTTGTGTATATATATATGTATTTATGTTAAAACAGTTAAAAACACCAAGATAAGATGTTTCTATATGATGGCAAACATAGAGTATGTTTTGACTTGTCCCAAAAATAAGTTGAAAACGAAAACAAACATAGTGATAGGTTTTCTGAAAAAAAGTTAACTTTCATAAATTTTTTTATAAGATCTTATAAGCTATATAAAATTAATATGTCATATGTCAAAAATACCCTCATTCATATACATTTACAAACACTCTCTTTCTCTCACTCTCTCTCTCTCTCTCACACACACACAAACATGCACACATTCTCTCAAGGATTTAAATATTTTTTTTTCTATTTAATTTATAACATCCAAAAAAGAAAAATATTTTATTATTTAATAATATTATTATAGTTAAATAAAAATAAGATTGGTATTGACATATATTTACTGAATAATATAAATTATACGATTAGAAATTATATCTATATTAATATTCAGCTAACATGAATGCATGTGTATATTATTTTTATTAAAAAATTTAGGTAATAATTCGTTACTTTTCTGTTATTGGAAAAAGATTATCTATTAAATTTTATTTAAAATTAAACTAATCTGACTATTTATTTAAAATTATTTTAAACAAAAATATCAAAAAATAATAATTTTTTTTATTCTAATAGCATCATGTCTATTTTAATTATTTTTATCAATTAAGAATGTTATTATACCAAACAACTAAAATCTTATAAAATATTTTCACATCGTACAAGTTCCTAAAAATATTCTATAAAATATTTTAAAATAGCTTAACCAAACGCCGTCAAATTTAACGGGGAAATGCAAATAAACAACTGACCCCAACCCAATGACGAGGGCGCATACTTTGGTATGAAACTAGCGATTGCTGGCGCATCGTGGACCAAGTAATATCAGTAAATCGCAATTTGTGATATTTCGACACTAAATTTTTTATTACATTGATAATATTTTTTTAAATTATATATTTCTTTTTTTATAAAATATGATATATTATTTATATATTTTATATTTTGTTAATATATTTATAAATTATTGTACACTTTTAAAAATAAGTGTCACGATGATTAATTTAATTAAAATAAAAACAAATTATGCTGAAATCATTTTCTGCAACTGAGAAACAGGTGCGGTGGGTCTGCACTCTGATGTGTGGTCGCCGCCTCGAATTAGCTGGTGGCGGCGGAGAAGGAGAGCCGCCACGTTTCTTGCACCACCCTTGCCAAATCATTATACGTTTTAATACTTTCATGAAGTTTTTGTTATTTTATTTTCGGGTAAATTGCAATATATCTATGTTATGAAAAATAGATAATTATTTTTTTAGAATTTAATGTAATTTACCTCATGTGATATTATAAATAGATAAATTATTCTTTTATAAAAACATAGTAATTTATCTTCATGTATTTTATAAAATGAAGCAATTTACCTCACTGTCTAAGGAGGTAAATTGATGCATTTTAAAAAATACAGGAGGGGGGTGATTGCTAATTTTTTTATATGGGATAATTTGCACTTTGCAAAGCAACATGGGGTTAAATTGTGTTTTTCTCAGTTTCTTTATGAAAAATAAAATAGTAATTTATTGTTTTGTATTTTTTAAAATATAGCAATTTACTTCTTTATGCAGGAAAGTAAATTGCTTTATTTTTTAAAATACAGGAAGGTAAATTGCTTTATTTTTTAAAATACATGAAGGTAAATTGCTATTATTTTTTATAGGAGATTCATTTACTTATTTTTAATATCACATAAAATAAATTGCATTAAATCCTTATATTATGTACGAATCGATGCTAGAAGTGAAAATATTTTGCTTCTACGAATAGACGTGAAATTGTATGAAATTAGAATGGTTTGCAATGATTTTTTGGGAGCGATTGTCAAAGTTTTGGAAATGGGATTTTCAATTTCTAACTTACAAAAAATAATTTTAAAATATTTTGATTGCTAATTTTATTTTTAAAATTATATAAAAAACACTTTAAATTAAAAGTCGGGAGTGCTTTGGATTCGTCTCTCGCTATTAAATGATGGCTTTTTAGTAAATAAATACAACTTTGTTTTAAACTACTTTAACCTAATTCTGATGATCTTAATTCAAGTTTTTCATTTTTAACTTATTTTTAAAAGTTTTCAAATAATTTGAATAATTTAACATTAATAAAATTTATAATTTCACATATTTAATATTTTAAATTATTTATTTTATTTTTTTTTATTATGATATTATTCTAATATCACAGAAAAAATATGGATTAAATAGGTATAATGAATTAGTTAAAAAAATAGGTAACCTCGCTAGTTTATTTAATGTGTATGAATGAACAATTATATTACTTAGTGGGAATAATATTGAATTAAAAATTCACTTTTTTTTTTTAATAGTGTTTGATATTTTAATACTACAAATACAAATATTTGAAAAATACTTAAATATGAGGTATACTAATTGAAATAAAATATGAGGCATTTAATTAATCGGCTTGTATATCTCCTAAACGAGGCATATTTGAAGATAAATTGTGAAATTCATGTGAATCAGAATGGACAATACCTTATACAACGGGACATTAGACGAATCGTAAACACATCAAATATACTTTAATTACGGATTTTTTTTTACTTCAAATGATATTAAAATTTTTGTTTTATTTAATTATGTAATAATTGTATTTTTCTTTTTTAAATAAAATAGATGAGGTGCGTGAGCGCCGACTAAACAAGAAGTTGGGGCATTATAAAAAAACCCGGTTCGCCTTACAATTGGCAGATTTAGACCACCCAATACCATAAACCTCCGCATTGAAAATCATCATACGCATAGCCAAACACAACTTAAGGATGAAGATACAGTGCGACGTGTGTGAAGCGCGGAGCAGAGTGGTTTGCTGCGCCGACGAGGCGGCGCTGTGCAGCGGCTGCGACCTCAAAGTGCATATCGGCAACAAGCTGGCCACCAAGCATCAACGTCTTCCGCTCTATCCCTCCGCTATGCCCAAGTGTGATGTTTGCCGGTATCTATATATACATATATATTTCGTATTGGATCTTCTATTACATATTCGTACAACGGCTCATATTGTTAATATATATATATATATATATATATATATATATAATGTTAGAGTTATTATTTTTCTATTATATAAATTTTATATATGCAATATTTATACGTTAAATATGCAATAAAAAATTCAATTTGTGAATTCTTGGACACTATTTATTTGGATGTATTTATTATAATGTTATATTTTATTTTTTGTTCTAATTTTTTATATTAAACTAAAAAAAGTGACACTGTTCTATTAAGCTTTTTTTTCTTTGTCTATCTATAGTAATATAAAAAAAGGTGTCTATACGTACCCACTCATGATAATAAGTGTGCCACCCTTGTATTAAAATTTAAATATGATATAATTATTCTAAAAATATGATACGGGAGGTAACTTTTTTTTTATATTTGTTTTGTTCTTTTTTTCTTAAAATATTATTTATTAGTATATAGATCTTATTCTGATTTATAATATATTTTAAAATATAATTTTTTTTATTATATACACGTATAACGTGCCATAACAATCAATTTACGAAGAAAAATAGTGTTTAGTGTAAAATTTTATGTAGCCTAATGACTTAATTTAGCATATCAATTACTTCCGAAATATGTGATATTTTATTATAATTTAAGTTAATTTTCGTATATATGATAACGTAGGTTATGCTATAAATAATTAAATTACTGGATATACTATTTCAGATTAATCGTTAAATGACCCGTTCGTTTGTTTTACATAAGTGACGTACCAAACCAAAGTCAGAATATGTTTTTCTCTTTTACAAAAAATTCAAATTCGATTCAATGAGTTAAAAAAAAATTAAACACATTTAAATATATCAAATTACTTAAAATTGGCTTGTTTGGTAGAATCTTTTGTGTTGTTTGGTTTTATTTTTATTCTTATTTCAATTTTCAACATTTCTAATGAAGTGAAAATGCTTTTTTATTTTTGTGCTTAAAATTAAAATATATTTTGGTTGCATGTTTCAGTTCCATATTGTTTTAACTTTTTTTCAGATGTTTATATAGGAAACATCGTGATGTGATGATGCATATTTGGTTGTTGTGCGATCGTTTTTTTAGGAAAAAAATACAAGTAATTATCTTGTAATATTGTAAATGAGCAAATTACTTCTTTATGAAAAAAAAAAATAGTAAGTTATCTCACTGTATTTTCTAAAATACAATAATTTATCTTCCTATATTTTTTAAAATGAAGCAATTTACATCCCTAAATTGTTTCATTTTAAAAAGCACAGGGGGATAAATTGCTATTTTATTTTCATAGGGGTAATATGCTCATTTGTAAAGCCAGAGGGAGGTAAATTGCTATTCACCCATTTATTTTATAACAAATTCATTCCGATGTATAATTGTTGGAACCTAACACGTAATATTGCAGGAGGCTCTGGGGTGGTTCTTTTGCTTGGAGGATCGAGCCGTGTTGTGTAGAAAATGTGACGTGGCCACACACAAAGGGAGTTCCCGCCAGTTCAATCACCGGAGGCTGTTGCTCACTGGGATCAGAGTAGGACTTGGGGCAAAGGTGACGCCCCCGCATATGGTTGACGTTTCGGAGGTAAACTGCGGCGTTCGAACTTAGTACATGATCAATGCAAATGTCGTGGCCCTTTTTTGCCTGGACTTTAAGGTCTTATTTACTTTCTCTGACTACATTAGATATACGATTTAGTTCAAAAGAGTAGTCCGTTTTTGAGCCGAGGCCGCTGCTTTTGCATTGGCACGGCATAGAATTTGAATCTCGCTTGATATACAACTAGACCCACGGGATAGGGTCAAATAGATAAAATTTATTTTAATACCCAATTTTTTGGTATTAATGTCAATTTGGTATTAATACAAATGACTCTATCAAAACTACGAGGCGGGACTAAATGGTTTGGCAAATGAGTCAATTTTTTGCTACTTTGAAATGTTGGTTCGATCTATATGATTTGAAATTAAATTACAAAGAAAAAAAGATGTGTTAAATATTATGTTTATATCCACCTATTAGTATAAATCAATAAACATAGTATGAACTTGTTACTAGTCAGAGATTTTGAAATCACACTTGTTTTTTTTTTTTTTTTATGAATTCAGGCTCAAGGAAGTGAACAATTGGTGTCAGAATGGTCAAGAATCCTTAAATCAGCGGACGAGGAAGCACTAAATAACAACCTAGGAGAGGCAACTGATGATATTTCTTGGACAGTTCCCATGAGTCTCTCCACTCATCCTGAGCCTGATATCCATGCCATTACCATCTCAACTGACGCAACAGCGATGAGTGTGGCACAAGCAGCAACAGTCGCCGCGCAATCCCATCTCCAGAAAGCAGAGACAACGAAACGAATTAGGACGACAAATCTAGAGGTTCAAGAAAGTCATATATTGGAGAGTACTTTGACATTTTCTTGATACCAAGATCAGTGCAATTTTGGATCTGCAGGTTTCACATTAATTTCGCTTTATTAATTACTTTCAACTTAGTTATATGATGTCTGAACAAGTTTATATGCATTTTGGTACGATCATACCAACAATAATGCATTGGATCCATTAGAATAAATTTATTTGTGTGGCCTATTGATGTCATGACGATTATTTGTTGCAATTTTTAAAAACTTCTTAGAATTTAGTTTTAATGTTGTCAGAAATTTGGTTCATGGCAACAAAGTGGTCTCTTTGGATTACGTCTTAAATTTTCACCATCGACCGTTGTATATCTATTTTTATATATATATACTATTTAATAAAAGATACAATTCCTAGAGTAACTGCCTGGTATAAAAAATTATTAATTGATTTAAATATAATCATTTATTTAATTAATTAGTTATATCAATAATTTATATTAATTGACGTTTTGTGTTAACCTATTTTATTGGTTTTTTAATAATCATTCGTGTTATTTCCTATATTTTTATTTAATTAAATAAATAATATATAAATTTATATTGTACACATATATTGAATGTGTTTAAATTGTAGGTATATACAAGAAACCTAACTCGTAAACCAAGTTGTCATTTTTACTGATTGCACTTGATTTAAGATTGTATCGAGTGTGCTTAATTATAGGTTTATATATAGATATTTAAGTACCTTTCAAAAAATATGCAACCATTCAATTTGCATGTCTTTAATTCTAAAGTCACAACTTTTCAATAAAGACACTTTTTCTCGATTAGATGCGATTTTTAAAGTTGCAACTTTAAGTTTATTTTTTATATTTTTTTCAGAAAAAGTCATCTTATTATAATGCAACTTTTATAAGAGATTAAAATAATTATAAAACGCATTTTTTTTAGAATAAAATAAAATATATATAAGGCAAAATCTCACTTTTAGTCCCATTAGATAGGATCATTCTCACTTTCGGTCCTGAGCTTTATGAGCTCAACACTTTTGATCCCAAAATCCTAATTTTTTTAACATAGTTAGTTATGTTCCGTTAGAATTAACGGAAACAACATGTGTGACTTTTTTAAAAAAAAATTTTTTTGTTTTTTTTTTAGGAAAAAAAGGCCAATCTTTTTTTTTTTTTTGTTATTTATATATGTAGATAACTCACAAACACTACATAACATATTCATCTTTTTTTTCATCACTTTATCTAGATAACAGTAGGCCAAAAGATGTCACAAATATCTTAAAATCCTTCGAATATTGAATGCTATTGTCAAAAATTAATGGCTTAAATGCATAAACTTCCCATGTATTTTAAAAATTAAGCTAAAATTCCATTTCTATTTTAAAAATAAGTTGAAAATATTTCTACAAACTGACCATGCTCTTACTTACTTATATTGTATTTTTTCTTATTTTAACGACTATTGGATCTTTTTTGAATGAAAAGAAGCCCTATATCTGAACAATTCATTGTAACTATTGATATTAAAAAATTAAAGGGTTAAATTTAACAAATTTATAAATTATAAAAATATTTTATTTTAATATAAATTAATAAACAGCTCCGGTCCAAACAAATTGTGAGTGGCCCTGCAAGCAGAGTGGATTAAAGCAAATGCGGATGTGGCCTTCAATGATGAAAACTGTTTCGCAGTAGTAATCATTCAAGATGAACAATATTTTCTGATCCAAACTGCAATGGTGAAAATTAGTGCATTCTTTGCATCCCTTGCTGAATTCCAAGTTGTTAGGTGGGTTATTGAACTTTTACATGCTCGATAACTGGAAACGATGATCATTCAAACAGATTCACTTGACGCTATAAATTGGATAAATCAAAACAGTAGAAACATTGATCCAATTGCTCTTACAGACGTTCAAAAAATTTGAAGCATCCACCATTGTGTGAAATTTGAAATATCCCCAGACCTCGTAACTCATTTGCACATAGTGTCACTAAATGGGCACATGGGCCAAACTGGGACGGCCTCCATGGTGTTTTATAGAGAGTTTTTAAATATTTTTTGGTTCGTTGTTTTTAAAAAAATATATTGCTATTATTTCGATATTGTTAAAGTAATATGTGCGATAAATTGCCATCACCATCAGTACGAGTGCAAGATCTTGTTTCGATTTGCCTAATATTGAACAATTAGAGTATCTAAAATAACTACCATGATCGACAAAAAAAGATGAATTACTTAAAATGCTCATAGTTATATTTTTTTCTTCCACAAGTATCAATTTTTCTTGATTAATTAATTTCATTAATAATTTATAACTCATACATATTTAAAGATAATTATTTATTAATTTTTGACCAATTATATTATATATATATAATTAAATTGCAATTGCTTATTTTCTATTATTGTTTCCCTCAGCAGTAAGAAAACCAAATAAACAAAAACACTCAAAAGCCTCAAACAGTACCCTCCGGAATCATCTAGGGCGAAGACCTTTCTTCCTTCATATTCCCTCTTTCTCTACCTCTCTCTCTCTCTCTCACACACACACACGATACACACTGATAATCTCGTGTAGGAAAAAGGTACGGAAAGATAAACCCCACTCCACAAGAAACAAACAAAGTCAGTCATTGCAACTAACTTGTTTATAGTATGCCCCCGAGCATGGAGACAGAGAATTCCACAAACACTTCTCAAGCTGAAGAACTCAAACTCCTCGCAAATGAAGCCTTCAAAGGTATAGTGGATAAGGGTTTAAGGGTTCTTGTTTTTCTGTTCTGGGATTTTTTTTTCTGCTCTGTTGACTGTAGTTATAGTATGTGTATTTTTTTTATGTTACTGTGTGTTTGTTAATTTTCGGGTTATTGTTTTTCAGCGCATAAATTCTCAGGCTATTGATTTATATACGCAAGCGATTGAGGTGAATAAGGATAATGCAGTCTACTGGGCTAACCGTGCGTTTGCTCACACCAAATTGGAGGAGTATGGAAGTGCTATACAAGACGCCACGAAAGCTATTGAAATTGACCCAAAATATTCGAAGGCGAGTATTGATGGTTTTCATGTTTTGTTTGGGGAAAGGGGAAATCTTCTTTTTCTGTAGCGGGATTGAGTAAAGGAATGATATGGCGTGGGTACTGAAATGACTTTCCGCAATGCAGGGTTATTATAGGCGGGGCGCAGCATATTTGGCAATGGGCAAGTTTAAAGATGCTCTGAAGGATTTTCAACAAGTGGGATTTCTTCATTTGTTATTGTGCTTGCCTTTTTTTTGTTTTTTCATTTTAAATACTTGCTGAAGTTATGTTAATTCTTTAGCACACTTTTTATGTTTGTTTTTCTTTTCCACCGTTTTCCTCTCTGTTTTTTTCCCCCTTCATGATTTGAACTTTATGCTTTTACTGAGGGGCGTTTCTTTGTGTGCATGTGAGGAAAGTTATATATAGAGAGGGATTTTGGTTCGTTGTGAATGAGCTAGATAGCTGGATGTCGTATGTGGTATCGATGATAAACGTTTGATTGTGTGCATGCATGTTGTACCATGGGCAGATAATCATGTAAGAAAAAGAGGGGATTCACAGATGGAAATGCTCAACTCAATTTAAAAGTGTTCATGTAGTCTCGATTGTTTTTTCCTGGCTCTAGTTTGGTGTCATGATAACATGGAAGTTACACTTGGCTTAGGATTTTTTATATTGCTTTAAGAGCCCAGAAAATCTTGTCCTTCGGTCGTCCAGTTAAAGAGAGAGGAAGATTTTAATGTCATCATATATATAGAATCCATAATCTGAACAGCATTAAGATACTTTCTACTATGCTGTATCATTTTTCGAAAGACCAGAATTAATGTGTTTTCTGTGCTTAATATTAGCAACACAGACATGGTGATTTAAGGAGAACATCATAAGAAAAGAGAAAAACAAATATGTTCATCTTTGGTCACACTGCTTTGCAAGTTATATGGTGATATCTACAATGAGGTACTTTCATTAGGAGCACTGCCATGATGATGGCATCTTGCTTTACAGATGCTTTAGAGAATCATTCTGAAGCATAACCAGGAAAATAAGGATTAACGGGCCTTCAAATTAAATGCTACCATTGTCGTGCAAAAGATTCTGAGATTCTGTTACTTTTGTAAATAAAGGCTTTGAGGGTTCTGTATCATTTTCCAGTCCGCAGATCAAGGCTTGCAGACTTTAGAAAAGAATCCAAATATTTTCCAACCATATGTCTGATAGTGATGAAGGGTTTGTAAATAACCAACTTGAGGACTCATTTCAGAGACAATGAAAAATTATGGCCGTTACTGGAAACATGGTCTGATGCCTAATGGTAAAGTTTGATAATGTAGGCCTAATGTTTTACAATTTAAGTGGAGACTAGATCCCATTCTCCTCTTTTTGTCTTCTTTTGAGATGAAGCATCATGAATTAAACTGGTTTGTGAATGAGAGGAAAATGGACGGGGCGGGTTTGGTTTTGGTTGAGTCCAAGTGTATCAAGTTTGATATGTGTTGGGCGTGAAATGAATCCAAATACATACGTCCAGATTCCAGAATGTGTTGGTTCTGGTCTGGATGGGTCCGATGCAAAAGGAACGATTTGTTATTTTAATCAAAGCATTTCACTTAGAAGATAATTGTAACTCTGGCCACTTTTTTAACTGGACATTTATTATAGTTTGTAATGTTTTGAACCCAATTAAAGCAGTGTGTTTCTTTTGTTTATATATTATTTTAAATATTTATGATTGTTTTAGTGATGTTGTAGTACATGTATGCACTCTTTTTTTTATAAAGGTAACCATTACATAGGACATTAATATTCTATGATTTTATATTTAATCAATGGATTTCTAAGCCTTCACAAGGGAAATAATTTACTAGCTTCTATATTTTCAGTTACATGTAGTTTTATATGTAAATATATATATAACTATATATAAAAGTATGCTTCTCATAAATATCTTAGTAAGCATTTAATGCTTCTAGATTACTGTATTCTTTACACTGATTACTACCTGAGCGCTTATTGGGTTAGACATTGTAGCATTTTGTGATGCTTTGTATAGTAGGATCGTGCGTGCAATGGGAAAGAAATGGACTAAGACATATCTATAATTTGGATGATACAGGGTATATGTGAGAATTTTTGTTGCATTTATCATATGTAGATATTTACTTTATTTTGCACAAACACTGGAGACCATTTTCCTGTTATTTATTTTACTTTGGCAGTGAATATATACAAGTAGAAAAATTTTCTGGAGAGGGTTGAAATGAGCAAGTTTTCCTTTAAAAATATTTTATGTATAATAAAAAATTCAGAATTTTAAATACTACTTTATATTTAGTGAAGAAAAGATATATGAATAAAATGAACTTTTCTTTCCGTTGGGGTTGGGGGTTGGACCCAGTTGACCCATTTCATACCCAAATCAAATTAAATCAGTAGAACTCAATCCATTTTCAAACAACTTAAGACCAACCCAACCCAGGGTCTCTAATTTGTCTTGCCACCATTAGGTTTGCATTTAATTGCAATTGTGGTTATATGTGTTGACTTTGTGTAGGTGCTTTTAATCTGCTTTTGCCATCCTCTTTGGCATAAAAATACCATCATCTACCAACAAAGTTTTTATGAGCTACTCACAAGATTATTTTGAGTTTGGAATACCTATAGATTTTGAATATTTCTGTACTTAATTATTTTTCTCTTCAGTTCGGCCTTTTGTGCACAAGTTTATTGTGCATGGTAACCTAATCAATGCTTGTTCTAGTCATGGTTACTATACTTAAATGAAGCACCATTCTGCTTCATTTAGTTCTTCTATGATTGCATGGCTTATTTGAGTCTCAGTGTTAATCCAAACGTGCAAATGCTCTATCAACATCAGTAATATTCTTGATCTCAGTCTCTCCCTTGCATTCTTACATCTTTTGAGATGATCTATTATTTCTTTGTTAAAGTTTCTTCGGCATCTTCCAGGAAACTACTTCTATGTTCTTTCGGGCAACAAAGATTTTATTTTACCAATCCATGTTAACTGTTTGATTTGTTATACTTTAGGTCAAAAAATTATGTCCGAATGACCCTGATGCCACCAAGAAATTGAAGGACTGTGAGAAAGCTGTGATGAAGCTAAAATTTGAGGAAGCTATTTCTGTACCTGAATCAGCAAGACGTTCAATAGCTGACACAATTGATTATCACACTATAGGTATGCCCAAATTTTCTTTGAAATTTCTATGTTCTATTATTTTTGCTGCTGATCTTATAAGTGAGAGCGTTGGTTGTCCTGCAAATTCAACTCTCCCTGAATATCTGTGGTCTTATTTGATCATTGTTAAATATTTCCAGTGATTGGATTTTGTTTCTGGTCATGAGATTCCTGCTCTATGCTGCAGTTGATTAGCAATTTGAAATGTATGGTAGATGAGTTGAATCGTTTCCTGTAACCCCTCATTCTAGTGGACACCTCAAATGCTTTTGTCATGTTCAATTTGTGCTGTGGTTGTGTACGGAGTTTTACTGGTTAGACTTGTTCCATCTCCTTTCATCCTCCACACAACAGAATAACTCTATATGGAACAATATCAAGAAACAATTTAATGTTGGGATTATTTATGGAGCAGTATGAATACAGTTATTCCATCATTTTTCCTTGTTCTTAAGCTAGCCAATTAGTGGAGGATTAAAAATATCAGTTCTATCTGGCATTTGTTGTAGTAGGATTTGTTGAGCTTCCTTCTTTCAGAAACGTCTATTGTATTTCTCTTGTGTCGTGGATATACATCAAAAGGTGTGAACTAATGGCTGTAATTAATGGAATCAGGCGAGGGAAACGAAGTGTACATCATTACGATTAGTTAGATTGTCTTTGCATGAGAACAGAAGAACATTATTTGACTTATATTTTGAATGATAACATGTAATGAATCTAATGATGCACATTGGTAACTCTTATAGTCAATAGTATTTGACCTCTCATTATAGGGACTAGTGTAGGCCCATCTCATCTTATGTTCACCTGAAAGTTACTGCTGCAGCAGCTGCAGTAGCACTACTGGCAGTGTATGTGGTGACTAAAGCAGCCATCGCAGTGGCAAGTTACAACAGCTATGGCAATTGTGTTGGTGGTCAGGGAACATGTTTGCAGGATTGCTGCAAATACAGTTTCTTTACCAAGGATCCTTTATGATTTGTAAGAGAAATTCATGTCCTGGATGAGTCTGTATGCTGAACAGGATTTTGACATGACTTTATCTTACGCCTCGCTGCTGAGTGTTGCAATCTAACCATGGATTGGCCAAGCGAACTTGCTCTAACAGAAATTGGATAGATTTTGAGAGTTTTCTTTGTATACTGCTCAGCAGATCCTTCGATAAAAAGCCTCCAAGTAGTTGAGTATGTCTTTTTTTTGTGTGTGCCTTTTTTGCAATATCTTTCAAGGACATTTAGAAAGAGGTATGCATTTTCTTCCCTGTTTGTTTGCAAGAGTTGCATTAATTTGTGTGATTTGTTGGGTTTAACTGCTTCAGCTTCTTGCTGACTTCTCAGCTGCAAGAAAAGTTAAGGGCAATATCCCAAGAAACTGATAATAAGTTTATGAGTTTGTGTATATTCTACTCACTTTGTGTGATCTAATAGGTTTTAGCTTTTTATGAGGTCATCAGCTGTGGAAGTAAGAGGGACAAGATTATAGTTGGAAAACCTATGTGCAAAAATCTGAACTTATGAAATTAATTCTAGAACCTGATGATAAGAAGTCTGTTATTATGTGATTGTGCTTCTACTTTGATGTTCCTCCACTTTTTTTCCAAGTTAAAGATTGATAACTATTGGACAATTTAGGCAGTTTCTCTTAGTTGGATTTGCCTAACCAACCACAGGAGTAAAAAATGGAAACATATTTGATGATCTAATCTCCTGGTATTCAATCTGGAACCTCATGGCATTTCTTCCACTAAATGATTACACCCCTCAACTCCCAAGGATGGCTGCGAAGGATTTGTGCACTCTTCATTTAACAGTCGTCCCGGTGGCTGGGATTGATTGTAGTAATATCTATTTCAAACTACTGCTGGTGGCTGTGATCGACTGTAGTTATATCTATTTCAAACTACTCACAGTGAAAATTTTCATTTGTGCTTAAGTATCTGAACAATCCAATACATGGTTCAAGGGTATGAGTAACTTCAACCAGATTTCTCATCACATCTATTGAGAAACAAATACTACTTATCCAGTTCAGAATTTCGGGAATATGGACAACATTTTGTAGCTAAGATCACTGACTGGTTTTGTATTTCACCTCTCTATTTCCTGTATGGTTAGCATTTTGAGAATTTCTTGTGTTATGGCTCAATATAATGAACTGCATCACCGTGTTATGTTTTAAAGAGTTCAAGGCTGAAGCATTTCTGGAATGATTCTCAACAATTACCTTCTTTCTATTATTAATTTTTTGCCACCTCTGGCCATATAAGTTTTTCCCTGGCTGTGCAGCTAAAACTGTACTACTTGAATAGAGAGATGTGTGCTTGTTACTTCCTACCCGCTATGCCAGCGTTAGCTAATATCATAGAGTACCTTGGACATTCTGTAGGCATCAAGTTTTTTCCTTTTAGACTAGTCTTAGTAATAATGGGACGTGCTATTGATAAATGGTTTGGTTTGGAATTAGTTTCAATGCAATGTGCAATACTGCTGTTTTCTTTATTTCTTGTACTCCTTGAAAGAAATATAACGCCAGCAAATAAAATTGATTTTATGTTTTATTCAATACTAGATGTGGAGCCACAGTATTCTGGCGCAAGAATAGAGGGAGATGTAGTAACATTGGATTTTGTGAAGAAAATGATGGATGACTTTAAGAAGCAGAAGTGCCTACATAAAAGGTATTTTGCTGTCAGAATAATGCATATACTTTGTAACTTCAGGTTTCTTACTTTTTTACTTGTGTACTTGTGTGAGTACTGCAGTCATATCTCTCTCTTTAGTTTACCTTTATCTATAGTTATTTTTGGTATAGGAAGTTATTTCGATCTAAGTGATTAGTTCTTGGTTATAGATTTGCATTCCAGATTGTGCTGCAAACCAGATCTTTGCTGCGGGAATTGCCATCTCTTGTTGATATTAATGTCCCTGATGGGAAACATTTCACTGTATGCGGTGATGTACATGGTCAGGTAATACTGATTCCTTCACCATGTTAGCATCATATCTTTAGTTGGTCGGTCCACCGTGAGTAATTGTGTTAGGTGCATGCATGACGGTTCGTTTCTTGTTATTTAGAAGTGATAATAACCAGTTTGTATATTGTCTATTATTCTCCCTAAAAATGTTGTCTTGGCGTTCATCTGGTGCAGAGCATTCATATTTGTGAGAAGACATTTGTACTTGACCACAAAAAGTGGGTAGAGGAAACATCGGGAAATCCTTTTGGATAGTGTGAAGGCACATCAGCATGAAAACAAAATTCATGCATCCCTTAACCATCAAGTCTCGAAGTGTTTAGTCTTTTTGAACTTTTATCCTATTGTTTCATCAATTAATCTTTTAGGTTCTTCTGTGGTTTAGTTTAAGCTGGTTGATACACCTCCTATTTCTTGTTTTATGCCATACTTCAAACTATGACATAAGATCACGATTCTTTTTTTCTAGTCTTTTCTTGCAGAATTAATATATATTTATGACTCTTTTTATGTGGTTGCAGTTTTATGATTTGATGAATATATTTGAGCTCAATGGACTTCCATCGGAAGATAATCCATATCTGTTCAATGGGGACTTCGTAGATAGGGGTTCTTTTTCTGTAGAGGTCATTCTCACACTGTTCGCCTTCAAGTGCATGTCTCCATCAGGTGATCCATGCATGCTTTTATTAAGCATCATTATTTTCAGACACCTTTTTAAAACTACAAATCCACTGTTAAAAAGTACAAGAGTAGTAGATTTATTTGTTGCTTGTATATGATTTGTGTCAGTTATTTCAATTAAAGAAACAAGCAGTATTGACGATTATAGGTAGTTCTCAATATAGAAGCAGGAGGAAATTATCTTTAGCATCTTCAGTTTATGCAAAATCTTCTATGTCTTGAAGATTACTACCTTTGTATTCATCCCCGCTAAAATAAACGTATATAATCTTGCAGAAATTCTGAAATTTCTTGAGTTGCATATCTTCTTTGTTGATTGCGTCTTAATTTCAATTAATTCTTCAGTCTGTTCAGAAGTGATCTGTTCATCATTGAAACGTCTGGTATGGTTTCTGATATATGGACGTGTATCTTAATTTTCAGCTATATACCTTTCTCGAGGGAACCATGAAAGCAAGAGCATGAATAAGATATATGGTTTTGAGGGTGAGGTCAGATCCAAATTGAGTGAGACATTCGTGGAACTATTTGCAGAAGTGTTCTGTTGTTTACCTTTGGCTCACGTCATAAATGAGAAAGTCTTTGTGGTTCATGGAGGCCTTTTCAGTGTTGATGGTGTAAAGCTCTCTGACATCAGATCAATTGATCGGTTTTGTGAGCCTCCCGAGGAGGGTAAGCTCCGAATGGATTATAATTCCGTATTTGTATGTTTCATGATTTCATCTGGTTTTTCTAGTTGTTCTACTCTACCCATATCGGCTTATAAATTTCTTGTTTGTAAATTGTCCTGTGTTGAGGGAATTCACCTTCCCCCTCTCCTTTCTGTGAAGTTTGATATGGTATCCTTTTAGTGATATGCTATTATGAGCTAGTCTTACCAAATATCAACTGACCATAACCATGTACAATTGGTTATCCTTCTTGTGAAATGGTATTCATTTTTATGATATGGTAAGGATTAAGGAATGCTTACGGAGCTCCATGTCTGAGTTTGAAAGAAACTTAGGGAGAGATCTTGTGGGAGCCCAGGATATTGGACACCTAGCCTAATTCAGTTATGGTGGACCCAGAAAAGGCTGGAGCAATGGATAAGGGAGAGAATTATGTTAGCAGACGGAATTGTGTTTCTTGGAAGGTGATGGAAGTTTCTATACACAATTATGGAAATAGGGACCCTGGTTACCTTTTGCTACTGAACTTAGAGAGAGATCAATTTCCCCACAAGAAATCAGTATCTGCGAGTTCTCTTCTATTTAAGAGCAAGAAAGTAGATTTTTAACTATTAAAAAATTTCGCTTATTCATTAGTTATAATACATTCTCTATAAAAAGTTTTCTGCTGCTCCTATTTTCAGCCGTTCTTCCACAGCTACTCTTTCCTGGATTATTGATTAAAAGATCCTTTCTCTGCTTCGATTTCTGTCAAGTGCTGTCATTTCTCTTTTTTCTGCTTTTTTCCCATATTCCCCCCTAAATTATAGTACCATCAGTAATTGCATTGTAGAGGGTTTCCTCAGTCCTTTGACTTACTGCAATAAAAACATGGTTGAGTTAAAAACCTTCTCACTCGACCAGCATGAAAAAATCGTATAACATTTTCTCCTTAATATGTACTATGTAGATACTAGCTTATAATGTTGCTCTATCTGTCCATTGCATGCACCAGGGAACACCTTTATTTGACTTTGGGTTCTTATCTATACTTTATAAACATTGTCGCGACTGAGTGATCTGATTGCTCAAGACTGATTCCTTTTCCTTTTGGAATGATTATGGGATTTTGTTCTTGACCTTTATTTAGTTCTATTGCTTGCTATTGCTAACGCTTTTTTCAACTGAGGTTATATAATGTGAAGGTATGTCTAGCTAGCCACATTGCTGAACTTCAAGTTAATCCTTTCTGCTGTTAGCTTGAAAAATCACAAGCTGAAGTTCTGAAACAAGTGAAACTTACTGACGCCGATTAGCAAGTATGATTTATGCAGGCAGTATTCATGCATTTCTGTTGATTTTAACCAGGATTGATGTGTGAATTGCTGTGGAGTGACCCACAACCTCAGCTTGGGAGGGGACCAAGCAAACGTGGTGTTGGTCTCTCATTTGGTGCAGATGTAACAAAAGATTTTTGGAGGACAACAACTTAGGTTAATCTCCCTGTCTTTCATACGAGCAACCATTGTTTATTTTCTAGTCTGTAATAGTGTATTATCATTCCATAAAGAAAATATCAATTATTGAATTTGAGCTTGTTCTTCTACAGATTTAGTAGTAAGGTCACATGAGGTTAAGGATGAGGGTTATGAAATCGAGCATGATGGTAAACTTATAACGGTATTTTCTGCTCCAAATTACTGTGATCAGGTAATGTGGTTTTCTTATCCAACTTATGTTTAAATCCTGTTTTGAGCCTTCGTTGTCACCCATCGAGTGCTATGCTGGACTAGTGTCTATTTTTTTTCTCATATATATTCTATCATGCTCTTGAGTATTTTCTTCTTTGTTTCAACGAGGAGACTTTTGTCCTGAACAGTCATGAACGGAAACTCTACTCTGCCCCTCCTTTTCAAATTATGGAAAATTAACATAGAAATAAGTTGCAATAAGTCAAGTAACCATCATGTAGATTATCCTTATGCAAATTTTTGGGAACTTGGCAAGTCCCTTTGTGTTTTACATTACCCTTTTCTGGAGTGCAGTCCCTACTGCCTCCTGATTAGCTATTCTCAGGAGACTGAAATCTCCATACCAAATTTTTTGGCAACAATCGATATATTGTGGGAAAACTGAAAAGCTCAACTCACATTTGAATTTCGTTTACTTGACACAGATGGGAAACAAGGGCGCATTTATTCGTTTTGAAGCCCCAGACCTGAAACCCAATATCGCGACGTTTTCAGCAGTGGTGAGTAGCTTCTTTCCTTAATGCTCCCCCACCCCAGATTACAATACATAGGAAAATGAAAAAAGATGCAAAACCAGTTCTTTTTCCCTTGTGTTACCTTTGCTATCTTTGCTGGAAGGGAGGAGTTTGGATTTGCATCAAGGCAAAAAAGACCAGTCTTCTAATATAATAATGCAATAGATAATTGTGGATTTGTTTTTGGTGACTTGCAGCCACACCCTGATGTCAAACCAATGGCATATGCGAACAACTTCCTACGAATGTTCTCCTAGTACATAACCCTATCTTGTTATAATATCTACTGCAAGAAACTTCTTACTGCCCAGCTGCAAAATGGTGGTAAAAATGGCTGAAGACATGGTTTTCACTTTTCACATTGATTAAGGATAACATGTGCGCACTTGATATCTGGGATTCTTTTCCTTAATTGCTGTATGTGGCCTGGAAATTTAGGCTCTGCTGTGGAAAGTTGCATAGTAGGTGTGCCATGTACAACATTTTGCTCCTTCATTTGTATTCATATTAATTTATGTTAGAAATGTTTTGATTTTCGGTTGATTTCACTTACCATCCCTATGAAATAGCTAAAGTTCTAATCCTGTCCTTTCTTTAATTGTACTTAAAATTTCTCCTTTTAAGTTGTGCATTGTTGGAAAATTCAAATGAAAATCATCAACTGATCACTATCCTGGAGTTCAAGAAACTTGAAAATGACGAATCCATAGATCTTCTAAGTTTCTCTTAATTACTCCTGTCACTGAAAGGGAAATATATAATCACAGAGTTCACTCTTTAATACTATTTTGAGTAAAAGTTTTAGACAAAAAATTTAAACTTAGCCCATCTGTCCTGGCTCCCACCAAACCTTTTGTCATTCTGTAGTTGATTGGGTTTGTTGTACTTTTTTTACTACTGATCTTGTCTTTAATTATAATAAAGAAACATCCAGAGATAAAAGAGACACACATACTACACTGTAACCTAAGGGATAACTGTAAAAACCTTTTTTTTTTTTCAAGAAATCACACATCAAGAACTTGATTTTTAACCTCCCACATGCAAAATCAACTTTTAAAGAAGGCCCTTGTATTTTAGCTTCCATAGTTGCCTTTTCCCTTTTCATTCATGCACTCATTTCCTCCTCTCTTTGGTGTTACCATTGCCATCATCAAGTCTGATAAAATGAGACATGCCCCTTTTCCTCCTAACCTTTCTCTCCCCACCATAATTCTCAAGAAACATTGTTTTGACCCCACCTTGGCTTCAATTTTCTCACTCAAAATCATGACCCCACCCATCATATCAATCAAATCTTTGGCACAACTCACTTACTTTTCTCTTTCACTCATGTTTTGAAATGAGATGAAAGTTTTCCTCCCACATGGAACCAATCTCTCAGACTCTCGGCACTCTATTAGCCAGCAGAGTGACTTCCTTCACCAAAACTCAAGGGTGAAAATGAAAATGTTCTTCTGTTCATCCTCGTTTTCCCTTCAACTTCTGCTAACACTTGTCTCTATTCTTCATTCTTTCCCTGTCTGCTCCACCAATCAGAATGCAGCAAAAGTTGTGCCAGACAAGATCCTTTCGTCCAACATGGATCCACTGGAACTGGAAACCTTGTTCAAGATTATGGAAACCCTTTCCTCTGATAAGAAATGGAGAGCTTCATATCCCAACCCCTGTCAACCAGCCTCATCCTGGCCTGGAATTGAGTGCAGATACACAGCTTCTGACAACCGTTTCCATGTCACCAGGCTTGATTTTGGCACCCCACCAAATCCATCATGCAAGAACTCAGCCACATTCCCTTCACAAATCTTTCACCTCCCACATCTTGAATCCATCTTCATCTTCCAGTGCTTCACTCAGGCCCCGGCAAGAATCTCAGTCCCTGCAAACAACCCCTTCACTTCTTCCCTCCAACAGCTGAGCTTGAGATCAAATTCTGCTCTTATTGGCACAATCCCACCTCAACTTTCCTCTCTCAAATCTCTCCAAATCCTGACATTATCACAAAACAAGCTGACAGGGGAAATCCCTGTCGAGATTTTCAGCCTCAGCTCTCTTGTACACCTTGACCTCAGCTACAACATCCTCACAGGTTCAATCCCCCTGGAAATCGGCAACCTCAGAAACCTTGTTGGCCTTGATTTCAGCTACAACAAACTCACAGGTCCAGTTCCTTCTGCACTTGGCAACCTCAGGATTCTTCAGAAGCTTGATTTGAGCTCAAATTCACTCTCTGGAAAGATTCCAGACACCATTCAGCAGCTGAACTCCCTGGTTTTCTTTGCTCTTAGCAACAACAGATTCCAGGGTACCTTCCCCAGGGGCCTGACGGGTTTGCAGAACTTGCAGTACTTCCTAATGGACAACAACCCCATGTTTGTCTCTCTTCCCCTGGAACTCAGCCACCTTAAGAAACTTCAAGAACTCAGGCTTTCAAATTCCGGCTACTCAGGCACAATCCCGTCAGCCTATTCCCAGCTGATGAACCTAAGCTCCCTATCACTGGAAAACAACCGATTATCAGGCCGAATCCCGACGGGTTTCTCCAATCTTTCCCACATTTACCACCTGAATCTCAGCAGGAACTTTCTTGACGGGACTGTCCCCTTCAACTCAACTTTCTTGAAAAGGCTCGGCAGGAACTTGGACCTGAGTGGAAATCCAGGGCTGTGTTTGAGCCCGTCAGCTGCAAATGCTGTCGATGTTGGTGTTGATGTCTGTGGGAACAGCAAAACCAGCAGCTCATCTTCCATCAAGCCATTGAAGAAATCTCAAGCTCCATTGAAGTCCTTCACACTGTGTGCTGTCATTAATGTTGCTTTGTTTCTTCTAACATTGCATCATGGGCTGTGTTCATGTTAATGATGTTAGAGATATAGACTATGAATACTGTACTAATAGTTCTATTCTTTAGAGTAAGGAGGTTACCTGGATTTTAAGATTATGGTTCTGTATCACTTAGGACAAAATACATCTACATTTTGCTTTTTAATCTTGTACGGCATGTTTGGATCGATAAATTTAAAGGCAGGTATTTTAAATTCATAATAACAAATCATCCGAATTTACTCGGATAATTTCACAGCTCAGTTCGAACTATATTTTGATAAATATTAATGAATTTCAAATTCTATAATGTAAGTTCGTTCGAAACCCTCTCTCTAATCACACGTTGATGTAAGGAGTGTGATAGAAGATTCCAATTGCGATAAGAGTAATATTTTTGTTTTTGAAGGTTCTCTGATCCCAAGAAAGGGGTCCAATTTGTGGTAAGGAAATATGATCAATTGAGTGACTGTTGAAAGACAAGTTTGTAGTCATCTTGACCGCATCGTCCACGTTGGAATAAAAAGTACGGAGTTTAGTATATATTTATATATTTATTAATATGAAGTGAAAGTAAAAATTTTAAGGCTAAATTACATTGAGCTGTTATGACTTCCAATATAATTATAAATATTTTTTATTATTTAAAAAAATTATTAATATCACCTAATATTTGATAGAATTATGTAAAATTTGACGGGATGTTTGGAATTGTTAATTTTGTTATTTTTTATTTTTTAAAAAATTGTAAGAAAATCAAACTAGGAGTTTACAAAAAAAATTGAAAGGTTATAAAATAATTGTCCACTTAATCTATTATGTTTTAAAAATAAATAAAATTATAATTCTTAGTTGACAACAGCATTTTTTCTAGTTCATCATAAAAATGAATAAAAACCTATAAAAACTGACGAATTGGATTAGTTGTTAGATGACCGTTAAAATTAATGGTGTTTGTTGTAATTTTCCCAAATAATAAATAATGAGAATTGAATTATAACAAAAGTAAAATTTATATCATATTGGTATAATGTGATATAATTTCATATAAGATAATCTTAGACTACATTTGAATTTATGAATAAGAAATCCATAATTTTAAGGGATAATTACACTCCCCTGAAATTTTGTGTAATTACACGTATGGTTCGGAGAATTACATCTAACACCTCTGAGGTTTGCTTTCATCTAACAAATAAGTCACTCTGTTAGTTAAAATTCACTGAATTTGCTGATATTCATGAAAAAACAGAATGAAAATTAATATTTACCCTCAATTGATTTATTACTAACTTATTGTAGATCAAATAATTTTTTTTTTTGGACTAAACTACTCTTGTAACAGTGAAGATATACTTCCTTACATGCATTAATGTGTGGAGATGTATAAGGGTAATTTGGTTCTAAAAAGACTTATTTGATCTGCAATAAGTCAATCGAAGGTAAATATAGATTTTTTTTATTTATTTTGTTGATATTGGCAATTCGGTGAATTTTAACTAATGGATGGACTTATTTGTTAGATGGAAGCATACATCAGGTAATGATAGATGTAATTTTCTAAACCACAGGAAATTTACGTATAATTACACCAAACTTTAGGGGAGGGGAGTGTAATTATCCCTAATTTAAACAACCTAGTAACATACATTTTAACCTACATTTTGAATTGATCAATTTGAATTTGAATAGAGTATTTGGAGGAATTATTTCAAATGACTGCATATATATTAAAAAAATTTGAAATCTATCTGTATTTATCATAATGTAGTTAAAAATAGAGTTAAAGATTTCAAATCTATTGAATTTAAAATTATCAAATAAATCTAAATGCTTTGTATTAGGGATTAGAAATTCATAATTTCAAATTCATCCATCCAAATGCACCTGGATAATTCTAAATTCAAATAAATTAAATATTGTAAGCTAGTGAGAAGGTGTTTATTGCAGTTTAAGGTATTTTTATGAATACTAGTCGTCGTTGCACGGGTTTCTCGCGAATGTATAAAAAAATTATGATATAAGATGGAGAAAAAAAATCATAATGAGAAAAAAATATTTTATAATTGAAAGTTTATTAAAAATATAAAAATTTGAAAAAAAAAAACAAACATGGAGAAGTTTAGAAACATGGAGTAGTGGGTGAGAGAAATATTTTTTATAAAATTGTAGGATTATTTAAAAATTTTGAAATTACTATTTTGTCCAAATTTATTTCGAAAAAAAGAAATTAATTTGAGGGTAAAATAGGACAATTTAAAGTTGATACGCTCAAAGAGTTTTATTTTATAATAGTATAGAAACTGAACTTGTTTATTATTTTTTTACCCTAACTCTTTTTCTTTTTTTTTTGTATATTTCGAAAAAAAACCAATCATAATAATGGCTAAACCTCTCTAGCTATTAGGATATTTAGATAATTTTACAAATAAACTGATAATATACTATTTTTTTTTTCGAACGCTCTCTCGCCTCAGTTGTTTTCTAATTGTAACTATTATTTCGAAACACTCTAAAATTTTACATTGTAATCACTTATTCATTTCTTTTTTTTTTTTGGTTAAATAATTAACACTTTTAAAAAATATTAATTTTTTCAAACACCCCCATAATAGTTTCTCCTAAAAATGTGACAAACAAAGCCAAAGAATTCTTTTTAAGACAAGTCTGAAACTCTCATCCACTATTACACCAAACAGTTACCCTCATCACATTCAAAAAATCACCCACTTCCTGTAACATGGGAATTTTCAGATTACTGTATGATTCTGACCACCATTCACCACCTTCCTGTCACCTAATATAAAATTATTATTATTTTTATTACATGAAAGAATAATTACAATTTTAAGATAATTATAAGTAAGCTTTAAAGAATTATATATAGTATCATTGACGTTTTTATTTTTGTCCGACAAGTAAATCGCTTAATTTGTCAAACATTAATCAAATTTACGGGTAATAGAAAAAAAAGATGAATGAACATTCGTACTTACTTTTAATTGACTTGTTACAAGTCAAATAATTATTTTTTAACCAAACTAACCTTATAAGAATGGACTGTAGAAATATACATTCTCACATGCATTAGCATGCGAAGATACATACTAGTAAAAAAAATTATTTGACATGCAATAAGTCAGTAATAAACTTTCATTCAATTTTTTTTACTAGTATCATCAAATTTGATGAATTTGACAAATGAAATGATCTATTTATTAAATAAGAAAATATTACGAGTATTAAATATAATTTTTGAAATTATAAAAAATATACATCAAATCACATCATAGGACAGTGTAATTATCTTTTAAATGGAATTAAAAAAAACACAGAAAAATCCAAAATATATTCTTATTTAAAAAAAAAAAACTGGAAAATATTAGGCATGGCTGTGTGTGAAACAACAAGACTACTGAGGACAAGGACACCTACAGGGCAGGAAATGGGCCCCACAAAATTCAAATTTATTTTTTTAACTTTTTTCTTGTTTTTATTTATTTATTATTTATTTTTTTATTCCTCCCCCATCTGTTTATGTGGTCCAAAAATTCTTGAATCCAAACTGCTGTAGACACATTTGGTTCAGAGATGTGTCATTTTCTTACACACCTGAACTCGAAAGAGGTTTTTACTGTCCATTTTTTACTTGCCATTTTTCACCTTTTTGCAAAATTTAAAGGGAAATATATATAGACTTTAGTCACAATGTCTGCAGAAATCTTAATGTGACATCACATCACAACATTATACAACTAGGTAGGATAGCCTAATGCTCTACTATGATACCCTACCTACTCTATTTTTCTTTTTTATAATAGAAATGGCCTATTATATATAAAACATAATTACGTTTATATCCCTTGATTTACTGTCTGTTTACATAAATTATTTTTACTTTTTGAATGATTACATAAACTATTATTAATATCAAAAAAATATGAATAATTTGCGTGATGATGCTGATATTTTTGTGGGGTGTTTGTGTATTTTTTTTTTCCAAAAGTCAGAGATGGTTTATGTGGATGATGTTGATGTTTTTGTGTGGTGTGTGTATGATTATGCAAAACACACGGATGATTTGTGTGGACAGATTATAGGTTAAGGGTGTAAATGTAGTTATCTCTGTAGTGGTTCGATACGATTACATGTACTCCTTATTGTTTGAGAAATTAAGAATACTCTTTTGATAATAACATTAACTTATTCCCATCATAAAAACAGATGTTATTGCAAGCACCCCTTCTAAGGAGATAGTGGATGGGATCTCATGATTCTCATCCCAATTAATTAATTTTTTTTCATCCAAGAAAATTTTGTGCCTATTATAATTTTGAAAAAATTGCACAACACCCCCTATATTTTGATAAAATAACATGGAATGAGAAAAGTGATGAAAGCAAGGGAGATGCCTGAACCTCAACAGATACATACCCTCTACCTCTACCCTTGCCGCGTTGCTGCTGCAAAGCAGAAGATGCTCTGCTCCAAAGACACACACATGACATGAGCTGCCTCAACGACACACATCCAAATTACAGCACATGCACGTAGTGCACATTAAGACATGATCATGAATTGTGTTCGTGTTATTAAAGGACAGTGATCTTGCTTCTTCTGACACTCTTACATTCGTTAAAATCATTTATTTTTAATTTTTTCTCACACGCACATGCATATTTCTTTCTCAGACGAAGTAAAATTATTGTCTTCGTCAGATTTGATCGAATCAAATCAATTATAAAATTAGTGTATATTAATCATATAATAGATGTATTGCACTTGTTATATGATTAGTTGGAGTTCGGTTAAATTGGTCCGAATTAAAAAATTTCATCAGTTGAAAACCTTTCTCTTGATGCATGTTCCGAATAGTTAGGTCGTCAGAAGAGTTTCACTGCCCAGTACCAAACTTTGATGTAATTTCTATTACACACTACGTATATATGTCTGAATTGTAATATATATACATAGTGGGGTTTCAGTTTAAGAATAACTCTCTACTACCCAATTGGGATCCTCTGGAGTAATATTGTACCATAGTAACCCCCCACGTGTAATGAAAACATTTTAATAAGGATAAGTGCAATTACTCAACATTGGGGGTTATTCTGTAATTTAATCAAATTTAAGTATGCCACCAATAAAAAATCAATATCCTTTTTTTTTTCTTTTTATGATTGAACAATGCCATTTTGGTGTCTTAAAAGTTGTAATATGTTATTTTCTTATTTTTAAAATCATCTCACTATTTTTTATTTTCTCAATCTCCAATTCTCTTTCATCTCAACTCTTAACTTTTATGCTACTTTTTATTTATTCAATTAAAACATACAATTTCTAAGAAATTAACAATTTTTTTTTATTAATTTTGAATTTGGTATGGACACCCCACCCCAAACATTCTAAACCGGGATAAAATACCGGTGAATTGTTGTTTAACATCATAAATAGTCCACAATCACGCTAGTTATTCTCAGTCTCAATTCTGACTTGAACCATGGTATATATGAACGCACGATAACCACACAATCAATCCTGTATCATTGATCCACATGTAATCATCCAATTCAGGTACACTTATAAATACCGGCCCTTCATGCCCAGGTATAATTTTTGCTACCTTGACTATTCCAATGCGTTCAATTTCCTCTACAACCTTACTAACTTAAGCATCACATGACTATAATATAGTCATTCCCAGTATTATTTTTACGCGTTCATTTCTCTTAGATTACGTAAGCAGATCCAAAAACTTACCCAAGTATTTCAGAATTTTTTTTTAAATAGATTTAATACCTAAAATCTTATTAATTTCATACACAATTAAGTCTGCACACACATTTAAATGTACTACACAAACTAAACACATATAAGTGGAGAGCAATGGTGGAAAAGAACATATATTCTACCTTCCCCATTTGTCAAAAGAAAACATAAACTAGAAAACAAAAGCTAGTCTAACCCATCCCACCCCCACCCCACCCCACCCCCCTCTGTTCACAATATATATATATATATATATATATATATATATATATTATATATATATATATAACTATCAACTACTATAGATGTGTATGTGTTTTTCCATGTAGCAAATTTTAGTGAGATGTCAATATTAATGCCACAGACATTTCAACTTTTTGTTCCCAAACAAGGCCTTATTATCCCTCTGGGTAATGAAATGCATCAATGGAAATCGCTAAAAGCTAACCCCTTTTAACCTTAGAGGGTAGCTGAAAACGGGTTTCTGTGAGAAAGAAAGCGCACTGCTATGCAAGTACAGGTGAGAACGTTTAGTACTTGATTGTTTCTTTGCAGAAGCCTCACGTGTGGAAACCACAAGAACTGGGCTGTGTCTTGTTCATGAACTAATTATGTATATTTTTTAGGTTCTATATTTGGATTAAAAATTTAATGGTAATTAAAACCAACTTTTTTTTTTTTATATATATTTGACACAAATATGAATACGCTTTATTATTTGAAAATTGTAAAACACTTTTGATATTTGATGAAATTATATAATTTTTTTTATGGAGTTTGGATTTGTCAATTTTACTCTTGCTTTTTTTTTTTAAGTAAATTTAAAAATTATAAGAAAATCGATCAAGATGGATGAATTTTTTTGAAAAATTATTCAAAAAAATAATCCATTTAATCCATAAAAAAATTCAGAACATTTTAAAAAATAAGTAAAATATAATTCATAGTTTACAAGGACATTTTGTTCAGTTCACCAAAAAAATGAATGAAAACCTAATGGGAATTAACGGGTTTGGTTAATTATTAGACGACCATCAAAATTAGGGGATATTAATAATTTTCAAACAACAATGAGATATTTAAAATTACGGTAAATTATATTTTGCTATCCGAACTATGGTCGTTTTTACACTTTGGCATCTAAACCTTTTTTTTGTATTAACTTATCATATGAACTTTATGAAATTTTACACTTTACCATTTATAACTATTTTTCATCAAGTTTTTGTTAATAAAACATCATATGCAATGCACATGTGATATTTAAAGGTTATCTAATGTGATATTTTTCACATATGCACAACATGTGATGTTTTTTCGATAAAAAAATCACCAAAAAGACGATGATATTTGGTAAAGTGCAAATTTCGCAAAGTTGAGATGGCAAGTTGACAAAAAAGTTTTAGATGCCAAAGTGTAAAAACGGGTATAGTTCGGATGGCAAAATATAATTTACCCTTAAAATTATGTCAAACCTCAGGAGAGGTCATTGTTAGTTTAAATACGCGTGTGCTTAAATACTTAATATTTATATCTATCTTTAGCTTTAGTTTTACATTTTAGCGTTAAATACTTTTATGATTATCAAATATTACATAATCTAATTTCATTATTAGTATATATGTCATTCAATAAGATAATTATTCAAATTTTCAAATTTTATATTAAACAAATTAGTCTTCTTTTATTTCTTTTTCTTTTTTTTTAATTAGTGTAATGTGTTGGTTTTTATATTTTACTTTTGTTTATATTTTATAACATACTTTAAAATATAAAAAATTATTTATTATATGCATATAAAAACGATATGCCACGATGATTAATATACATAAAATAATCGTATCATGTCATATAATTTATTTTATTTTAAATTATTTGGCAATTCATTGAAGAATCCCAGCAATAAATGACTACTCACACGCATTAATATTTGTTGACTGATACAAAACCTCCAAAGTTGTATTAATTGTACAAATTAGTATTAGTAATTCAAGAAAATATAAATTACTTACGAGAAATTACATTAATTTTTTTTTGAGGTTACGTATAATTATACAAATATTTTTTTTTATTTATTTGTAAAATTTCAAGTACATCCCTAAAGTGTAAGTTTTTGTCTTGAGGCAGTATCGATGTAAATGACAATTACAATATCAATAAATGTATCTATAATTTTTCAAAAAATATAATATTTTAGTGTAGTTAAATCTAATAGGAAGAAGTGGTAATATAGTTCACTCTTAAACGATTGAATTTATTTATATTCTTGTGATTACGTACTTAGGTGTATTTAAAAATTAGACGATGTTAATTAAAACAAACGAGAAATATAGATTGAAAGATATTACGAGTTAATGATCGAGACCCTTAATTAATATCACGTAAATTTTAATAATATGTTAAATTATCACTCAAAAACTTATATTCCTCTAAATTAACATTAATGGATGAGATGCAAATCAATTTAGCTAAGTTTATTTTAAAATATTTTATAAGCTCATTCATTTATAAGATGTTTTCTAAACTCATAGATGTTAGATCTTATTTTAAAAATACTCAAAGATTTTGGATAAATAAAATTTTATGAAAATTATAAAATGTCAGTAATTATAATTTTATAAGTAATATAGTCAAAATTAAAGAAATTTGTTAAAATTTTAAAAATAAGTTAAAAAACTTATGACCCAACACATAAAGAAAGATTTATTCAATCACATAGTTTAGACTCTTAAAATACGATGCCATAAATAAAATATGTATTTACTAATAATCAACTCTTGAATCATATTTTATGGACAAGTATTTAATTCTTCCATATACCCTTTACATTTATATATATATATATATAATATATATATATATATATATATATATATATATATATATATATATTAATATTTAACAGAAAATCGAACAATTTTATATTTGTATATTTCATTCAAATATAACATATTTATTTCCTTTAAACTAAAGGAATCACAACAAATCAAAATTATATATATATATATATATATGTATATATAAATATTTCAATTTTTTTTACTTATGTATTAAAATATACCAACATAGATACAATACACGATCACGCAGTGGTATTCGATCCCTTGATCTAAATTAATTGTCGTGGCACATAATACTTATGTATATAAAATAATATTGACACAATAAATTTTAAAAATAAAAATCAATTACATGATTAAATGTGGAGTTTAGTGATAAAAATGACACCAAACGGAGGATAAACATAATAGCACATCAGTGGTCAAAAATCGACGTGAACCATTTGAAAGATATAAATAGATACGTTATTATATGTACTTAAAGGATATAATTCATATCCTAAAATTTTGTGTTGCGTTGTCATAAACCAACATTTAGAGCGACAAATGTCTTTATTTATACTAATATAAAAAGGAAAAATGCTCCATATTCACAAATGACTATTAATGACACCGCCACATCAATTTTTGTAAAGTCAAAATATCCTTCAAGTAATAAGAAAACTAACTTATTCAACTTTCTAAATTATATTTAACTAATAAATTAGTTTTTTTTAATGTAAAGTATTCATTTGTATATTTTTCTCTTATTTATAATATATTTAAAATATAAAAAATTATTTATTATACGTATCGCCGGAAAAGCCAAAGGGTCAACAGGTCAGGTTTTACTACAATTACTTGAATTTGGATAACATCCTTTTTCGATGCAGGAACGGCACGCCACAATGACTAGTATATATATATATATATAATATAGATATATATTATTTTATAAATTAACAATTTTTTTTAAGAGCAATAACCCTATAATAATAATGATGATGATGATGTAGCATAAAGAAACCATTAATTATTTTTAGGATAAAATTTAAAAATATCCATAAATTCTATTTTATTTAATTCTTCTATAAATATTTTATTTTAGAGTAGAATATTCAAACCAAAGGAATATATTTGATTAATCAAATGAGAAAATTTTAGCTTGGACCCGACTCGATCGAATCCGAATCAATTATATGGTAAGTGTGTTGTACATTTACCTGTAATTAGTGTATAATTGAGAAAAAATGATCGATTATGTAGTAACTACGATACATTTATTTTATGATTGGTTAAGTTTGACCAAACCTAATTTGGTTAGAAATTTCCTTTCAAACGGTAAATGATACTAAAGTATCCAATCGTTATTGGGCCTTTTTAAAGGTTGGAAATACGGCCCATATCAATTCTAGAAGGCCCGCCCAATTGTTGATGCTGATAAGGCCCAGCCCGTTCGTGTTCCTCTCGTTCACAGTTTACGTCGCACTGTACTTCCCTGAAAACGTTCCTCTTTCTTCACTGGCCATCATGGCTTCAAAGCATCTCTTAGCTCGGCTACGAACCCTAACCCGACCCGCTTTGCACTATTCCCCACCTAGATTTCTCTCCCGGAACCCTGATTATCTGCATGAACACCAAACAAGGACGTATTCGGATGCTTTCCAGCCATCTCCACCGACTCAGGCTTCGGCTACTCCACCGGGGTCCAGTTTACATTCGAAGAGCTCCTTGAATGAAGCTGAGCTTACAAAGTTCGCCGCCATTGCAGAGACCTGGTACTTTTTATTGGTTAATTTTGGATATTTTACCCGAATTTGATTGTGTTATGTTTATCAATTTGTTTGATTCTGTATTGAATGAATATTAGGTGGGATGCTGAAGGGCCGTTTAAGCCACTGCATGTGATGAATCCCACGAGACTTGCTTTTATTAGGTCCACTTTGTGCCGGCATTTTGGGTAATTCTGATTGTGCTTTTGGAAATTACGGCTAAATTGTTCTGCTTGTGTAAAATAGGGGTGAAAACAGTTTAAAGCTTTTTGAAGAAGTTGTTAATTCGTCTGCAAGATCATTTTATCTTTTACTTCTGGGTAACTTTGATAGAGTTAATAAAGGAGACAAAGAGATTTGCATGGGATGGTTCTTTTTACCAATACTGTATGTAAACCAGGTAGATCACATGGTCTTGTATTGATCATCTTCGAGCTATCCGGTAAAAATTGCTTAGTCTCTTAAAACTGGGTTTTGGAAAGCTGCTGTATTAGGCTTAGTGGAGCGAGTCTGATGTGCTTTCATCATTGGCTCCTGTAATTGAACGATTCACTGGCACCAAGCTGCATAATGATATCAATAGAAATAAAAAAAGGACTAACTGCGGTCTCAAGTCTCCATTTTGGGGATTACTTTGTAATGGGGAATTTGTATTGAGAAAAGGAGAATTATTGAAAGAAAATCTAGTGAATGAGAAATGATAATCATGAAAAGTCGGGTTCAAAATGATTAATTTTACAATACCAGCCTATGAATGGAAGCTTTTCATTCTCTAATTGGTGAAAAATGTCGAGTGCAAACTTGGAAGTATATGTGCAGCCATGGATCATTTTACTAGTCTTTAGCAGAATATCCTTGGTTGGAAAGGAGATCCCCAAAAGGGAGCAAAGGGTGAATATGCACATTAAGTGGGAATCGATCGGTTGCAGACAACCACATATCCTTTATAGATTGGAATTTCGAGATAAGTATTACTTGCTAAATTAGAGTAAACGTAATGCTTTTAAAGACAGTGACCTTAATCTCGCCAAGTAGGGTACATTTGGACAGCCCTTTTCTTACTCGACATCTCAGAGGCAATGGATGCACACCTATGTGATCTGTCCTCATTCAGATACTACATCAGTCCTCTGACTCATCTTTCATTGGCTCATATTTAGCTAACTACTTAATGAAGCTGGACCACTCCTCACTCATCCTGGTCCTTGCATAACAGCTGAACCAGTGCACCTATTACTCTCAGTTCACATTGTTAAGATTTAATATTGAATGATTATTCTCTTGAACAACAACTTAAGCTTTTAGATGAGGAGATCGTTTAACATGGTATCCAAGCCAAAGCCAGAGCCAAGTCAAACAAGATGCTTTACTGGGATGGAACGAATGGGAGTATATATACATTACTGTGTGAAACATGAGTTTATTGTTATATGTACCCTGTTGACATTTTTCATGGTTGAATGTTTACTTTTTCTACGTTCTACTTCAAGTAGTTGTGTAATGAGCTTGCCTGTCATTAATTCTGTGTCTATATTGTGGTGTAAACTTTATACTTTCGGACAAACCGGATGCTTTAGACATTTTTCACTTTCCATTCATCCTGTCCCTACTTTGAGCTACGTAACCTTCCCTCTCTCTTAAACTGCTAAAATCATAAGAACACGTAATGTTAAAACGATTTGCTGCTTAATACTGTATTAGCATAATCAGAATTCATGACCTTTACACTGGAGGATTAGAGTGAGAATACTTGGTTGCTTGGAGTTTTATAAGCACAGATGATAAAGTCACTTCTCCGACTTCTTGAAAGGTTCTATATCATTGTTAAGGTGCTCAATGGCTAAACCGGATTTATGGAACATCCTGAGTTTATTTCTGAATTTATTTCTCTTTTATGTTCATGCATGTATCCCTTCAATAGAAATATACTGTATTTGAAGGAACCTAAGAACCACCGATAAACATTGATATACTTCTTTTCTTGGCTGCCTCATACAAGCTGATGACTGTAACATGTTTCAGAAAGGATCCAAACTGTACAAGGCCATTTGAAGGATTGAAGTTCGTGGATGTTGGCTGTGGAGGGGGGATTTTATCTGAGGTATGCATCTTTACTTTTTGGTGATGCTCAAATTTGGGATGGTTTGTTATATTGATATTCTGGAGATCTTGTACTCTGTATGGCAATTAAATATATATTTATTATTGTTCTTGAATTAATACACGTAATTTGTAGTCTATGACATTAGCTAGTATGTTTTCTTTAGCACCAGCAACGACCCTTGTCTCTAATGGTCATTTTTCATCATATTTCAGCCTTTGGCTCGTATGGGTGCTACTGTTACAGGAGTTGATGCTGTGGAAAAGAATATCAAGATTGCACGGCTTCATGCGGTATGTTCTATTAAAGATGGAAAAGAAGAGAAATCCACCAGTCGTACACATTCGCACAGAAATACGAGAAATATTCAGTCTCGTGTTTTGCTAGTGCAAAAATGCATGTCCTCTAATTTCACGTCCATGATTTGCTGGACCCCTCAAAATCAGTATAGGATAGTGATGGATGTTTTCAGTTTGAGGAAGTTGAAATGGAGTGGATAAGTGGAAGCAAATTAACGTATACATATCTGAACAATCAAGCCTTATTTCTGATAAACTTGAACCATCAAATTCAAATCTGATGTACGAATGAAAGTAATTTGAATTCTCACCCTATTTAACTTCATATATACGCTTGGTGGGGAGAGGGGTTCAACGTAAATAGTATCTTTAATAGACCTTTTTTTTTTCTCATTCCGGAAGAGTTTATATTTCCAATCCTGCTGATCTTAACTTACTTTTAACTCTAGTTTTTCAGTATATGAAACTGCATGACATTTATATAATAGAAGAAAATGTTGCTGTCTGTTTTTATTATCAGTGAGTGTCTATTTTTTTTTTTTTTTTTTTGCAGGATTTGGATCCGTTGACTTCATCTATTGACTATTGTTGCACAACAGCTGGTACACGTCATACTTATTTGTTGAATATAAAGGTTAAACTAAATGATCAATTTTTACTTCTTTCACACATTCAAACAACACTCCTTAGTGCTTACATCTTACTTCTTCGTGTTTGGTTGTAACTCCTTTGCTGTGAGCTATTCTACCAAACTTAAAATGTGCCACAAATTTAGACCAATCTACACATGATCAACAAGAAGTATGAGATGTCTCTATCTCTTCCATGTTTACTGATCGGCTTCTTTAGCATTGCTCTTGTTGGTCCATATTTCTTTTCTTTCTGTTTTTTCTTTGTTTAGCAATTAGGATGAGCTGTTTTTTTTTCTTCCATGTTTAATGATCTGCATCTTTTATCCACTATTTTTCCGAGTCTGTGTTTCTTTTCTTTGTATCCTGTTTATTCTTTTCAGTTTGGCTGGGGGCTGCGATGGGCGTTTGACCTGAGTCAGTGAGTGGGGTGATTAAAGTTGTCTCAGTACTTTGTAATATGTATTTCCTTATTTATGCATTCAACTTAAAACATTTTTTTATAACAAGCGTAATTTTCTCATCATTTGTCGCGACATGCAATCATGACATCTTTTTATTTGTCATATACCTTTTACGTATCACCTTTTTTGTTACTGTTTTTGACAGATAGTCTGTATTAATCAGTTAAATTTTTTTCATTTCATACTTTTCCTGTCTTTTCTGTATGGCTTTGGTTGTTCCTAATATTCATGTCTTTATATGTCTGTTGTTTTCATTTCGGAACCATTACTTTCTGAACTTCTAAACCTATCCTTCAGAATCTGATGTCATTGCTACCATTGGACAGAAATATTGGTGGAAGAGCAGAGGAAATTTGACTGTAATTGCACTGGAAGTAAGTTATTGTTGATTCAATTGGAAAATTGAGCAACCATCTGGAAGTGCAAAATTTGCAACTTGTGATATGTTGCCTGCAGTAATTTGTTAATATTCACTAAGTCAGATTATCTGCTCTTTAATGTTTTTGACTGGGTGGAGTGCGCACCCTGCTTGGGTTGTATTGTTTCTCCGTTATCTGCTTCATCATTTCCGTGTCACATATTTACTGGATTATGGATATACATCTGATTGTTTGTACTCTCTAGGTAATTGAGCATGTGGCAGATCCGGCTGAATTCTGCAAATCCTTGTCAGCATTGACTAGCATTGGTGGAGCTACTCTCATTTCAACAATTAATCGTTCAATGAGAGCATATGCAACTGCCATTCTCATGGCTGAATATGTCTTACGCTGGGTATGTATAGTTTGCCTACTTGCTTGAGTTTGTATGGTGGTCGGGCAAACAAAACATGTTTTGTGTGTGATGCTGAGTTTGGTCCAGGATGGGGCAGATCTGGCTTCTAAAATCATAAAACGTTGAAGTTTGTTGTAATTAAGATCATAAACTATGCGTTCCAAAGAGACATCTGATGCCTCCATGCCTATATATGTGCCCTGAAAGTTTCCCTTTAAGATTTCTTGGTTTGCGTATATAAAACTGTTCCCATTTCATTGACATGTGTGAAACTTTCAGCTCCCAATGGGCACGCATGAATGGTCGAGCTTTCTCACGCCAGAAGAACTCGTCCTAATTCTTGATCGTGCTTCTATTTCTGTAAGTCACAAGTGAATTCCTGCAGCATTCTCTTTTCCTTTATGTAAGAACTGAGATGTGAATTTGCTGCCTGTATTCATTTGTCCAGGTCCAAGAGATGGCTGGATTCGTTTACAACCCCCTGACGGGACGGTGGTATCTCTCTGATGATATCAGTGTAAATTTCATCGCATATGGCACAAAGAACAGCGAATAGATCATCCAAAATACTTTCTTTTACTGTATAACTTTATTGAATTCATTTTCTGCTTTCGTCCTCAGCGTATCTCGTTTATCTTAGTCTCATATATGTATTACTCGGTTTTCATCTTCTTTCCTGCTTCAAATGATTGTACTTTATGCTTTACTACACTGCACTTTGTTTTTCCCTAACAGAAAGTCATACATACTACATGGTTGGAATCTATTGTTCTGGGAATTGCAAAGAAGAAGAGTTATGGTACATTCAATTCTGAGACAGGTGAGCTCAACAAAAGACAAAAAGAATGCAACTTCGAACAACGCAAAATTATCCTACATTGGAACAATGCCTGCACCCAATCAAAGATAAAAGGGAAGGCCCACAAATCTGTGAAGGCTTTCCTATTCTACTATTTGGATAAATTATAACAGACTCTCTTGAATTATGAATATTTTTTTATTTTTTAAAAGCTTACGTATACTTCATTAAAATTAGTAGTCGTCTAACAAAGACCTCTTCATGACAGTTCATTGTAAGAGATATTTGTTAAACTTTAATTTTAATGGAGTATCTATACTTTTTCAAATAACAAATTTTTTTGACAAATTTCAAGAGAGTCCATTAATTATCATTAATGTCATACAACGTTACATTAATGCAGCTATGATATGCATTTTTATTTTATTTTATTTTTTTAAAGAAAATAAGAACGTGCGAATTATATGTTAATGTGTGATGAAAATTCCACCATATAAACATAAATACTTCCTGCCATGTTGATTTCTCATAAACTATTGAACATTTATGTCATTTTTATTCTAATGAGTTTTAATTATGTGAAAATGAGATAGTTAAATTAAGTGGTTAAATTATGAATTTGGTGGTGAGTGAGGGAGTAATAAATAAATAAACAATAGGAGGGATAAGGATATAATTTAATTTAATGTGTATAAAAAAGTCCAAGTCCAAATCCCCAACTGTCCTTATCCTGTCCCTAGAGATAACACATTGTGCATCCCAAGACAAACAGTGTATTAGTAGTAGTATCCTTTGCACAATTGACTTTTTTATCCTCATTCTCCTCAACATCAGCACCTTCTTTAATTCAACACGCCAATAACTCTCTCTCCCTCTCTCAAGGGCTTCCTGGTAATTACATGAATTAATAATAATAAAATTCTGACCGAAATTAAAGGATATAATCTTTTTCGGCTTTTTATTTCATCATAGAGATGTAAACGAAAAAATATATATTCTTTTTACCGTATTTTGTGATATTATTATACTAATTCTTATTGTATTAATAATACACTTAAATTAATATTCTTTTTTTTAAATGATGTGTTGGTTGATATGTTTTATTTTTATTCATAATATATTTTAGAATATAAAATATTATATATTATATGCACGTAAAGACGTTTGGCATATACATATTGGAAGATATAAGTATAACTAAGAATGATTCAAATAATTTATATGTTATAGATCCTGACAATTATTTTAGGATCCCCATTTATTAAACAGTACAGATATAAGTATACTACTATAAAAATAAGGATAATTACACTCTTTGTTTTTGACATTTGGTGTAATTATACATAAAAATATATAATTTGAAAATTATATTTACTACACATGAGGTTTGCTTTCATTTAATAGCTGTTGTGAAAGGTTGCTCCTTTATATATATAAAAAATAATCTTTTATATTTTAAAATATGCTATACATAAGAGTAAATATATAAATTAATACATTAATTTAAAAAAGAAAATAAAATTAATTTATCAATTAATATAGAATTCAAAATTTTGAATAAATTAGTAATATTATTGGTTAGAGATATTTTTGACTTTACAAAAATTTAGTATGATAATTTTATTAATCGCGAGTGTGGATGGTTTTTTTTTTTTTATATATGTTAGTATGGGGTAATATAAATTATAGAGTGTTATTTTATATTATTATTATTTTTTAATTTGTAATTCGTATAAAAATTTAAGCAAATAAGCAATCGTGACACAGTTTAGAGAGAGAGAGAGAGAGAGGTGGAATTTCATCATCCGTCTGTTCAAAGCAAGCGGATTATTTTCGCAGCGAACTCAAAATTGGCATTATTTATATATATATATATATTCATACACACACACGATCTCGAGAAGAAAGTTTCTGTAAGATTGTCAAAGAACAGAGAATCGAAGGAAATGGAGAGTACCGATCATTCAACTGTTGCTCGAGGCCGCTTGGCGGTGCTCTCAGCTCACCTCGCCGCTTCATATGATCAATTTGGGGGAGTTTCCAATGGGATTCTGGAATCTTCTACCTGCTCTGCCGCCGTGGCGCCCCCGCCTAATCTGAAAGGCTCGTTGATTGTGGTTGATGAGCGTACTGGGAAGAGGTACCAGGTTCAGGTCTCCGAGGAAGGCACTATCAGAGCCACCGACTTCAAAAAGGTATTTTTTTCAAATGTTAAAAACGCGGTTGTGATTTCTGCTCTTCTTCTTGTTATTCTAATTTTAACTGGACAGCGAGTGTTATCTTGTTTGGAGCGTATTACGTGTTTAACGGATATCGTGGGGGTACGTTAGTGAATTAGCCTATATTTCATTTTCGTTTATTGTAATTCTGTTGGTTCGTGGAGAATTCTGAAGGCTAGAATGCCTGTTTACTTGAAAAATGAGGGCTGGCGCTAAAATTTTAATCTGTAAACTGTGTATGCGTGTCTGAAACTTGGATCTCCAGAACGGTGTATTCATGTACTTTTTATTGGTGGAATCTGTATAATTTTGTTGAAGATTTATGATTCAAGTGAGTCTTGCAGATAATAACAGGAAAGGATGACAAGGGGCTGAAGCTTTATGATCCAGGATACCTCAACACTGCTCCTGTGCGATCATCAATTTGCTACATTGATGGTGATGAAGGGATTCTTAGATACAGGGGTTATCCGATTGAGGAGCTGGCCGAGGGGAGTTCTTTTCTGGAAGTGGCTTATCTTTTGAGTAAGAATTGCAGTGGATTTCTTGTGTGTTTGCATTTCAAGGAACTAAGCCCCGGCTTCATTTGCACCGGATTCAGTTACCGAACTGTTTACTTTATAGTACTGATGCACCTTAAAAATTCTACCCTAGATCTCTGCTGATTTCATTCACTGTATACTGACTGAATGTAGTTAGTAATCTTTGACCATATCCCGGATGCAATAAGATTTGTAGTATGTTTCAAGTGACGCTCCTTTAGTTTATTGGAATGGCTGATTTTCATGTTTGCTCGTTCTGTTCTCTGGCAGATGCACTAGTCTATTCAGTTGTCTGGACTGGTTGCTTTTTCAGTTGAAAACATCAAATTTTCTAATTCATTCTTTCCCTTTATATGGCAGTGTATGGGAATTTACCATCTGAAGCGCAATTGGCAGATTGGGAGTTTGCTGTTTCACAGCATTCAGCTGTCCCACAAGGAATATTGGTATGCATGTCTTCTTTTACCTGCACTATTTTCTATTACGCAGATTATTTGTAAATAGCTTTTTTTTCTTTCATCCTCACCTTTGATGCAAACAAGAATCAGCTCCAATGGCAGTTTGACAGACCATAGTAATCTTGGTTTTCCTTGCCTCTGATTGTAGTCGTGCCATAGCCTTAATCCTAATCCCGTTTCTATGTGAGGTAAATATCCTGAATGCATCTGATCATGTTTTGCAGGACATCATACAGGCAATGCCCCATGATGCTCACCCAATGGGTGTTCTTGTCAGTGCAATGAGTGCTCTTTCGGTCTTTCACCCAGATGCGAATCCAGCTTTAAGGGTAAGCCAAAGTTAAAGAAATCTTGTGTTCTTGTGACTCTTCTCCTCTGCTAAATCTTTTTGGTACTGGGCATAAAGACAATCCCAACTTCCAATGTATGGACTCCGCTGCCATACCATGGAACGGTGTTCTATTTCTCTCCAGTGGTGTAGAACTTTCTGGACATTTAAATATGAAGGATCTCATCAGCATCAATATTTTTACCTTATCTTTTTAATATTTCTTTAGCAGCTTTATTTGCTTGGAATAACTTTAAAGATCATCACCTTGTTGCTAAGATATCATCTTCCCTTGTTGTATCATAATATCCGGCAATTTTTGGCTATTATGGTTATTTGGTTCATTTTCATATAGGGCCAAGACATATACAAGTCTAAACAAGTGAGAGACAAGCAAATTGTTCGCATACTTGGGAAGGTAATGTTGTTTTCTTCCTTCACTTCTATTAAGAGTTGTAATGCCGGATTCATGTCTAGGATGTGCATCTTTATCTGTTTCTGCGTCTTTCATAATATTGTACAGCCGGTCATGAGTTTTGGTGGCATCAGTACTAAGAGCCTAGTAATTATATCTGCAGGCGCCTACAATTGCTGCTGCCGCTTACTTGAGAATGGCAGGAAGGCCACCCGTTCTTCCATCCAGCAATCTCTCATACTCAGAGAACTTCTTATATATGCTTGATTCATTGTAAGTGCTCTACTTTTGTTCTAGACAACAAGATCAAAGTTGGGTATTTGCTAGTTTAAGTGGATTAACTTTCTGTTTCCACTTATATTTTCAAGTTTGCAGGATATTGGTTTTAAGTGACTGCTTCATAAAACTACACTAGCAAGTGTTATTTCCCCTTTGAAACTTACCCTCGTAATCTTACCAAGGGTTTTGATCATGGAACAAACAGGGGCAACAGGTCTTATAAACCCAATCCACGGCTTGCTCGTGCTCTTGATATTCTTTTCATATTACATGCAGAACATGAAATGAATTGCTCCACTGCAGCTGCAAGGCACCTTGCTTCAAGGTTGTATCTTATTGTCTTCGTGAATATGGGAAAATCATTTCTTGGTTTGTAACTCATGCAAACCGTTCTGTGCAGTGGTGTTGATGTGTATACAGCCCTTGCTGGTGCAGTTGGAGCTCTGTATGGCCCTCTTCATGGTGGAGCCAATGAGGTACTTGGCATTTAGTGTTTGTGAAGCTGCTAGGAAGACTTTTGGTATTCCAATGGGATGAACGAAGTGCTTACTAAAGACTGAGTCTGAAGTGTTTCTTTTCTTGTATATTTTGTAGGCTGTGCTTAAGATGCTGAGTGAGATAGGAAGCATAGACAATATACCAGATTTCATTGAAGGTGTAAAAAACAGGTTGGTATTCATCTAATGGGCTAATCTTTCCATGAGTTTTGAAAAGGTTTCTTTGAGTGGTCTTAACTCTACATGTTTGCGAAATTCCATAATCTCTAGGAAGCGTAAGATGTCCGGTTTTGGACACCGTGTCTACAAGAACTACGATCCCCGTGCAAAGGTCATCAAGAAACTTGCAGAAGAAGTATTTTCTATTGTTGGCAGGGATCCTCTGATAGAGGTGGGTTTGTTTAAAGTGAACTAGATGCTTTATTTACTATTAGAAGCTAGATATGATAAAGTAGTTAATCCCTAAGACCAGGCAGAAGTGTTGAATAGGAAATCTGTTAAGACGAAAAACTTATTTCACAACTGATATGAACATCAAATGAATTCAAGAGTACAATACCAAGTACTCCCTCGGAAAATGATATTGAAATCCATATATTTAGAAATGTATGAAAATATGTTTCTTACCTATCCTTATCTCTGGGGAAAGCTAGTGCTATCTGATTATGCGGCTTAATAGAGAAAAAGATTTGGTGAAGTATATTTAAGCTATCTGGCCAAAAAAGTGCTTTCCTTGCTCCCTTCACCTCTTGATGGACACATCCAGGGCCAAATGAGCTACGGTCTCCAATATGAGGATGAAAAGAAGACCTTAATGATGGATAGGAGGGACTAGAATTTCTTCATAGAGCCTTGTGGACTTAGACTCATGACATGAATGCCTGTCCCCATGACTTCCTATGATTTTCTGCTTTCATAAATGCACATAAAGGAAATATTCTTCCCTGTTGACCCTTGATGATTCAGGAGGACAAAGCTATGTTTTCAATACTAATAAACTAGATTTATGATTTAGACAGTACTTATGCATTGTCGGACTCAAACATATGGACAATATACTTATAATTGATGTTGTGTGTGCCCCAGCAGACATACTTACATGTTTCATATGGCTGTAACTCCCGATTTAGTGGGGTTTTCGACTACTAGTAAACTAACTTTTATCAGAGAATACTCGGAATGCATTTTCCTCTGTCTCATACATCTATTTCATGTCGTTTGCAGGTGGCCATAGCTTTAGAGAAGGCTGCCCTATCAGATGAGTATTTTGTGAAGAGGAAGTTGTATCCTAATGTGGACTTCTATTCTGGTTTGATTTACAGGTACAGTTAGAATATAAACAGGCTTTGTTTCATTTGCTCTTTCATATCTTTTTCTTTCGTATCCATCTTTTTATGTTTTATTGTCTTTGTGATTGTTTCATCTCGAGTAATTTAAGTATATTCCCAATTGTTTGTCAGGGCAATGGGTTTTCCGACAGAGTTCTTTCCTGTTTTGTTTGCAATTCCTCGAATGGCTGGCTATTTATCTCACTGGCGAGAGTCTCTGGATGATCCAGATACAAAGATAATGAGGCCAGCACAGGTATGTTTTACCTCACTTTCTTCTTTTAGTTCTTTCTTTTGAACATTGTGACTAAATGTATATTTTCACCTTGGTGAAACATAAATTAAGCTAGAATGGAGCATTTCTCTGTCATTCTAGTTTCTTAAATTAGTCGACTTTCCATAGATCAAAAAGAGGGGAATGGTGAAGGGGTGTTCTCTGGTCCTCAACTATCAAACTGTTTATACATTTTCTTTCTCATCTTGGTTACATGAGTTAGAAGCAAGCATGCTGTCATCTGCTTTCTCTTTTTGCGTTAATAACTGCATTTTTATCTTCACTTTTATATTTCAGGTATACACCGGTGTGTGGCTGAGGCACTACATGCCACTGAAAGAAAGGATGATAACAAAAGCAGAGGACAAACTGGGTCAAGTTTCAGTTTCCAATGCAACTAGGAGACGGTTGGCTGGATCTGGGGCCTAGTTTCTTAATCTATCTGCATCACATTGTCTGATTTCATAGTGAGAACAAAATAAGAAATTTTTTTAGGTGTGTTTTGCATAAGCAGTTGGGATTATATCTATTGGAAGCCATCATAGACATATATTTAAATGTAAAATGTTATATTAATGCTCAAATTAACATTATTGGGCAGTAATAATGATCATCGCGAATGCCCTACCTATTGCACAAGCATCCTGTTAGCAGCTAAAGCTTTGAACTTAGATATCTACTTATCTGGGGTAGCTGCATTTCCTAGTTATTGTTCTGTAAATAAAGGGCAACCAGAACCAGCCTTTGGTTGGTCTGTTCGTATTTCTGTTTCAAGCAGCCAGCTTATTGATATGTTAGTAACACGTCACGCTGAGTATGGAAGATAGAATGCAAATGCGTGCAACTCTTTTAACAATAATAATTAACTGAAATGATCTTCTACCATACAGTTTCTTTATCATTCCCCTGCTGCTTCTAATATAATATATACTTGTTGCCAACCGGAAATTAAATAAAATTCACGCTACAATCAGTTCGATAATACTCTTTCAAATGTTTACTTACGATATCCCGCATCTTCCTTCATTCATACATGTTATTTTCATGTGTATAGCTGTATTCGTGCGTAAAACAACCACCAGCAGATTGGAATTTTGGCTGACATCAGTGGGTTGAACCCGATGATTTTCTAACTTGATTGAAAAAATAATTGATTATAAAATGCTGAAGAAATGAAAAGGCCATAATAACTCAATATCATTCAAACAGCACTGAATTTGGCATCATCAATAAGAGACCAAAATCTTTCAATTTCAACGGAATTCCTATATCAGAATCAGAGCAACATGCAATTAAAATTATGTTGATGGAAATGCAACTATTTAAGGCAAGTCACATTATCAGGACGGTCAGGTTTTAAGCCTCCAAAGTGCCCAGGCAAAATATCTTCATTTTCAGTCACTCTAAACACATGGCTCATGGGACCATCCAACCAGCCGTATCGGATAGTCAATCGCTCTCAAGTGTACTGAGGCCGATCAATACCTGTTAGAACTCAATTCTTGGTTCAGATTTACGGCGGAATGGCATCTACAGAATGACAGTATTATATGCTGTATGTTAAATAATCTGCAATTTAGATGAAAATCAAGGTAATTAACTTTTTTCTTCCAACCACTATTGGAACAAGTACATTAATAAACTCTACATGGAAGCATAAATTCATTATGATTAAAAGTTAAAAAGCTTCCGTAAGTCAATCAGAATAAAATACAGCCAGATACAATAATGAACATAGACTCTTTGAGGACAACCTTCCTCATTAACGTAGTTTGACGAAACTTCATCCTCATAAGTACTCCGAGAGGTCATCTTGTGATTGTAATTCCCATATGACTACCTTGCCATCCAATCCTGAGAGGAATGGTTGCACAATGGATGATATACAAGTCAGAGTCCGATAAAGTTGGTGGAAAAAACGGACTTAAGTTCGAGATTTCTAACCTGAAGTGCTGAATCGTGTAACAGCAGTATCCCTGGTTCCTTGAGGGGCACAATATTACTACAATTTGGAAGCCAGGAAAGGGAAGAGTTATGGTCGAGTTTTAGGGAAGAGAAAATAAATAATGGTTAAAATGGAATCAATATAGGTAGCATCAGCATACATACGTGATACAGTTTTCATGTGCTCGCCCATGTGTTCTTGAAGTTTCATTGGTGTCATTGCTTCCATATTTTGATTGGCCATAAAATTTTCCAAATTTTCCTGAAAGCTGGAAAATAAGAAAAATAAAAGATTCATAAATGTGATGCCAGCTAACGACAGAAAATTAGGTAGAGAACCAACTTGAATTGCGGATTATCAGTTACAAGACTCCCACGTAATTGAAACAACTCAGGTTTGACACTTGTTGCTCAAAACTCAGCTTTAACAACTCAGTAGTATATAAACCTGAAAAGAGTTCAGATAACAAACAGATACCTGTGCGCCAGATTTTGCACTTGAAGATGTTATCTTCTCATCAAGGAACCTCAAGAAACTCCTACAGGAAACAAAGCATCCAATTAATCCCCAATGCGATCCCTTGATGCCACATTACGTGCAGCAGTCAATTGTAGATTTCAAATTATACACATGTGAAAATCAATAAAGGGCCTCCAACATGGTGATCCACAAACTTATTAGAGCACCATCAAGAGAATTGCTTTACTGTTTCTTACATTATTTAAGGGAAAAGAATCTCTAATGCCCTAACAAAGATGGAATATATTGTTTGGCCTGGCCCTCATACCATGTCGAATAATTTACCTCATCTAAAAGCTTAAGCCATCAAAGAGGAGAACCATTTAATATTTAACTACCTAATGAGCACACTTAATGCTTGCGCATAACTAAAGTTTTACTATGTTTATTTAACCAAATGGAAAAAAAAAGATATAATAAATAATTGGTCAAAACTAATAAAAGAAATTATTTCAAATTTACATGATTAAGAATTATTAATAAACTTGATTAATAAAAAGAGATGGTTATTTGTGGAAGAAATAAATAAAGTTAAGGGAATTTTAGGCAATAACATTTTGCCAATTATGGTTATTACTCTAAGGGTCTCCCCTTAATAAATAGTATAGATATCTCTAACATACGTTACGCAAACGCACAAAAATATGTTAAACATGTCAATATTCATGCAATTAACACTTTGAATTGAAAAGAAACCTAAGGAAACAAATAATCCAATCAGAAAAAAAAAAAAAAATAGTTCATTCTGGAAGCTCAACTCACCATAATCCCCTTCGATCTGCTGTGAATACCATTGGGTTGCAATCAAATCCCACACCAATGACCATTTCTCTCAGAAATGAACAAAACCTAAGTCAAATATATTAGTCATGAAATTTCATTAATATCATCATCGTAAAGAAGATCATGGAAAAAAATAAATGTTCCAAGAGTGGATGCTGACCCACATCACGAAGAGGCAAATCACGGAATGCCACACTCTGAGCAGATGGAGAAGGACCAACATCATCAACAAAGTAGATCATTGAATTGTGACCTGAGATTTTTATACAACAAAGAGGTGTTGAACATTGGGTTATATTCCAAAGATCAGTTAAAGTAGATTTAAAATGGTAGAAAGGACTCAAACGTAAATCTAACACAATTGATCTTCAAGTGATTCACATGTCAACCAAAATTAAAGGCATAAAACTATTAAGAAGCAAAAAATTGAAGTAAAGCTCAGGTTCACATTCTGCTAGAAATTAGCTGTATCATGCTGACATGAAGGTTTAAACAAAGATTTTTCTAGCAACAAAGCCAAGTGATGAATTTCTGACCTACATATGCTAACATATTGCCACTTGGAGACCACTTCATGCCAAATGCCCAACTAAATGAGAGATCAAGCTGCATGATTTGCTGCTCCAAGCACAAAGCACGAAAAACGGTGTTAGAGAAAATTAATCAACAAGAAATGATCTTGCTGCAGACCGAATCTTACAAGGATGCAGTTGGTGACAGGCCAAATACTACGGAGCAATGTGTAGATCAGGCTAACTAGATGAGACCTCTATCTTTATCCTAGCTTCTCAAGTTACTATAACTTCTTGCCAATTTTCTAATTAAGGCCTACAGTGCATAAGATGATCGAATTCCAACTGCTACTATTTTGTACACTTCATTACTTAGTTGAGGTAGCCTATTATCCCAAATACAAAGAAAAAAAGTAAGAGGAGATTTGTACTTATAAGAATCCAATGTAAAATTCATGTGAAGGATAAATCAAATGGAAAGACCAGCAGATTTCCACTGGCAATCTGTTTTTTAAATGGTTAAATGTCGTATCAATACTTCAATATGCATGTCTATACCCACGATAATATGAAAATTCAAACCTCGTATAAACTACCAGTTCAGCACAACACTTTTGAGCTTACTTAATTATGATTTGAACAACTTAATCCCTTACCACTTTCCACAATCTGTTAATCAATAATCAGAAACAACTACGTACTTTTCTTTTACTTCTGCAGATATTTCTTTAACTTCCTATTTCTTCTACATTTCACCCATTTCACTGCCACCACCCTAACACCTCAGCCCCCTTCCTTCCTGTCTCAGCTCGGCTCCACCCTGCCCTGCTTGCTCCTCGCCCACCCAACTCCTCTCATTAATCACACATGCATATATGTTTATATGTAATAGTATATATATAATAGTATACACATTCATATCTGTACAGATTACGTATATTCATTGTTAAATATATAGTCAAATTTTAGGGGAAAAATACATATATATGTAAAATGATAGTTAGATAACTTCTGCTATTTTCCTATTTTATTGAAGTTATAGTGCATTTATGGGCTAATGAAGTAATTTAGTTAACGGAACCAATATGAGATTTGCACAAGTTACAATTTAGTTAAAATAGTGCAAAGTTACTTTTCTGCCTACAAAAGGGCATTATTCAAAGTTCACCAATTTTTAAAACACAACCTTAATGGAGGGGGGTCCACTATTGGACGGATGTTAGTACTAGGAGGTATTATTAGTAATTTCTCAAACAATAAAATAGTAGTTGTAATTAATCCAAACCATAAGGGTCGACATGTAATTTACCATTATTTCATATTTATCTGATTAATCTCCAAATCTAATAATCTTAACTTTGCCACAAACAGGAAAAATGCATCTTTAGGTGAGGAAGAAATGGGACAGTGAATCAGAGGCTATTTCTGTCCTTTTCAACATTAACACACAACATGAAAAATGGTTTCTTAACTAGTCCTGACATTGAAATCTGGTGCTACTAATCGAGCCAATCCTCAACGAAACCAAACATTTTCTCACACATAATGGCAATTAGGCCACTACATGTGCAAGAATAAGTTCAAACCTCTCCGAATTTGAATCAGATGAAGCACTTGCAGAATTCCTGTAGTAAAAATTGTCAACAAATGTAGACAGTCATAACGATGAAGTTCGTGGCAACGAAGTTAGAATTCTCAGTAAATTTAACAAAACATACTTGACGTCTACACCTTTGATGAAAGTAGAGAATACTCGGCATTTCCCATCTGTTGATGTGGTTGCAAGTAATATCTGAGACAATATTAAATTAAGATGAAAAAGCAAAATGTAGAAATGGTAATCGATATATCTCGCTTGTTACCCTTAAGTCACAGTAAGCCAAATATCCATATATCGCTAATATGTCTGAATCCGAAATTGACAGACAGCCTTAGCACAGCAGCAGTAACATTTGGGTAAAAGATACTAAAGGATGACAATTTATAAGGATCAAATGCATCAAGTTTTTGCAAAGAACTGTATATCTATGGATGCAGAAAATCACAACACCTAATTCTTGAACTTTGCTCTTGCAACCTTCTCGTTCTACTTAATTCCTAAAGTGGGATAACAATTAAATGAATAGCTCAACTTGAGCAATTTGACTTGCCTACCCATGACTTTGTTAATTTCTTTTTTTGTTTGAAAATAGAGCTCTGTAAAATATGTAGGGACTTTTCTTTTTCCTTGTAACCTCAAAATTTAATAAGCCTTGAATGCTCAAGAGCATATGAAACCATACAACAATCCTTCTTGATCCTCTTAAGAGAAGATATACCGGTGTACCACATGAAACATTTATGTAGAAGCAATAAAACTTGCAAATATGTACTTGGATCCAAAACAATTGAGCACTTTGCTATACAAGTACAGATAACAGTTGAGAAATACTAACATTATCAGGATGCCAGGCAACACTCGTCACAGAAGAATCATGCTTCTTCCTTATAACTTTACTGACCCCCTGTGAAATGTGTAACAGAGATATATCGAGACAGACATTTGAAAGAGTAACAATACAAATTTACACTGGCAGAAACATAATGTAATGCCAAAAGCAAAGGACAAGTTTATAAGGACTGATTTTTTACAGAGTAAAAATATGACAAAGGTCTCCGATGTATCTTTCTCCGAATATTAAACTTAATGCTATAGAGATTTACCCATCTAAACTGGCAGCAATACTTCTGAGAAATTAACCACCCTGAACTAATGTTCTTAATTATAAGTTGATCAGAGAGAAACAAGCAATAACCAGAATTAAGTCCAGCACTTAAAGTAATCAGACCACCGCAAATCATATGCATATGTTTAATCCCAGGCATGAAAAGAGTTCTTGCCAAGTGTCATAGTTTAATATATCAATAATTAACTAACTGCAGCTGGAAATGGCAATTTGAGATGCTACTCAAAATAACCAAATAAAAACAACTTAAACAGGGTCGAGTCAAGCCAGAACAATTCACACTAAAGAATTTCATGAATTAAATGTCACCTGAAAATTTGAAAGAGACAAAACCTACGAGGTCATACCAATTGTTTTCTTGTTCATAGTAGCATATACAAACAGTCTTAGCCCCACTTCCAACAGCAAACTTGTTTTCTGAAAAGAGAAACAATAAAATTGTTGAAAAACTGATCATCACCAAATTAAAGGTTTTAAGAATTAAGATACAAAGCAACATGAGCTTTAGTAATTTCCATTGGAATGGACCAGATGGTCAGCACACCAGCAGTCTGTGTTTATATTGCTGCAGAATAGGAAAGGTAAGTGCAAGTTAAAGCAACAACTGCTACCTTTAATATGCAACCTTATTACCAAGGGGCAGAATGCTTGCTGAACTATCAAGGGATGTTATAGGTCGCAGAATCATAAGCTAAATCCTTTAAACTAACATTTTGAAAAGCACCTGTATTGTGAACGAAGCTGAAGAAAGAAAAGGAAATATAGAATTCTCAAAAGCAAACATTCACTTGAGTAATAAGATTGTATACCACTAGGTTGATATTCATCCAGCAATATGATTGACAGAACTTCCTTGGATGTTCAATAGTACAGCCTAATTGATATCTAAACACCACACCCCCACTAAGATACACGCATATGCTTCCAATTATTAACTCTCTTGTATCACTGAAGCACACCAGAAATCTAATATGTGAACCAGCTTTAAAATATCTCTCAACTAACTGCCCGATCAAGCAACAGATGGAGTTTCAACCAGGCCAGTAAAGCATTTCTAGATTGCCAACAACCCAAACAAAACAATGTACGAAAAATACGTGTTGTGTGAGGAACTTATCATGCTGCATGTCATGCAATAAAGAATGCTGAAAACACACTTATATAGAAGAAATTCTAAGCTAGCTTCAGGAATAATCTGCTCTAACAGAATCCTTTTCCCTTGAAGTTCACTTCATGGATTCTCCTCAACTATTATACAAGAAGTCTGAGAAAATGCTACATATTGAAAGTTGAGTCATTTGTCGAGAAATGCTCTCATACCTATTGCAGAAAGCCTCTTTATATATACTTTCCATGCATCTAAACATCAGACAGACAACTCTTAACTAGGAACAACAAAATTTTATGGTATGCAAGAATGCAGCATGCCACATATTTTGTTTCCGTAAAATCTGTTTCACACTATTTAGCAGGATATATTTACAGCTTCCCTCAACCAAAAGAGAAACCCAACTTTGACATTTATCCTAACCCAAGCAACATCCTCATGCCAGTTTAGAATTGTTAATAGCATGCAGGAGTAAATCTAAAAGTTTATGCTTCAACATGAATGTTTAATAAATAATAGTGCATAAATTGATAGTTACTGTTGACACACTTGCTACCGTTTCTGACAGATAGTAACCAGAATATGAAAATAAACTGGATAGTGATTACAAAGAATAAAACTCAGAAACTCTTAACTGACATTCATACCTGTTGGACTCCATTGTACACAGAGTGCTGCACGATTTAGCCTAAGAATAACAAGTGTTGGCACCCACTCTGTGGCTTCTTGGGACCAAACATATCTGAAATAAAGTTTAGCTCTGTCATTATGACCCATTTACCCTCGAGTGCAAGAAAAAAACTGAAAACAGCATCATATTGCAGGAACGACCACATGCAAACTTTTGGGAGGAAGAAAGGGAGAATAAGGCAATCAGATCATGGGAACCACACATAGAGAAATGCATTGTCAATTCTTCAGGCTCTGACACTTACGAATTCCGATCATGAGAAACAGTAACTATCCTATTTGATTCTGTGCCCCAATCCACACCAGAAACAATTTGATCATGCTGTGACCAAAAGAAAAAAGTTAGAAGAAAAGAAATGAGGAATGAGGACTGATTTTTCTCCAAGTCCAAGAGTAATCAAGGCAATGAATTAGATGAAAAAGATTAAGCTATTCTTGTTCAAGAACTTAAAACAGACAGAAGATAATGAACTGCACTATGATAAGATTTCAGATACTGGCAGCATAACTTGTTCTCATATTTCTTTTTCCACATCTTTTTCTTTTTTTAATTCTGGCCAGATCCTGCACCCAACAAGGCACCTTATGATTCTATTAAATTGAACTTACTTTGGTTAGAAACTTTATAAAGGACATATATTTTGTTCATTCATTACTTTTCAATTTGCTGATGGCAACAAATGAAGCGGTTTCTTAAAAAAAAGTTATGTCTGATCTAATCCTTACCAATTAAGACCCATGCTCACTCAGTTATAGAATTAACAGAGATAATTTTCTCTTACATGCATCATCCAATTCTTCCCTGTGAAGGCGTGCAAAGTCTAAAAAATATTTTGTTGTTGCTATAATCGAATTTGACAATGATAAGCGAGAAAATTCAACCATAATCAAAGCCACAGATCTTCTTCCTTTTATAACTTAAGCAACACAGTACGCTAACTAGATCACAAAACACATTTTATATATATGTAATGCAGCTAAGTCCCTCAGCAAACGCAATATTCAAAAGACCAAAAAACCATCATTCTAATGCCGATTGCTTGATCCAAATAGAAATTGCCAACATCCAAACCCCTTAATCAGAACCACAACTGAAAACATTGCGAAACAGAAATCTCAGAGAGCATAAAAATACGCAAAACAGAAAGAACCACTCCCAGTTTACCTTCTGAAGAACATGGATCTTCTCCCACTTGCCTTCCAACAGTTTATAGATGTGCACTTCGTTGTTATTCGGACAAAACGCAATCACTACAATTCAAAAACGAAACAAATCACCACCTATTAAATCAACAAACAACGTCTCGAAACAAAAGACATTCGCCAAAGAGGGTTACTGGAGTGATCGGGACTCCAAGCGTGGCAAGTGATGCACTGAACGAACTGATGAATTGAAACAGCGGCCATAGTATCTGAGACTGCCTGCAAACACAAGTATTAACCGAGGGGAGGGGGGGGGGGGATTAGGGTTGGAAATTTGGATGAATTGCGTAAGATCTGAACTTGGGGACGAGATGTTCAGCACAAACCCTAACCTTCACCTTGCCGTATTGGTTTGTTCTATGGTTGGTGATTAGTAGCTCTCAATTCATGGGTTCCCAAAATGACGACTCCCTTCACAGACTGATCGGAGGAATACCCAAAATGGTCATTCTAGGAGTGTACGCGGTGCGGGTTAGGGCAGTTTAGGTAATTTTTTTGCCCAATCTAATAATTATGGTCTTTATAAAGTTCTACCCAAGCCCAACCCAACGATCATCAAAACCGCACTTTGCGGTCTAATTGGGTCGGGGCGGGTTCGGACGATTTTCGCGGTCTTTAGTATATAGACAATCACCTATACAATTATATTAGTATTTTGGGACAACTTATGCTTTTGTTTCAATTATTTTGTCAAAATAAATAAATTTTTCTGTAGTATTAATTATGAAAATATGATATATCAATTACAATGTGTAAAAAATAAGCACTTATACATAGTTATATGTTTATTTTAAAAGAATACAAATATTATTAAAAAAATTACCATTTTCTTATGAATAAGATTGTGAAAAATTTATTATTTTGAATTAATTATATAAAAAACTGATCATAATAATATATAAATATTAAATAAAAATTATTGAAAATAAAATAAGATGGTAATGAAAATAAATTATAACAAAATCATGATATCATCTATTTCAAGTTCTTGCCTTTATCAACGGCATAAAAAATATAGAAGAGTGTCAATAACCAATAATTAATGAATCAATTGATCTCATCTACATATTTATACATATATATTATACAATACCAACTTGAAATGTTTATGCATAATCAAAACTTTTGTATAAACATATGAAAAATTCTAATATATTATTAGTGCTCACCTTCATCTTCTACTTCTTTTTCTTCTTATTATTATTACTACTACTACTATTATCATCATCGCGGTCGAACGCGGTCTATGCGGTCTACGTAAACATAAAACCAAACCCGATTGCTAAAATGCGGTCTTTTCTTAACTAGCCCAAGACCAACCCAACCCACCTTTAGCCCACTAATTGCGGTGCGGTTTGGGTTGGGTCGATCGGTTGGAGCGGTCCAACAATTTTGTTGAACACCCCTAGGTCATTCTATTATTTTGTCTTTGTTTCCTTTCATGTTTAAACTTTAGGGTTAATTATGTTTTAGTCCTTTATATAGTCACTTATTCACTTTCGATACCTAATGCTATGATTTTGATTCTTAATCTTTATTTTTTTTATATCATTAAAACAATATTAAAATAATGAAATTAGAAAATACGATCATTTCACACAACACAGTCTAGTCGTGAATTCATTGAAAAATAAGGCAAAAATACCCTGTCAGACCGTGAAGAACTAGACCAATTTTGTATTCACTTCTCTTATCATCACTTCCATTGCACACACAAATTCCACAATTTCCTTAAAAATTTGCACTAATAGACATCATACGGTCAAAATTTACTTGAGGCAATCTTTTTTGGAAGATTAATCGGAGAATTTTAACTACAAAACAAAGGAAGTTGATTTTTAGATTTCACTACAAATTATGGTAAGCTATTGTCCTTTACGTAAAAGTTTAATTTCTCGAGTTTTTTTTTTTTTTTTTTAAAAATAGGGGTGGATTTGGTGCTTTTTAAAAAAAAAAATAATTAAGGATCGAATTTGGGGCATCCTATGTTATTCTTACCTTTTAAAAGAAAAAACTATCTCATTTTGCTTTCAATCAGTTTGGTCGCTCCCTTAAGACAAAAGAAGGTACCACTACCAGCATAGTATGCGCTTAAGGCTTCAATAACTGATCATGAACATGTTGTACTCTATTAAAGATGTTGATTATCATATTTTGTTGATCATGCTAACGTTGGTTGAAATATTATTTGCAGTAAAGATGATCATGTCTAATATTGCTTATGTGTCAACGATTTCGTTTATGTAAGTGTTCATTTTACATTTAAGTCAGATTCCAATTTTAATACTTTGTAATTGTCATAATTTTTGGAGTTGTTGGAAGATTTTGCAATCATTTGTATGTTTTTTTCTCCAGCATGAACACACATCAAAATGAGATCCAAAAAAACTATGACTAATTTATAGACGTTAAATGGAGGGAAAAGCATTAACCTTTCCCTCCCACGCCACATAGCCGTGTCAAGTCACGACCATATGATATCTCTGCAGTTGGGCAACGCGCCTGTGTGTTTGCACATGTCAAGACTGTGTTGTGCAATACGCCTATGTTCTCCAACTCAATTAGTTTTAACACTTTTTTAATTATTGGTCCAAAATATATATATTAAAAAAGATATTAGGAACCACTTTTTTAATTATTGGTCCAAAATATATATATTAAAAAAGATATTAGGAACCAAAATCGTAACAGTAGAACATTAGGGACAAAAAACGAATAAGTGACAATATATAGCAACCAAAAACGTAATTAACCCTCATTTTCCCTTTTCGTCTTTTAGGGTTGGGAAATATATTTTACAAATTAGGATTTTTCACATATAACAAATTGACCTATGATCAATATTGAAAAATATGATTTCAAAATTCATTTAAAGCTAAACTATGATGCCATTATGGGAGTTTTAACAATGGTTTCCCTTAACATAAACAAGAAAAATTATTATAACTTCACTGGAAGAAGAAAAGTAAAAAAGACAAAAATCTTCCAATTTTGTGTTGAAGAAATCTAAATTATTACCTCTAAAATTAACAAGAGAGCTCCACATCCAAGCATATGTTTTGATAATCAGTTAATCACAAATTAGTAGATTGGATTTTATATTTTATTACAAACATATTCAGTCATCTAATTTATGTAAAGAAAATTTAAAACATGTTAGTGTATATATATGGAATAAAATATATAATAGAACTTGAAATAGAAAAATCGACCAAATACTCGGAGGTTGAAACTAAAGCTATATATTTTCATTGAATGGTAACTTAAAGATTTCAATATTTATACATCTTCAGATTTCGACATAGTATTACTCTAAGTTATAGCAAAACTTGCCTTGTTTGTTCATCCAACCTGAATCCAGCCATCTCAGCCTCGCGGCAGATTTCCTTGCACTTGGCTAATCTCCCAGAAGCCATATAAATTCCAATTACTTCCCTGTAAATGTCGTAAGTTGCAGTAAAACCAGATTCCTTGAGCTTAGAATAATATCTGGTGGTCCTGGAGAGATCATTCAGAGCAACAAAAAGCTTTATAAGCACACGATAAGCTGGGAGATCAAGTGGACAATTTGAAGCCTCCATTTCCCAGACGACAGCCATTGCATCCCTATATATTCTCCAAATACCAACTATGTATCAGAGTGGTGTACATGACTACAGTGGGAGCTCTGCCGGACTTTTTGAACCAATCATATAATGCCTCCACAACGTCAAACTTCTCCAGTTTTATGCAGACTTTCATGATAGCAGTGCAGTCCTGCTGACTCAGTTCAAGATCCTCTCTCTTTGCAAGCTCCTCCAACAATGGCAACACATGCTTTCTTTTATCAGGATTCTTCCCTAGTTCTAGAATTAGTTTAGCGTACAAGTTGGAGTCCAACATTCTTTTACCTTCTGTGGCAGCTGCAACAAGCCTGTGGGCAAGTCTCAATTTCCCTCCTTTAATGAAACCTTTTACCATGGCCTCATAGACGCTGCGGCTCGCCAAGTTGATGAATTTATCCAAATTGAAAGGCATTTTCAGCTCGTGTGCCCTGGCTAAGACCTCGACAGTGGAGGCAAGGATACGATCATCAGGGAACAAATGAGACTGGTTCTGAACCCAACAGAACACATGTAAAGCTCGGTTGGGAAGGCCCATGTGGCCCAACTCCCGGACTGTCAGCGACAAGGACCCTTTTCGGAGAAACCTAGCCCACTGGTTGAGAACTGTGGACACATCATCCTCAGGAGGAAGGCTTCTGATGTCCCTGGCTAAGCTAATCAAGAAAGCTGGATTCTTGTACATCTGATTGGATATGGGCTGCCTTGCAGAACGAGCATGATTAGTCCTGATTAGATTCTTTGGCACGGGAAGTCCCAAAGGTCGAATCTTGTGAGGAAGTGGGAGTGGGAGATGCCTTTCCCGATTCAACTTTCCTGGCTTCTGAGGAACCCTTCCCTGGAAAAGGGATGAAATAGCTTCAATCTCATCCGACTCCCAAATTACATTTCCATCATAACTTCCACTAGCATCAATTTCATCATAATCAGACTCAAGGTCAGCTGATTCAGAATCCGCCTGCAGCTCTTCACATGAAATCTGTTCCTCGTCGCGATGAAGCACAGGATGGAAGTCAGGTGGAGCCTCAGTCCGTCGACGATGACGTAGGTTCTTGGGAAGCTGCACTTTTCTATGGTGAGGTTTCTTGCTGTCAGAGCGTGAGGCAAACACTACTCCTTGCGAAAATCTAGTAATGCTACCGCAGTTAGAAACTGGATATGAAAACAAACAGCAGAGTAAGCTCTCCATCCATCAAAATCAAACAATCAGCGAGGTCCTTATCAAATCAACCTGACAACTTCTAACAGACATTTCATCAAACACCAGGTGGCTGTTACCAAGAACGCTGGAATTACCAATCTCTTACTCTTGATAACTCTGTAAAACAGAAATTATACAAAGAACCCATGAACTAGGTTAGTCACTTTTTCTACAGTCACTTTTTTATTTAATTAATATAATAATAATATACACTGAACTTAGATATTTCAGAAGTTTCCCTTTATCTTTTAATTATAAATTTAAATGAATTTTGATTTCTTGATTATGTAGATTTACTGGATTTTTCCTTTGAATTGTAAATGGAAGAGCATAAATCCAAAGTAATAAAATTCGGGATTTCAGGCGCCCCAAATGGTAAAGCTGAGTACATTAATTGGCTACATAAAGTGATCCATCTTGATCAACACTACAAACTACAGACGATATCATAGTGCCAAGAAAACATTCAACAAAAACTCAAAATTTTTAATCAACAAATACTCACCAAAAACAGAGAAAATAACATGGGATTGGAATCATATATAATGAGTTTGAATCATTATATAAACTCAAATCATATATAATAAGCTCCAGTACTTCAGCAAATTTTTAGCAAACTCCCCAGCATTTCCAACAACACCGCCTTGCACCAACCCATCAGCCACTCCACACAATCCCACCAACCCCACCGTACACCCCAACTCTCCCCTTCACATACCAAATTAGCTCATATCCATTTTCAATTCTTGAAGCACCAAACCAAAACAGACTATGAAATGTAATGGCAAACCTGTTCGAGCTTCTTGCTTGGCCGACACAACAACAATCGCCTTCCTCGTCGGTTTGGGGATAGGGTTTTAGGATTTACAGTTGGAAATTGGGGGGAAAGAAGAAGAGAGTGGGAAAGAAACGAGAGAGAAATTGGGCTGTGGTGATGGTGAGTGTGTGTGTCGTTGGAATTGGAATTGGAATTTGGAAATGAGATGAGTGAAAGAGAAATTGGAATGAGATAAATTCCTATTTTCGGGATAAATGCATTTTTTATCCTCAAACATAGTGACTAATGCGATTTTAGTCCTCAAACAATTTAGGGATGTAAATTTGGTCCTCAAATTTTAATTTTTTTGGCACATTTGGTCCTTCGATTAACTTTTCCGTTAAATTTAATGGAAATTTCATTTAAAGTGGAAAAAATTGCTATTTTCCTCCCATTTTGTGGTGTTTTTCAAGTTGTAATCTATTTCATTTATTTTTTTTATTTTTCTTCAAACTTCAAAAGAGAATAAACCAAAAAAAAAATATATTTAGCAAAAAATTTTCTAAATAGTATTAACAAAAAAATTGTTAATAATAGGAAAATTATCAATAAATTTTAAAAAATTTATTGCTTAAATTTATGTTTTTTTAATTTATTCTCTTTTAAAGTTTTGGGAAAGACATAAAAATAGATACAATAGATTGCAACTTGAAAAATACCACAAAATGGAAGGAAAATAGCAATTTTTTCCACTTAAAATGAAATTTCCGTTAAGTTTAACGGAAAAGTTAACTGAATGACTAAAAGTGCCAAAAAAATTAAAGTTTGAGAACCAAAATTGCAAACCTAAATTGTTTGAGGACTAAAATCGCATTAGTCACTATATTTGAGGACCAAAAATGCATTTATCCCTTTTCTAAATAAAATTATTGGTGAGATTTGAAATGGTTGACTTGTGTATTTTTTTAATAAAATTATATTATTATAAAAAATAATATTAAATATTATTATATTAATCATAAAAAATATTAAATATATGATATTATATTCTAATTTATTGTTATAAATATAAATTATTAATTAGTTTAGTAGTAATATAATTAGTAAAAGTATAGAAAATATATATACATAAAATTATCAAAATACTTTGCATATAATTTTGTATAGTTATTAATATTAATAAAAAAAATAAACATAAGTTATATTTTAAAAGTTGTTTATCTCATTATATAAAAAAAGAGAATAATTTTTTAAATTAAAATATAAAATAGTGATTGATTTTATTATATATATATATATATATATATATATTATATATATATATGATAAAATTACAATAAAAATAATTAAAATTGTTCAACATCATCTCATTGTTGTTGTTGTTGTTGTTATTATTATTATTATTATTATTATTATTATTTATTATTATTGTCATTATTATTATTATTATGATTTTTAGATTAATTCATTGAAATCACCAAATTTTAACATAAATTTATAAGTAATAAAGTAGATTGCTTACTACGTACCTTGATATAAATATAAAACTCACAAATAGATATAAAAAATTATAAGTTAATTGTTAGGACTTGTTAATTTAAAAAAGTATAAGAGATTACAAATATATATTGAAATAAATCAGAAAAAATATATGTCATATTAAATAATTATTGTAAATAAAATATTAAAACTTACTAAATTGTTGATTAAACTTATTTTTATATAAAAATGAAATGTATAAATAAAGTACATAGTTTATTGTTATATAAAATTACAATATATGGTCAATTTTGAGTATAAATGTTATAAAATATTGGATATGGAATTAAACATATAGGATTTTAGAAAATAAAAATATATATTAAAAATGGAAAAAGCTCACGAGCTTATGAACAGGTGACATTGAGCTTGAGCTCAAAATCGAGCCAACTTGGCTCATCTGCCACCCCTAGTTTAATGTAAGGGTAATTTGGTAATTCAATAAATTTGGTACGAGAACTATCAAAAGGGGTGTAAATTGTCATTTATATCCTCTACAAATTCATTATTAATTCATTTTGTATTGATAAGTTGATGAATGAATTACTCAAAGGTAAAACGTAAATTGTGTAAAATTCACAAAATTACTTCCAAATGTGATACTAAATGGTGTTTTCTTTTATAATTAGTATAGATAATATACACAAGTTTTGTGTATTTTAATTTTTTTTAAAGATAAATTATAACTACTACTCCTAATATTTGAAATAATTATAAAATATTTTTTATTATTTAAAAAATTATAAATACATTTTAAATGAAAAATAATGATGAGTTCTTAGATGAAGAGGTAAAAATTACACATTACCCTATTCTTTTCCTAAAAAGAAGAAAACATTTAAAAATATATACATAAAAGTTTGAGCATGGGTAAGATGAACAATTCATAGACGACTCGTTTATATTGGGCCATAAGGTTGAATAAGGTTATTATTAAATGTTTTTTTTTTTTTTCCTTTGATTAATGGCAGCCTGAATTTCATGTCAAGACTCAACCTAAATACTATTTCAGCTCCATTGTGCAACCCACCTTAGGACAAGGTTGTTAAATTACCACCTTATCCTATTTTACTATAGAATTTTACACCTATACCCTCCTTTTGAAATTGACGCGTTAAATTAGTGGAGTTCATTTCATCCACACTGTTGGCTCGGGCGAAAGAAGGGCGAAGAGGGTGCATAATACGAACTTGTTCCAATCAAAATTGCTTCACAGAGGCTTTTTAGCGCAACTTCATTCCTTTCTTCCCTATTTTGATTAGTAAATAATCGCTTGGTTAATTTATTTTATTTTATTGTAGCATATCGAAGAAGAGGGTAAATAATATTTCAAATCGGTGGCTGGTGGGCAACAGTGATGCCATTTCCAGGTTACCAATTTTTTTGACAAACCCCTAAATTCGCTTGCCCGTGACGAATGGTCCGTTTAACTTTCCAAATATTACGATTCAAACAAATAAAATTGTCCCAATTAAATCAATTTCCGTACCTCAATAGAGCTGAAATGGAAGAAAAGTGCCCAAAAATCGAAACATTAAAAACATTGAGCAGCCTGCAAAAATACATCAAATATTTCGACCCATTTAAAAATACAACGTACGAAACTACGATAATCACACAAACGCTTTTTGGTTTCATTTTCGGCCCATCTTCAAAATAGCCACTTTGACCATTATTGAACTCATGACCAGTTTTGAACTAGTGGATGAGCATATAATACAAGAATTGGTTCCAAATGTCAGGAACCCCACTGAGACACCAATGGCTACAATCCATATCCCTATGCCCTCCATGCCCATAAACTGAAGGGTGTCCATCTATTCTTACTTGTGAAATTCTAGTTACATTCAACAAATGGACCGTTTTGCCCATTCCTCTCAGAACATTCTCTAGCACCACCTCTGCTGGATGAGGGCTTCCTGGTCTTTTCAGTGGCCGTGTTCGTCCCCCACAGTTATCTGTAGTTGACCTTTGCCCACTTTTACAAGATACGTATTAGGTTTCTATTTCAAATCATATTCTATTTTTTATTTCATTTAATATACATATGACATATCACGTGTATAAGAATGACATTATTTTCTTTTATTTTGGGAAAGATTTTTTGCAGTAAAATAACTAAAATATTAAAAATTTAAAGTTACATGCACAACTAAATTGCATAAATCAATTCGTACAAAACAAAAAATACCACCATCCGTAAATTACAGGACTAAAATTGCTAATTCCCTTGCAAATGGATATATATATATATATATATATATATATATATATATATATATATATAGAGAGAGAGAGAGAGAGAGTTTTATCAATGGTGATATATTTCTAGGAAAAAATGCAATTTACCCTTATATGATATTGCAAATGAGCAAATCACTCCCCCATGAAAAATAAAATAGTAATTTACCTCTGTATTTTTTAAAATATAGCAATTTACCTCCCTATGTTTTTAAAATTAAAGCAATTTACCTCATTGGGCGTAGAGGTAAATTGCTTCATTTTAAAAATACAGAAGGGTAAATTGCTATTTATTTTCATAAAAAAGATATTTTGCTCATTTTCAATATTATAAGGGGTAAATTGCATTAGATCCTATATTTTTACCTGCCATGATCAGGAGAAACACCCTGAAAGAACACTCGAGTCTTTGTTGGATCAATGTTAGAATCTATCCATTTCGCCCATGTATTCAGTGCTTTCTTGTATGCTACCAAGCGGTCCATGTCTTTTACTGTATTATTACCGTACGCAATCCAATCCCAACTGAAAAAAGAGAGAGAATGAAGTAAGACTGAAATACCTGATCGTCACATTAGCGTACATTGCATTGATACTCTCTGGGTTTATATTTATATTACATAAATAGTTTTTACTCTTTGTAAAATTATAAGTACACTTTTTGAAGTTGTAGTTGTAATGTAAGTATGCCCTACACTCAATGGCGAAATTTTACACAAGTACCCATTGAGGTACACTAACTAATCCTATTTTACCCTGGCTTAACCTCAGGAAATGTTGATGTAATTTACCATATTTTATATTCTGTCATCCCTTGCAATTTAAAACATTATGTTGACACCTCCTGGGGTTAGCTCTAATTATACAAACAAAAATATATTCTTGTAAAATTACAAGTACACCATTGGGATAATTATATTTACACCCCTTGATTTATGATCTGTTTACTCAAATCACCTCTATCTTTTAGATAATTACACACTCACCCATAAAAATATTATTATCACTTACACAAATCACCCCTTATTTAATAAAAAAATCACACACAAAACACCCTAAAAATGCAAGCATCATTGCATAAACTACTATTTTTTGGCTTCAAGGGTAGTTTCTGCGTAATTATGCAAAAGACAATGGTGGTTTGTGTAAATAGACCATAGATCAAGAAATGTAAATGCAATTATCTCTTTTTATTTTAAGTAGACCTTCTATTTAGTGGTGAAATCTTACACAAATACTCTGTAAATTACATTACACTAACAACCCTCAAACGTTGTATCTGTAGTTTTATGGAGAGAGAGAGAGGTTAGTACTGTTGTTTTCTGCCAGTGTGAAGCCACCAATGCCAAGAGTTGAAGATAAGAAGATTGACGGCTCTCCAGATTTTACCAGTGCTGATAGAATCCAACCTCAACACCCTCCCTTTTCCCTCTACCTTGATATCTACCAGGAATGCATTTCGTATGAACTTCAACGAAACATCGTACTCCTACACACACACACACATATATATATATAAATGATGTGTTAATCACGTTCTGTTTCCGTCATAAATTTAATAGAATTAAATTCAATACTGAAATCGTAATTTTATAAAAGTTATGGGAAGCAATGTAGTGTCACAAGATAATAGAACCAAAATTACAAAGGGCCTAACTTGTGGGATGTAAACCGCAATTTTATCCGTTTTCATATATGATTCAACGTTTTTTTGATAATTTCATATTGGGTTTATTACATTTACGCCCCTTATATAGGGTCTATTCACACAAATCATCTGTATTTTTTGTATAATTGCGAAAACCAGCACTGACAACAAAAAAGTAGAAATAATTTGTGTAATGATCGGTATTGACGTTTTTTAGAGGATGTATACGTAATTTTTTTTTACAAAGGAATGATTTGTGTAAGTGATGTTGACATTTCTGATAGATGTGTAATTTTTTTTAAAAATAAGAATAATTTGAATAAAATAATGTATGTTTACACTAGAATAACTTTATACTTATAGATTCAAACTGAATAGACTATATATATATATATATGAAAAGTATTTTGAAATGCGAGGGAGGGAGTAATTACAATAGAAATGTTAATAATGTATATTTACACTAAGAATAACTATAATTTCTCGCTACAGTTAATTAATATAAGCAAAAAAAAAAAAAAATTCATCGCGAAAATAAATCAATTACTACTGTGCAACGATCATTACCCGTTATTTTTATAAGTAAGATTATATAAAACATTAGTCATAGCTAAAATCATGACAAATGTTTTGGCTATACGTCATGATTTTAGCTATACATCGGTAAAAATCATAGTAAATATTGATTAATCATGGCAAAAAATTAAGTATTCACATTAATTTTATCTGATCATAGATCTATTATAATTTTTAAATTATATTTATTTATAATGTAGCAAAAAATCAAATTTATGTATAATACTCACAGGGAATGTAAAAGTAGAAAGGCCATCTTTGGTGTGGAGGGTGTAGAGTGCTTGTGGTGCAGCAACATGAAGCATGCATGTCAGAGATTGCCACTGGTTAAGACTTAGTGAATCTCCAACAAACATCACCTTCTTCCCCTTTAATTTTCTCAATAATTTCACCCCATTAAACCTGCACCATTATATATTAATTCAATATCATTGATTTCTCTTGTAATTGACCTAAATAAATTTAATAATTGGCATCCTTTTTATATTAGAGGAATATTGGAATTAAGATAGATATGCATATATATATATATATATATATATATATATATATAATATAATAATAATTTATACACTTATCAATAATGTTACGGTATGAACATGATTGCGTACAATTATTTTAATTAAAATATAGGATAAATTACAACGAGATTCTTGAGATTTGACATAATTATAAATATCCTCTGGTTGTTTGAAAAATTACCAATACATCTTTGATTTTAATGGTTGTCTAACAACAAGACCAATCAGTTAGTCTTCGTCAGATCTTCATCCAATTTTTATAGTAAACTGATCAAAATGCCCCTGTAAACTATGAATTACAATTTTACTTATTTTTTCAAAAAATTATTTGTTTTAATAGGCTAGGTGGTTAATTTATTTTATTTTTATATTTTAAAAAATTTCTATCCACCTCGTCCATTTTTTTCTTCTTTTAGAAAAGATACAACGAGAGCAAAATTGAAAATTCCAAACCTCCATCCAAGGACTACGTAATTTCATAAACATCAGGGTCCTAATTTTTCAAACAACTAGAAAATTAATATTCATAATTATGCAAAATCTCTAGGAGCTTGTGTAATTTACCCTAAATTATAATTCATGTCCATAAAATATATAATTAAGATGAAAAGATGAGAGAGGATATTATTAATTAGCAAGTGGAGAGAAATTAATTAAATTCCAAAATCAAAGTCATATATTAGAGTGTCATACTAAGGAAAGATAATATTTTTCTCTAATTTCTTTCATCTTGGGTGTTCCTACCCTATATATGTTAATGAAGGACTAATTAATCACCATTAATGATGATTGTAAAGGGACAAATAACAACTTGGATGGATGGGACAACATATATATATATATATATATATATATATATATATATATTAATGGTTTACCTCTATATTAATGTGACAACAATGCATGGGAAAGTTTTAAATCGGACCTAGAAATGACTAATTATATAGCAAGTGTCATATACTTATTTTGTGATTGATTTGATTCGATTACATTTATTTCGTATAAGAATTTTCCTGATATGTATCATTAAGGTGTTATAAAACATTCACATTGGAAGAGAGAGAGATAAAAAAGATATAAAAAATTCTTATCTAAATTAAATTTGAACGAACAAAATTAATCATACATCAAATGTAATATACTTGTAATGTTATTAGCAATTCGTCTTAAATTGTATATCAATTATAATATATATATATATATATATAAATATTATACTTGTTAGATAATTAATTAAAATTCGATCAAGCTTTATATTAAACGAAGAAAACGAGAATAAAAGGTTATTCTTTAAGATAAGTAAATAAAAAATTAGCAATCGAAACCATGCAAAACACAAAAGCAGAATCTTGCTCCACGTTTCATCAACTTCGTCAAAATTTCACACCCCCACCGACAAACAATATATTTAATTAAAGAAAAGCAAAAATAAAATAAATTAGGATAAATTAATTACAACCAATTTTTTAAAAAAAAATTGACATAATTATAAATATCTCCTCGTTATTTAAAAGATTATAAACACTCCCTAATTTTAACGTTCGTCTACTAACGAGCCAATTTCTTTAGCATTCGATAAATTTTTATGATAAACTGCTCAAAATGCTCTTTGAGATTATAAATTATAGTTTTATATATTTTTAAAATATGTTTATTAACTATTATGCTCTACGAATTATTTAATTTTTCAAACATCGAAAAAAGAAAAAATCAGCAAGGACAAATTAGTAATTTCAATCTCACAATCCGAAGGCTATATAACTATTTTGTTATTTGAAAGAGTATTTATAATTTTTCGAACGATTATAAATATTCATAATTATTTCAAATAATTCATTAATTTTGATATAGTCACCAGCTGCATGCCATAATAATCACAACTGTACATTCATTCCAACTGTAAGAAATGAACCACAAAAACACACACTCCAGACAATGACAACAACTTCGTACCAGAAAGCTAACAGACAAATTCCAATGTAGGAAAACTGCCTGTCCTCAATCAATTCATGAACAACAACGGTGAAAACGTACAGAGCTGTAAAATTCACCGACGAGACGGTGCCATGCACCTTAATTACCTCGGCAACTTACATCCACTCGGCTGCCATCTGTACTTGGCGTATTCCTTGTCCGGCCGGCCGTTCTTCCGGCAGTTGAACTGCGGTTCGATGAACGGGCACTGCAACGACTCGTAGAGAGGATACGAACTGTCCAAAACCCACTTTCCTTGGAATATATCACAACCCCTTTGCCCTATTTTTCCCTCTACGTTGGTTGAAAGGGAAGTTATAGTTGCAAGAACCAAAAATGCTGCAAGAAAATAAACACTCCCCATATATAACAAGAAAAGGGTTCGAGGGATTTTAGGTTTTTCAGATGCCAGAACTGTTTTATAGCTGGACGTGAAGCGTTTTGAGGGTGGAAATCGTGAGAAATAAGTATTATCATGGAATGAGTGTGAGATGAGATGTAGACGTCAGGAAAATGCAATTTCAGTCGTCTAATTTATGGGGGTGGCGTTTTTAGTATTGCACGAATTGATTTTTATAATTTAGTCTTGTAAATTTAAAATTTTAGCAATTTTCATCTTTTTCGGGCTAAATTGGCCGAAAGAGTTACATGTGACTTGCACAAAACAAAAATAAATTATAATTTTAGTCCTGTAACTTAGGGGCTACCGTGTTGGCATTTGTAGTTATGTAACTTAGTGGAGTTGGCGTTTTTTATCGTACACGAATTAATTTATAAGATTAAAGTTATAATTTGATTGGGTCATGTGCAAACCACATGCAATTTTTCGATCAAATTAACCGATAAAAGAACTAAAATTACCAAAATTATAAAGTTATGACTAAATTACTAAAATCAATTTATAGAGGACCAAAAATACCACATCTCTAAGTTACAATACTAAAATTATGTCCTATTGATGTAGATGGAGAGTTGGTTGGTTTGAAAAGAAGATTAGGGTTAAATTTATGGGGTTTGAAACATGGTTATGAGATGTATGGGGGAATTTTGTTGCTTGGAGCTAGGGAATCTACGTGGATAATGAAAATTTTTAATTTAAATTGAATTTGATTAAATTTAAATTAATTATATGACAAATTTAATATATATATATATATATATATATATATATATATATATATATATATTTCGAGAAGAAGACCCCTTGATATCATAAAATTGAAGAAAAGAATAAGTACAAAGATACCATCAAAACCAACAACCAACATGAAAACTACCCTCAAAGACCTAACCCCTCTACCTCAAAATGCCAGAAGTGGACGCCTGAACTATCAGAGTATGGGGATCCATTCGGAACAACACGAAATACGGTTAGACCATAGGGACCAGATTACCTGGAGGAAAAGGGCGACCTATGCTCGCCCAAGCTCACAATAAGCGCCTTGCAACCATATTGTGACGGGTGATTTATGTAATTACGCAAAGAATATGAGTGATTTGTGTAAATAGATTTTATGTCAAGGAGATAAATGTAATTATCCCATTTATTTATGGACATTTGTCCCAATATTCTCCACTTTTCTTTTATTTGGTGCTATACAAAGCAAATAGGATAGTGAAAATTATACCTGGTGTATGAAAGATATGTATTTATAAATATAATCGAATTATCTATTTTTACGTGAATCAATAATATATATTTTATCATAAAATTGTCGTAAGTGCATACATATTTGGATTTGGATCCAGTAGAGTTTAGGTACAACCTGAACATAATGCACGCAAATTCAAAGTCTTTTAAAGTATAAAATTCATAATTGGGGGTATTTTGGTAATTTTAAGTGCCCAAATGTAGTCCCCGCGTCAAGTTATTGATGATAACTTGTTTTTGACATAATCAGGAAATGTTTCTAGAAGAAGTTGCTAATAAAAAAAAGTGCAATATATATTAGACTTAATTATACTTAGACCCTCACTAAAAATACAAAATTATACTTTTTCTCAATTTTTTTTTTAAATTATACTTACACCAAATTCTCCCGTTTGCACCTAACCCCCTTCAATTAGAATTTGAATGGAAAATGCTGATATCAACCAAAAAAAGTTATATGAAATTTTAATTTTATCACCGTTTAACATTTTTATGTATAATTTATTGTCCCACACAAAGATAAATGTAATATATACATATGGAATGACACTAACATAATAGATAATGTTATTACATTCTTCCCTTATAAGTTTTTGACATAATCAGGAAAGGTTGCTAACAAAAGAAGTGCAATATATATATATATATATATATTATATATATATATATATATAATAACAGAAGCTCCTCATAGACATCTCTTTTATGTAATACAACACACACAAACACATTTTTATGCTGCATATCACAAGAGCATTGGAGAAATTGATAACAGACACTGTAGATATTAGCAATGCAGAGTAGTAGTACATATATATATATAAGCTACATGTATGCCTTCCTCAGCCACCTTAGCCCAGAAAGTTTGGGAATTGTAATCTGAAGAAGTCCATCCCTGCACCCAAAACAATCACAACTATCAGCTTAGGATGTCACTTCACAAGGAAATGCCACATTCAGTATAGAAAATCATGCCGATCCCCCAACAGAAACACGTAACCTTTGTATTCCAAATGTTATCTGCTTAACAGATACGAAAACGTATTTTGTTTTTATGTATTTGCAGCTGAACATGTCTCCATAACTTCTCGCCTCAGTTATTTGAAATATGCAAGGTTCTGCGTTTTCTAATGCGATGCTTAAATAGACAAACAAGATGTATCGCTCCATCGATGTATTAAGTTGACACACTAAGCACCAATAATAGCATTTGTATGTAAATCATGATGTAAAGCTGAAGCATACTGAATTTCTGCTGAAACATGCTCCTTGTTTGCGTTAGTGGGAAGCGGCCATACAATTCGATATGGTCCCTGCAAAATTTCCCTTCTGAGGTAACAAGGCGTTGATTTTTGAAGTTGCCACTGCGCAAGACCAGTTTGGACGATTCCCGGTTACAATCACACTGTCAGAGACGAGATATATCATTAGGGTAAAATCAAATCAGATTACGAGTATCGTTTTACAAATGCTAGCTGTGACATGGATTCAATGCAACGTTGGGTTCTTTTTTCATTTACTGAATAGGAGTAAGAGAATATCTATATTGATCAGATATGCCCGAACTCAATTCTGAGAAGTGAGAATGTAAATGTGGATAGCAGTTGTAAAGATCCTATCTTACTTTTGGTCGTCGACCTCCACCTTTATGTTGTCAATACTGACACCAGGAATTTCCAACGTAACAACATAGTTGAGGCCAGATTCTAGAACATCCATTCTTGGTGACCACTCAGATCCTTCAAGATGAGGCAAAATGGAATAGAATCAATGATAAAAACAAGAACATGCAACACTAAAATGAACAGATTGAAGTAAGAAATGGTTGATGGTCTACCTGAGAATTTAATATACAAACAAGGTCAACAGTATATCGTTACAGGTTTTAAGAAAGATAAGTCTCTCTAAATGAAGCAATACGAGGTAAGACTTCAACTGAGAGCACGAAAGTCTGACAACTCACTTTACTTACCCTTTGATGCAAAATTACTTTTTTTTTCCTCAGAGTGGAACTCGGGCTGCCCATGTTTTCCATTTGGCCGTCCGAACCTGGGGGCTTCTGCAGACTGGATTCCTTTGACACTTGGAATATCAGGTTGTAACTGAGCAGGTCTGGAAAATGCGGGTGTTCCAAGAGCATTAGGCCTTTTGTTTCCGTGATCAGTGGTCTTGAAAGGCGTCCTAGGTTGTGTATAGTTTCCCTGTGCAGGAACGAAAAATACGATGTTACTACATTGGCTAGATCATAAAACACGAAATTCTTGTTGATATCTTTTACACCTGCTCGCTTGAAGCCTGTCTCATGTGGGGACCATGAGCGCTGGACCCTTGCCGAGCAAAATACGTTCTGTTGTCACGCCTCCCTACGACAGTGTTCAGACTATTGCTGCAGCTCTAAAGATAGTTATGCAAGTGAAAAGTCAAGAGTGTATACAAAAATATATTCGATATAACAGAATTCATAAAGAAAAGAAGCACAAAATGACAGCAGAAAGTTGTATTGCTTGCTAAGCAGTAGGTATACTGTAACTTATCCAAAGCAAAAAGAACAACACAGTGAAGATTCAAGAACACAGAAAATGGAAATGAACTTTGCTGAATGAAGAATTTTGTCTAGATATGTTCGCTTGTAGTTGGTGCGGAGTGTATAAAATTCATTAAGCAGACACCATCCTTGTTAATCTTGAATGCTGTAAGCTATAAATTCAGGGCCACGTAACCGCAAATGCTCGGCTACATTCCCCAAGAACTGAATAGAGCTACTCCTTAATTCCATATTATTGATTGTTATTGTATTGATCGACTCATAACCTTAAAGGTCATATAATTATCAACTGTATGTACTCCAAGAAATAACATTCCCACAGTCTAGAAGTTCTTTATCTGAATTACACAAGCAAAACATCATCCCATGATCAAAAGAAGTATCAAAAACCATCAATGCACAAAAATAATTTACAGAGGAAAATACGAAAGTAGGAATTCACACACGAGTGGCAGACATCTTGTTCAGATCACAAAGCAAGCATCTGCGAAAACTTATGCTATTAGACAAGTTTTTGCGAGGCTTCTACTTTTAGACCAGTGTTTGTGAAAACTTTTGCTTATTGTAGATAAAGTTAAAAGTTGCAGTAGAATCAAAACTCGAAAGTGTTTGTAGAAGATAGTGAGAAATATAAAAACAGCTAAACTATGAGAATTTGGGAAAAAATAGTTCAAGAAAGAGTTTCTTCTAATCATTAAAAACTATTTTTACCCGTGTGGTACAAGGATATGATTTTGCTTAATATTTGCTTTTGTCAAACTACCAACATTATTGCTTTTTTCCTAAAAAAATAATAAAATTTAGTTTAATCAACATATTTCAAAGTTATTGGTATACAAATAATTATTATTTAAATTATTAAAATACTAATAAAATTATTTTTTAATTGAATAACGTTCTCACTAACTAATATCATTGTTTTCTGTTCACATATATATGTAATAGGGTAAATTACAACGACCTCCCCTGAGGTTTGGCATAATTACGAATACCCTCTCGTTGTTTGAAAAATTACAAATACCCTTGATGTTTGATGAAATTATGTAATGCTTGAATGTAGGTATGAAATTGTCAAATTTGCCCTTACATTATTTTTTTTAGTTTCTTAAAAAATTAAAAACTTATAAAAAAATCAAATGGGTTTTGATGGAAAATTTTCAAAAATTATAAGAAAAAAATCCATTTAGTCCAAAAAGAATAAAAAATTAAAACTTATATTTTTTAATCCACAAGAGCATTTTGGTTAGTTCACCACAAAAATGGATGAAAACCTAATGGATTGGCCTAATTGTTAGACAACGGCTAAATCAGGAGGGTATTGATAATTTTTCAAACAATGAGGGAATATTCATAATTATGTCAAAACTCAGGAGAGATCGTTGTAAATTACCCTATATAATAAGTAAATTGGTAGAATTGTAAAAAAAAGTTTCCTTGTTAATTAATTGCACAAATTAGCCATATTTTTCAATAGTATAGAAATAATATCAAATTATTTATGATTAAAATTTAAAATTGTGAAATTTAAACCTTAATTTTGACACAAAATCTCAAGCAATCTCTCCACCAAGCATCACATTTCTCACTACATGAACGCAGATTTCATCATACAAACCAAGAATCCTCAAGGCTAAATTCTTCAGGTGATCATAACAAACAGGGTAAATTACAATAATAATTGCTGAGGATTGGCATAATAACGAATACCCATCATTTAAAAAATTATAAATCCTTAATGAAATTATATAATTATTGAATAGAGATATATAATTGTCAACTTTATCCATATGTATCTTTATTTTTTTAAAAAAATTAAAACATATAAAAAAATCAAACCGGTGGATGGAAAAAATTTTAAATTGTAAAAAGATTATTCACTTAGTGCATAAAAAAACAATTTTTTTTAAAAAAAATAAATAAAATTATAACTTTTAATACACATGAGTTTTGGTGGATTGAACGCAAAAGAATAAATGAAAAACTAACTGATTAAGTTAATTGTTAAACAACCATTAAAATTATAAATATTCGATATTATATCAAACCGGTTGTTGTAACAAGAAAGATAGATACTAAAATCATATGAACAACAAATCAAGGAAACCCCATATCCAGCCGAACTGAAACGAAAGCAGCCAAGAACCAACACTGTAAAATTTCACAAGATCGTTCCCCTAAAACATTCCCAGCAAAGAAACAGAATCATATGCAAGAATTTCATCAACTATGTACCATGGGAAAACGTGGGTGGCAGAGGCTGACATATCTTCATGAGAAGCTAAATGAGCTGCGATAACACCGCTTCTTCTTCTCACCATTTGACTCTCCATTGCTCTGCTTATCTCAAACACACACCAAATCCAGCGAAAGGGTTTCTCAGATAGAGTTTGTTCTTGGATTGGAACTCAATTTAAGGGTGTGTTTGGTTGTGGATATTTTTGCTATCGAAGTGACGAATGATGATTTTGATGTAAAGTGCAGATATTTTTGTGGTGATCAGAGCCAAAAATATCTGTGAACTCAAAATATCAGAAACAGATATCTTTGCAGCTCTGGTTTGGCACTAAAAACAGCGTTGAAAATTAAATTTGTGATATTAAAGTTTTTTTTAAAAAAATATTATATGATAAACTGATTATTATTTTTTATTATATGATAAAATAATTATTTTGATATTATATTGATTTTTATAGTTTTAATAGTGGTAATATTTGTACAAAATTATCACTTGTAAGGATGGCAACCGGTCGGGGCAACTCGGCCATCGACCTGAACTCGTTTCAAATGGAGCGAGTTTGGTATGTTTTTTAGCGATTTCGGAGTGGGTTTGGATTTTAATTTATTGGACTCGATCGAGTTTCGGGCGGATTAAGAACTTTGTACTGGAGTCTTCCCGATCAAGTTCAGGCAGGTTACGGGATTTATGCTGAACACGTTCGGTTAAATTTTAAAATATTTTTATTATTTATTTATTCATATATAATACATTATTAATAAAAAATTATGGTATTACATGTAAATTTTTAAATAATTTTGTATGTATTCAACTCTATAAAACAAATATAAAAAATATAAAATTAGTTGAATGTATTATTTATATTATATATTTATTTTAGTAAAAAATATATTTATTTAAATTGATATTACTTATTCATAAATTAAAAAATATAGATGAATGTATTGTTTATATAAACGGAGCGGGGGGGGGGGGGGTGGAGGTTGGCAGGGAGGGGTTTATAAAGCGGGGCGGCAGGTCTTGAGCTCGGACAAACCCGTTCCGTTGCCATCACTGCTTGTAATAGCTAGTGATAAAAAATAATGCACAAAGTTATCCACACACAAAAGAATATAATATTAACAATAAAAAACTAAGTGATGATATTAAAAAACATCACTAATTTTATAGATTAAGCGATGATAATTTTTATTTTATCACTATTAATGATTTTAATACAAATAATATATAGATAAATTTGTCATGTATTATATTAGTGACAAAAAAATTGTGCATGCAATTATAACTATGAATAATTAGTGATACTCGCATAGTAACAATAAATATAATTGTTATTATATTTGTGTTGTCATTAAGTTGTCACTATAAAAGTGTCATAAATATAGTTTTAATGATATCTTCAAAATTGTACTTAAGATTTTGTCATTAATTTATTTTTTGTTGAAGTGATTACTGACAACTTTATACATGATTGGCAGTAGCAATTATATTATGACGAGGATGTCAAAATTTATTGTCATGTAAATATATATATATATATATATATATATATATATATAATTATTATTTTGAAATTATTATTATGGAGAAATAGCCTTTTTAGTTTCATAAGTTAAGTCAGTTTTACTTTTGATCTCAATCAATATATGTTTACCATTTTTAATCTCGTAACTTATAAAAATTAACACTTTTAATCCTTATCCACTTTGTCATTTATAATTTAACAGTGTAGGTCATGCGTCTAGTATGTAGTTGTTAGGTAGTTTTGGTTGGAGGAAAAATTGGTCATTCTTCCAACAGTAGCATATGAATGCTCGATTTGGCTTACTTAATTCACATGTGAAATACATGATTCTTTGTATTATTTCTTCTTGGCTTCAAATTAAAGAAATATGGAAAGAATGGGATTCACTTTTTGTGAGAGAAGAGAGAAATCCCCTTTTGTTTGCTCAAATTTCTTTCAAAATCTACTTTTTCCTCTCAAATTTAGTTTTGTTTCCCCGAAAAGTAGTCCCAAGTTGAAAAATCTGCCAATTTTTTTTTCCAACAAAAAAAAACATAATAGCCACGTATTGGGCACGTGCCCTGTGCCGTTAAATTATAAACGAAAAAGTGTTAATCCCGCAATGAATAAGATTGAAAATCAATCAATTAATTTATGGGATCAAAAATACTATTTTCTCTATTATTATTATAGTTTGGAGCCATATTTTTGTCGCTTTGTGTTGAGCTGATATTCTTGGCAAATTCTTATGGAATTAGGAAAATTCTTGCACAGTTTAAGATTAGTCGCAGTTAATTAATTTTATTTTAGGGATGATTATATTTTAATATATAATAAATTATTTGGATTGTTATTTTTATTATAATGCATTTATATGAAGTGTGTGTGTTTGTGTGCGCATGTTATCAAATAAACATAATCTTTATTATTAACTTTATTTTTTTTTATAAACACCAATTTAAAAGCTTAAATAGAAAGGGGACACTAGGCTCGTTATACGCGATCACAAAGAAAGGTCCAATTTGAAAGTATAAGTATTGTAAGATAATAATATGAAGAGTAAATTACGACAATCTCTTCTGAAATTTTGCATAATTACGAATATTCATTCATTATTTGGAGAATTGTAAATAGCCCTCGATGTTTGATGAAATTTTATATTCTTTGGATGGAGGTATGAAATTATCAACTTTGCCATTAGTATATATTTTTATTTTTTTTTAAAATAAAATTTAAAAAATCAGCTGGAGTGGATGATTTTTTTTGAAAAATCTATCCACTTAATCTATAAAAAAATAAAAAATAAATAAAATGATAATTCTTAGTTCACAAGTGCATTTTGATCCGTTTATCATAAAAAATAAATAAAAACCTACTAACAAATTGTGCCAATTATTAGATGGCTATTAAAATTAGGGAATACTGATATTTTGCACTAAAAATAACAAAAAGACGAACCACTGTTCACAATATGTGGGTGTCAAACACTCTTCCTCAATTTCTACACTAAGAATTTTTTTCACTGTATTTAAATAATTTGAATTTTTTTTGCCAATACATATAATATATGGGGATTCACACTCAAGATGTGCAGTGGGCCAAATTGGGCTACCTCGACCAGGGACTCAATTGAACCAATAAAAAAATAGACCAATGTTGGTCCTGGCATGCTTGGGACCGAGCCGATCCTAGGCCAATCCTAACTATTGAAACTTGGGATCTGTCTAGACCAGCTCAGTGATCCAGGACCACCTAGTCCTCAGAGGGACTTGGATCATGTCTGTTGGGCCCTTTTTTTTTTTTTAATAAAAATAATGAATGGCATATAAGTTTTATTTTATTCTCATAAACTAACTATTTTTGTAGTTTTTTTCTACCTTTTAAACTCTAAAAATATTATCTTGAGTGTTCTACTCGTAATTTTTCAATAGTTTAATTTCTTAATCATTTTTGTTTAATTTTTTCAATTTTTTTAAATTCTTTCTAAGTTTATTGTTATAAGCGTGCTTGTCAAATTATTATTTAAATTTATTATATAATCTTAACTATTATTTTTTCTACTTATCACTTTTGTGTGATTTAATATATTATTTATTTTATTTTATAATACAATTATAGATTTAAGTAATTGTTCAAAAGGAAATCTCTATTTTATAAAAAAAAAAAATAAAATAGACATATTCTAACTTGATCCGATCCTAGTTCGAGTCTCAACGAGGCGATTCATAAGTTGGGCCTGAATTTATAAATAAATTCAAAAGAGCCTATTTAAAGGTCCAAAACCACCTAAGGATCGATCATGAATTATAGTGAACTTGTCTTGGATCGGTCTTTTTCAGATTGGTCTGTACTGATCCAATCTATTGTACTCTTTACACCATATCACCAAAATAAATGGGTGTTATGTAATTTACCCACAAAAAAGAAAGACTAAAATGCATAAAACCCCCCTGTGTTTTAAAAAGTCCGTTGAAAACCCCCCTCTATTTTAAAAATAGGCTAAAAGCCCCCCTGTGTTTTCTTAAATATAACTGAATCGCCCCTTTCCGTTAAATGTAACTAACGGCGCCCCCCCCCCCCCCCGCAACACAAACCTCCAACCAAAAAAAAAAGCAGAGAATAAATAGACACCTCCATTTTTTATTTTTGCCAAATGCTGAAGCTTCTGTTCTGATAGAATACCAGTCTCAGGCAGTCTCTGCAACATTCTCTAGGGCCCAAGAGAGCGAAAGCTTTCTTCGATTGATTTTGATGAATTCCCCAGATTTCCAATTTCCTGCTTTATCATTGTACAACTTCGGTACTCTCTAGGATGGTCTTGAACACCGATCATTCTCGCACGAAAATGTCCTGTTGTCTTATGGAAGAGTCGAGCTTATTGCTCAGCTGATCATTCAAGGCCGGAAAACGGCCACCAGATTTCGCTCTGGCTTCAGAGTATCAATATCATGTGGCCCGAAATTTGGAGCTGTCCACCCTTGCTGTCTTTAATAAGGTGATTATCTAGAACTTCAGAAAATAGTCAATGCTTTGCTACCAAGTGACTTGACCATGTGAGCATGTAGTTCTCACAGTAGTCGCTCCAAAATGCCTCTGTTCTTACCTGTAATCAGTTCCAGTTGGCAACAGGGAGCTACTTTCTGCAGACAACAGAAAGTCAAGACAGTTTTTCCAGTGTTACAGTCCTATATACGGCCAAGATAAGCCCTGCCCAGATGCATCTCAATTTCAATTTGAATGCTCAATGCCCATCAGGTTCGATCTGTATGCAGCAAGCCACTTCCATCCGAAAAGCAACAGAAATAGCCTCCAGAAACTACCAATATTTAACCCTAAACCGTAGAACTTACTGCAATTTTAACATCAAAAGGATGGCAATCTGGTTCTGGTTCTGGTGCTGGCATGGGTGCTAACTATGCAGCCACAGGACTCTCAGTGTTGAACTTGAACATGTAAAAGTGGACGAGGAAGTAGCTAATACGCTACAAATGAAATGAACTTACTTCCAAACGACAGTGCTGTCCGCCAAATGGATTTTCTTCGCCATGTATTGAACAGGATAGGTAACATTTCCTTGGCTGCTGCAAAAGGTGGGCTTTTGCAACATGATTAAAAATCCTTTCTCGAAATGCAGAAGAAGATTGTGCTAGTGAGAAGAGAGCGGAAATAAAACTAGCAGGAGAGCTCCAAACAAGAATGCAAATCAGAAATCAAGCATCCTCATATTAAAAAGTAGGCTTTGCATTTTGGCCCTGCAAATTCTGCTTTTCAGTACAAGAACTACTTGATTTTTGTCAGATTATTTGAACACATTTGAATCCTTTACTCTGGTATGTCTGATGCACTCTGATCTCCATTCGGAACAAGGACAC